>JAWZYV010012842.1:600000-1155018 GCA_038373885.1 Cheiracanthium punctorium | reverse complement strand
AGTAATAAAGTAAGAATAATAGCGAAAGAAAATTTTGCGTAATTTTCACAAAATCTAAAAACTACAGAAAAATTTTGGCAAAGAAAATCGTCATAATTCGTTTCAGTTGAATAGAGAACTATTATATTTCCTGGTGACTCCTTAAAGTGATAGCTATCCCTTTTCCAAAGAAAAAAAAAGAAATTAAAGAGAATAGAAAGAAAAAAAGAAGGAAAAAAAGGGACATTTTTTTAAAAGCTTTTAAAAAATTCGACACTTACTGTTTTAATTGTGAAACCAATCATGCAACCGAATTTCAGTCTTTTATTCTTAAGTCGTTTTTGAGGGATGTGAGAACAAGTATTGATACAATTTGTACAAAATATATAGAAAATTTGGAAAGATTGCGACCTCTATAAAGCATAGTGTTGCAAAATCTTAAAATTTAATCAACATTTTCAAAAAAAAAAAAAAAAATCGACGTCCATAGTTTGAGTGACCACTATCGCGTAACCAAATTTTATTTCATTTGATTCTGACAATTTTATGTGATGCGAGAATAAGAAAAGCGTCACGGACAAAATGACAGTGACACATGTTTTTTTTAAACATTCATTTTGCGTTCCCAGGTGCTTGAAATATATAAAAATTGCAAATATTTCAAATTTCAAATAATATACAGACAAAAGTCTAATTTTATTGATATAAATGAAATTTATTGATTATTTTCAGAGCTAAGCTCAAAGTTTAATTTTTCTCTTTAACATTTATCCATTTTTTCTCAATAAATAAATTACTCGATAAGAATGAACAAAAGTTTGTATTTTGGACTGACTGCAAATATTTATGAATTTAAGTATATATTTTACAATATTTATTAATTACGTAGTACGTGTACGTTGTAAGCGCAGTACGTGTTTAGAAGCTTATATTACAGAATTTAATCAAGCACTTAACTAATAATGGAAATTCATTAATTATATTTATTATTTCTATTACTCATTTATTTTATAATTTTTATCCTCTTTAAGAAATTGGCTGCGGACTACACAGTTTCTTTGGGTTCGAACGATGTTAGCCGCATATAAAAATCAGCCGCTTATTAAAATCAATTTAGCTTGGAACGAATATGATTTTGCTAAGCGGCGGGTATTGTATTGTCTTTTCGATTTAATATGCATTACTAGCATCTTCTTCTATAACTTTAAATGTCCCCATGACTTTAAAATCTCATTCCATTTAAATAAAATGTGAAGTTTGAAAATTAAATGTTTCCTTTATTGACAAACAGTTTGACTCAGCACATTTTGTTACTTTAACCTGTAATCTTTTGAATAACACACATAGGTTATAACTTTGCTTTCTATGCTATTACCAGTATGCTGATTTTATTATTTGTACTTCAATGATGCAAACGAAAATTCGCGTTACATGCCAGTCGACGACGGACGGGTAATTAATCAAATATAGAGAAATAGAGAACATTTAAGGAAGTAAAATGGTTTTTTTTTTTTTTTTTTGTATTAGTACAGGTAAGATATTTTTGTTAAAACAGTTTCGTAGAGTATGAATTTGGAGCAACTTACCATGTAAAAGTTTTGAAATAATTTTTTTAATATGATTATATCTCTTCAGAAAATGGCATCCTACACATGACTAACATTTATTTTAGACAAACTTACTTAAATTTCCTACTGAATGAATGAGAAATGGCTAGCCCAACGAGACTGCTTTATGTGAGGTGCCTTTGAGCGTCGCTTTTCTAAAACATTAAACAAAAAGTTTTCCTACTTATACTATTTGAAATGCAAAATAACAATTATAAAAGTTCGAACACTTTTTTGTTTTTGTGTACTTTAAAAGAACAACTAATCGTTGTAACATCTTTGCATGGCTTAGCTTGCTATTATACTGTTGGCAAAGCAATTCCTTAAAACGTAAGGACAAAAGTGATCACACAGAAGATTGTTTCCACATTATCTATCTATATAAATAAAATTAGACTTTTGTCTGTACATTTCTTTGAATTCAAAAATTTTGCGATTTCTATCCGTTTCAAGCACCCGGGAATCCGATGAGACCCTCAAAAAAAAGTTTGTCTGTCTGTCATTCTGTCATTCTGCCCGTGACGCTTTTTTTGTTTAAGCATCACGTAAAAACGACTGAAGCGAATGATATGAAATTTGGTGTCATGATAGGTGGTCACTCAACTTAAAACATAGGCGTCCTATTTTTAAAAAATCCTGATTGGATTTTGAGATTTTGCGAAAATCCTTTCAAACTGCGTAAATTTCTGTTCAAGCATCACGTAAAAACGACTGAAGCGAATGATATGAAATTGAGAGACATGATAGGTGGTCACTCAACTTAAAACATAGGCGTCCAATTTTTAAAAAATCCTGATTGGATTTTGAGAAAAACCTTTCAAACTGCGTAAATTTCTGTTCAAACATCCCGTAAAATGACTGAAGCGAATGATATGAAATTGGGTGTCATGATAGGTGGTCACTCAACTTAAAACATAGGCGTCCAATTTTTAAAAAAATCCTGATTGGATTTTGAGATTTTGCGAAAATCCTTTCAAACTGCATAAACTTGTGTTCAAGCATCACGTAAAAACGACTGAAGCGAATTGTATGAAATTGGGTGTCATGATAGGTGCTCACTCAACTTAAAACATTGGCGATTTTGCGAAAATCGTTTAAAACTGCGTAAATTTGTGTTCAAGCATCACGCAAAAACGACTGAAGCGAATGATATGAAATTGGGTGTTATGATAGGTGGTCACTCAACTTAAAACATAGGCGTCCTATTTTTAAAAAATCCTGATTGGATTTTGAGATTTTGCGAAAATCCTTTGAAACTGCGTAAATTTCTGTTCAAGCATCACGTAAAAACGACTGAAGCGAATGATTTGAAATTGAGAGACATGATAGGTGGTCACTCAACTTAAAACATAGGCGTCGAATTTTAAAAAAATCTTGATTAGATTTTCAGAGTTTGAGAAAATCGTTTCAAACTGCGTAAATTTGTGTTCAAGCATCACGCAAAAACGACTGGAGCGAATGATATGAAATTGGGTGCCATGATAGGTGGTCACTCAACTTAAAAACATAGGCGTCGAATTTTTAAAAAAATCTTGATTAGATTTTGAGATTTTGAGAAAATCATTTCAAACTGCGTAAATTTGTGTTCGCACGTCACGTAATAACTGCAAAGGTGAAAAAATGATATTTGGTGAAAGGATAGGTGGTCACTCACCTTCAACTATAAGCATCTAATTAAAAAAAAATATCGATCAGATTTCGAGATTTTGTGAAAATCGTTTAAAACTGAGTGAATCTTTGTTCCCGTATTACGTAATAACGACTGAAGCGAATGATATGAAATTTGGTCACATGATAGATGGTTGCTCAGCATAAACTATAGGTGTCCAATTTTTTAAACATTTCTATTAGATTTTAGAATTTTGTGAAATTTCTCTCAAAATACGTTTATATTTCTTCAAACATCACGTAATAATGACTAATACGAATGATACGAAATTTAGTGGTATGATAGGTAGCTGCTAATCTTAATTTATAGGCGTTGAGAATTTTTAAAATATTTTGATTACATTTTGAGATTTTGCGAAAATCGTTTCAAAATGCTGAAATTTTGTTCCAGCATCACGAAATAAAGACTGCAGGGAATGAAACGAAATTGGGTGACATGATAGGTTGTCACTCAACTTAAATTCTAGGCTTCAAATTTTTCAAAAATATTGATTAAATTTTGAGATTTTGCGAAAATTATTTCAATATGCGTCAATATTCGTTCGCGCATCACATAATTACGACTAAAGCGAATGAAATGATATTATTTAGTTACTCTCTAACCTGCAATATTTTAATAATACATAAAAATTATAACTTCGCTTTATTTACTTTGGCAACATACTACATCCATTCTGTGTACTCCTACAATGCTGACGAAATTTCTTGCTTTTTGGAAATTTTCATTCACTAACCCGTCGAGGACGGGTACTTCAGCTAGTATATCTATATAAATAAAATTAGACTTTTGTCTGTACATTTCTTGGAATTTAAAAATTTTGCGATTTCTATCCGTTTCAAGCACCCGGGAATCCGATGAGACCCTCAAAATAAAGTTTGTCTGTCTGTCATTCTGTCATTCTGTCCGTGACGCTTTATTTGTTCAAGCATCACATAAAAACGGCTGAAGCGAATGATATGAAATTGGGTGTCATGATAGGTGGTCATTCAACTTAAAACATTGGCGTCGAATTTTTAAAAAATATTGATTAGATTTTCAGATTTTGCGAAAATCGTTTCAAACTGCGTTAATTTGTGTTCAAGCATCACGTAAAAACGACTGAAGCGAATGATATGAAATTGGGTGTCATGATAGGTAGTCACTCAACTTAGAACATAGGCGTCGAATTTTCAGAAAATCTTGATTGGATTTTGAGATTTTGCGAAAATCCTTTCAAACTGCGTAAATTTGTGTTCGAGCATCAGGTAAAAACGACTGAAGCGAATGATATGAAATTGAGTGTCATGATAGGTGGTCACTCAACTTAAAACATAGGCGTCCAATTTTTAAAAAATCTTGACTGGATTTTGAGATTTTGCGAAAATCCTTTCAAACTGCATAAATTTGTGTTCAAGCATCACGTAAAAACGACTGAAGCGAATGATATGAAATTGAGTGTCATGATAGGTGGTCACTCAACTTAAAACATAGGCGTCCAATTTTTAAAAATCTTGATTGGATTTTGAGATTTTGCGAAAATCCTTTCAAACTGCATAAATTTGTGTTCAAGCATCACGTAAAAACGACTGAAGCGAATTGTATGAAATTGGGTGTCATGATAGGTGCTCACTCAACTTAAAACATAGGCGTCAAATTAAAAAAAAATCTTGATTAGATTTTGAGATTTTGCGAAAATCATTTCAAACTGCGTAAATTTGTGTTCGCACGTCACGTAATAACTGCAAAGGTGAAAAAATGATATTTGGTGAAAGGATAGGTGGTCACTCACCTTCAACTATAAGCATCTAATTTAAAAAAAATATCGATCAGATTTCGAGATTTTGTGAAAATCGTTTAAAACTGAGTGAAACTTTGTTCCCGTATTACGTAATAACGACTGAAGCGAATGATATGAAATTTGGTCACATGATAGATGGTTGCTCAGCATAAACTATAGGTGTCCAATTTTTTAAACATTTCTATTAGATTTTGAGATTTTGTGAAATTTCTCTCAAAATACGTTTATATTTCTTCAAACATCACGCAATAATGACTAATACGAATGATACGAAATTTAGTGGTATGATAGGTAGCTGCTAATCTTAATTTATAGGCGTTGAGAATTTTTAAAATATTTTGATTACATTTTGAGATTTTGTGAAAATCGTTTCAAAATGCTGAAATTTTGTTCCAGCATCACGAAATAAAGACTGCAGGGAATGAAACGAAATTGGGTGACATGATAGGTTGTCACTCAACTTAAATTCTAGGCTTCAAATTTTGCAAAAATATTGATTAAATTTTGAGATTTTGCGAAAATTATTTCAATATGCGTCAATATTCGTTCGCGCATCACATAATTACGACTAAAGCGAATGAAATGATATTATTTAGTTACTCTCTAACCTGCAATATTTTAATAATACATATAAAAATTATAACTTCGCTTTATTTACTTTGGCAAACATACTACATCCATTCTGTGTACTCCTACAATGCTGACGAAATTTCTTGCTTTTTGGAAATTTTCATTCACTAACCCGTCGAGGACGGGTACTTCAGCTAGTATATCTATATAAATAAAATTAGACTTTTGTCTGTACATTTCTTGGAATTTAAAAATTTTGCGATTTCTATCCGTTTCAAGCACCCGGGAATCCGATGAGACCCTCAAAATAAAGTTTGTCTGTCTGTCATTCTGTCGTTCTGTCATTCTGTCCGTGACGCTTTATTTGTTCAAGCATCACGTAAAAACGACTGAAGCGAATAATATGAAATTGGGTGTCATGATAGGTGGTCACTCAATTTAAAACATAGACGTCGAAATTTTAAAAAATCTTGATTAGATTTTCAGATTTTGCGAAAATCGTTTCAAACTGCGTAAATTTGTGTTCAAGCATCACGTAAAAACGACTGAAGCGAATGATATGAAATTGGGTGTCATGATAGGTGGTCACTCAACTTAAAACATAGGCGTCCAGTTTTTAAAAAATCTTGATTGGATTTTGAGATTTTCCGAAAATCCTTTCAAACTGCGTAAATTTGTTTTCAAGCATCACGTAAAAACGACTGAAGCGAATGATATGAAATTGAGTGTCATGATAGGTGGTCACTCAACTTAAAACATAGGCGTCCAATTTTTAAAAAATCTTGATTGGATTTTGAGATTTTGCGAAAATCCTTTCAAACTGCATAAATTTGTGTTCAAGCATCACGTAAAAACGACTGAAGCGAAATGTATGAAATTGGGTGTTATGATAGGTGCTCACTCAACTTAAAACATAGGCGTCAAATTAAAAAAAAATCTTGATTAGATTTTGAGATTTTGCGAAAATCATTTCAAACTGCGTAAATTTGTGTTCGCACGTCACGTAATAACTGCAAAGGTGAAAAAATGATATTTGGTGAAATGATAGGTGGTCACTCACCTTCAACTATAAGCATCTAATTAAAAAAAATATCGATCAGATTTCGAGATTTTGTGAAAATCGTTTAAAACTGAGTGAATCTTTGTTCCCGCATTACGAAACAACGACTAAAGCGAATGATATGAAATTTGGTCACATGATAGATGGTTGCTCAGCATAAACTATAGGTGTTCAATTTTTTAAACATTTCTATTAGATTTTGAGATTTTGTGAAATTTCTCTCAAAATACGTTTATATTTCTTCAAACATCACGTAATAATGACTAATACGAATGATACGAAATTTAGTGGTGATAGGTAGCTGCTAATCTTAATTTATAGGCGTTGAGAATTTTTAAAATATTTTGATTACATTTTGAGATTTTGCGAAAATCGTTTCAAAATGCTGAAATTTTGTTCCAGCATCACGAAATAAAGACTGCAGGGAATGAAACGAAATTGGGTGACATGATAGGTTGTCACTCAACTTAAATTCTAGGCTTCAAATTTTTCAAAAATGTTGATTAGATTTTGAGATTTTGCGAAAATTATTTCAATATGCGTAAATATTCGTTCACGCATCACATAATTACGACTAAAGGGAATGAAATGGTATTACTTAGTTACTCTGTAATCTGCAATGTTTTAACAATACATAAAAATTATAACTTCGCTTTCTTTACTTTGGCAATATACTACATCCATTCTGTGTACTCCTACAATGCTGACGAAAGTTCTTGCTTTTTGGAAATTTGCATTCACTAACCCGTCAAGGACGGGTACTTCAGCTAGTATTGAATATTTTAAACATTTTTTGGGTAATGTAAAGTTTTTGTCACGTATTGAACTATGTACACCCACATTATCTTTCTTTAACTTACAGACATCTCCCTGACGTCAGTGTTCACCGCATGCGAAGAAAGATTTGAGCTAGTGCATCCAGATTTTGCAGGTTCTAAAAGTTACTGGTCTGTGAATTGCGATTTCACCCGCACAGATGAAAATGGACTGACTGAAATGGATAAAGTTCAGACTGCTGCCACAGAATTATTCAATAATGGTGTTTTCCTTAAAATTATTCGCCTGAAACCTTTATACGGGAAAGCCAGAATACATTTTTACGTTCCAAAGTCTCAAAACAGAAGCGATATTTTGAAAAGTGTAGTTGATTTGAGAGAAGTTATTTCATATCCAAACCCTGTGATTTTTTATGAAAATAATTCAATAGGGAAGCCAAAAATAAAATATATGCACACGGCGGAGTGCGAGTTCCTTGAGTCTATTCCAATGCAAAATGACTTTGGTTTCCTTTTAAAATCTTTATCCATAAATGAAGATTAATGAATTATTTTGAGTATCATTTTTTCCCAATTATTTAAAAATAATGTTGCATTGAAGAAATTATCGGTACCTGTGAAATCTCAAATAAAAAACGCATAGAAAAAAGTCTTGTATTGTGTTAGTACAAGTTTTAAAATTTTTCCTTATTAATAAGTTATGTATAAAAATCTTTTTAAGGTAATAACCTTTATTAAAAGTTTCGTAAAAAAAAATGAACTCAAAAATAAGAGTAAGAAATAAGAGAGAGAAGTACTCAGCAAACACACACCTGCTGGCGGATTACCTTGCAAGTGCCTTTCTGCCTTTACGTCCAGCACCGGCCCGGCTGGACGGCACTGCAAAAAGTAACTGAATCGTACCAAAAGTGGTCGCCCGAGAAGTACCTTGCCAGAAGCCTGTGATTTTTTATGAAAATAATTCGACAGGGAAACCAAAAATGAAATATATGCACACGGCTGAGTGCGAATTCCTCGAGTTTATTTCACTGCGAAATGTTGGGTTCCTTTTAAAATATTTATCCATAAATGAAGATTAATGAATTATTTTGTGTATTATTTTTTACTCACTTATTCAAATATAATGTTGCATTTAAGAAATTATCGATACCTGTGAAATCTCAAATAAAAAATGCATAGAAAAAATCTTGCACTGTATTATTACAAATTTTAAATTTTTTCTTAGTAATAAGTTATATATAAAAACTAGCTGAAGTACCCGTCCTCGACGGGTTAGTGAATGAAAATTTCCAAAAAGCAAGAACTTTCGTCAGCATTGTAGGAGTACACAGAATGGATGTAGTATGTTGCCAAAGTAAAGAAAGCGAAGTTATAATTTTCATGTATTGTTAAAATATTACAGGTTAGAGAGTAACTAAGTAATATAATTTCATTCGCTTTAGTCGTAATTATGTGATGCGCGAACGAATATTTACGCATATTGAAATAGTTTTCGCAAAATCTCAAAATTAAATCAACATTTTTGAAAAATTTGAAGCCTAGAATTTAAGTTGAGTGACAACCTATCATGTCACCCAATTTCGTTTCATTCCCTGCAGTCTTTATTTCGTGATGCTGGAACAAATTTTCAGCATTTTAAAACGATTTTCGAAAAATCTCAAAATGTAAGCAAAATATTTTTAAAATTCAACGCCTATAAATTAAGATTAGCAACTACCTATCATATCACTCAATTTCGTATCATTCGTATTAGTCGTTATTACGTGATGTTTGAAGAAATATAAACGTATTTTGAGAGAATTTTCACAAAATCTCAAAATCTAATAAAAAGGTTTAAAAAATTGGACTCCTATAGTTTATGTTGAGCAACGATCTATCGTGTGACCAAATTTCGTATCATTCGTTTTAGTCGTTAATACATAATACGGGAACAAAGATTCACTCAGTTTTAAACGATTTTCACAAAATCTCGAAATCTGATGGATTTTTTTAATTAGATGCTTATAGTTTAAGGTGAGTGACCACCTATCATTTCACCAAATATCATTTTTTCACCTTTGCAGTTATTACGTGATGTGCGAACACAAATTTACGCAGTTTGAAATGATTTTCGCAAAATTTCAAAATACAATCAAGATTTTTTAAAAATTCGACGCCTATGTTTTAAGTTGAGTGACTACCTATCATGAAACAAAATTTCATATGATTCGCTTCAGTCGTTTTTACGTGATGCTTGAACACAAATTTACGCAGTTTGAAAGGATTTTCGCAAAATCTCAAAATACAATCAAGATTTTTTAAAAATTCGACGCCTATGTTATAAGTTGAGTGACCACCTATCATGACATTTAATTTCATATCATTCGCTTCAGTCGTTTTTACGTGATGCTTGAATACAAATTTACGCAGCTTGAAAGGATTTTCGCAAAATCTCAAAATCCAATCAAGATTTTTTAAAAATTCAACGCCTATGTTTTAAGTTGAGTGACTACCTATCATGACACGCAATTTCATATCATTCGCTTCAGTCGTTTTTACGTGATGCTTGAACACAAATTAACGCAGTTTGAAACGATTTTCGCAAAATCTGAAAATCTAATCAATATTTTTTAAAAATTCGACGCCTATGTTTTAAGTTGAGTGACTACCTATCATGACACGCAATTTCATATCATTCGCTTCAGTCGTTTTTACGTGATGCTTGAACACAAATTAACGCAGTTTGAAACGATTTTCGCAAAATCTGAAAATCTAATCAATATTTTTTAAAAATTCGACGCCTATGTTTTAAGTTGAGTGACTACCTATCATGAAACAAAATTTCATATCATTCGCTTCAGTCGTTTTTACGTGATGCTTGAACACAAATTTACGCAGTTTGAAAGGATTTTCGCAAAATCTCAAAATCCAATCAAGATTTTTTAAAAATTCAACGCCTATGTTTTAAGTTGAGTGACCACCTATCATGACACCCAATTTCATATCATTCGCTTCAGTCGTTTTTACGTGATGCTTGAACACAAATTTACTCAGATTGAAACGATTTTCGCAAAATCTGAAAATCTAATCAATATTTTTTTTAAATTCGACGCCTATGTTTTAAGTTGAGTGACTACCTATCATGACACCCAATTTCATATCATTCGCTTCAGTCGTTTTTACGTGATGCTTGAACACAAATTAACGCAGTTTGAAACGATTTTCGCAAAATCTGAAAATCTAATCAATATTTTTTAAAAATTCGACGCCAATGTTTTAAGTTGAATGACCACCTATCATGACACCCAATTTCATATCATTCGCTTCAGCCGTTTTTACGTGATGCTTAAACAAAAAAAGCGTCACGGACAGAATGACAGAATGACAGACAGACAAACTTTTTTTTGAGGGTCGCATCGGATTCCCGGGTGCTTGAAACGGATAGAAATCGCAAAATTTTTGAATTCCAAGAAATGTACAGACAAAAGTCTAATTTTATTTATATAGATATCTTTTTAAGGTAATAGTCTTTATTTAAAGTTTCATAAAAAAAAATGAACTCAAAAATAAGAGTACGAAATAAGAGAGAGATACAGGCTTCGAACTAGACACCGTACTATTAAAAAGCCATCTATAATCGATAAGAATAATTGATACAGATTACGGTTATGATGACTGCCATTTTGTAAAAGGATTATTAGTAGTAAGATTAAATATGTAAAAATATATTAATGTGTCTTTGAAGAGGTGAAGTATCGGCCGCTTAAAAAAAGGGTAGACAACCATGGAAGCACGAGTGTAAATGTTTCAAGACAGTCGTTATGCTAAGTTTGATATCTAACTAGAGATGCTTGTCGTCACAAGCTAACTATTGCTCCGATGTTAAAAGCTTTCAACTGCCACTGGAACTATGCTATCACGGTAAACTGTATACAGAAGACTAAATTTAAAAAAAAGTTTATGACAGGAAGTTAAAGGTGTGCTTTGCATCGCAGAAATTGATGAATAGCTTAATTTGTTGCAAAGAACGACGAAACTGGATTGTACATTATTTTTTAAAAATTTATTTATTTGTGAATAAATGCTTATTCTAACACTGCATTCCAAAATTAACAAAAACGATTAACGGAAAAATAGTGTTAAAAAGTAAAAACAACTAAAACTTTTTAAAATAAGAAGGTAGAATCTTCTTATTTTGAAGTTAACAAAATACCCTTTAACTGAAGAAGAGTGGATGTTTCTGTAACACGCAAAATGATAGTTTTGTGGAGAAGTCCCTTTTACGGTGTTGATTTAAAAAATTTTAAACTAATTTTATCAAATTACGAAGTTTTTAGATCAAGGTCGCTGCGCCCAGCGAGGGCACAGAATGTGCAGGATGTACCAAATATTAGTTTAAAAAAATATTTTAGGAATGAAGTATGGCAGAAACACGTAAAATGTTAAACGTTCAAAATAAATTAGTATAGTTCAAATGTGTCACATCACCAGGTATTTTGCAACAAATGAAATTAATATTCGGCACTAAGAATTCGGCAGAAAATTTTCTCATCGTATGAAAGTCTCTACACTGAAGATATTCTTTTATTTGTCAAACATAAAGTTGTATTTTGATACAGATTCAAAAATTGTACACTGTGTTTTCATTTTCAACTGAACACAACATTTATAGCAATACTTTACAAATTGTACATAAAGTCATGATAGAGGGGGGGAAAAAGATTTCCCCGGAAAAATTTTGTACGAAATAAATTTTAAACATGATACTGAATGTCCAAGAATTTCAACCACCTCAAGATAAAGAACCACATGATTTCTACATCTCATCACTGGAGATTAAGCTTTTATGCTACGGCGCTCCATGAAAACCAAAACTTCAGTCAGTCACTCAAGAAATTGAATCTCAAATATTAGAAAACATCGAACTAGATTAATATAAGAAAATATGAAATAAATTCAAGAGTATGTATTATCATTTTACAGTCTTCTTTTTTTATTCTTATTAAATTGAGGAGTAGGTTTTCCTCATGGTAGTGTGATCGGCGTTAAGTCATCAATATAGTACACTATTTGTTCAGTCGGTTTCTTCGCACAAATAGTCTGCATAAAACATTGAACTAGTAATATAAGAATACAGTTTATGAAACAACTAAAGAACACGCATTATCACGTTTCAGTCTTCTCTTATTATTATTATTAAACCGACGCGGAGTCTTTTTTCTCCAGATTGTGTGATCAACGTCAAGAAATGAACTTAGCACAACACCCTTTTTTCGCTCGGCCGCAGTGTTTATTTGTTCTTCACTCTCTGGCAGGAAACTGTGCCATTCATTTGCTAAACACCATATTCATTTTAAGAGAAAATCGGGTATCCAGCTTCTTCTGTCGTTTTCCTGATCCATTCCACATAGAGGGGAACGTTGGTGTAGATACCGGGTAGATTGGGCTGAGCACACTTGATTCCCCAGCTCACTACTCCTGCTACAAACCAGTGACCATCTGTTTTGCAGACAAGAGGTCCTCCGCTGTCGCCCTGCGAAAAGAGTAAAAAAAGTTTTTCTCGGTATATCCGATATTGCAAAGAAATGTTTAAAAGTCTCAGAATTTTGAAATTTATTTTAGCAATTAACTCAAGCAAAACCTAGTGGTTATAAGTATCTCTATTGGAGCTGCCTGTAGCTTGAAGGTATAATCCAAACGAAGCCAAAATTGGTATACTTAGTAATCAAGAAGAAGAATGGAATAATAAAAAAAAAGTAGTTACAACAACCTCTTAGAGAGAGACACATGGTGTTTCCAGTGCAAACGCCGTTGTAATCATCAATAAGATCAAGAAGCGGTCATTTCTGCCAATAACATGTTGGAAGATGCCTCCTAAATAGCCAGATTGAGCTGTGTCTTTAAAACTACTGTACGTGTTAATAGCTGAAACGCTTAAGCTTCTTTACATGATTTTAAAGAGGGGGGGGCAGACCTAGGACACCAGTACATCTCCCCATACAAGAAGAAATTGTCATTGCAATTGAGGATATCATATTATCAGCAGCACTTTTCAATAAATTAGGTATGCCGGTTTTACGCTTTCATTTTTTGATAATGTATTGCAAATTATACATTCAAAAGTGCCACCTATCGGCGATTATTGTAACTATTTTTTATTTCCTTTTTCTTCCCCTTTCTGTATTAGTAATTGTACCTATTTTGGTTTCATTCAGATCATGCCTTCCAGCTACAGACAGCTCAAAAAGAGTACGTTATAAGCACCCTGTACATTCTGACGTCCTAATAGTAGACTTAAGCTGTGATATTTCAAATGAATTCTCGCTAATTATTTTGATTAATTCATAATATTTTACAATATTACTAAGAGCCTATAAATAAAAAAAAAGTTTTCATTTGAAAATCGAGAAAGTATTTTTTATATCATTTCCAATTCGTAGGTTGCTTCATGGTTGAATATTTTTTTAGTTTTTGTTTCGTTAATTGAGAAAGAAATTTTGTTTAAAAATTTGAATGCTTTTTGAAATGCAATGTGAATACCATGCACTATATAAATAGTAAATCTATATAATTGATCGAACTTTCAGAAAAAAAAATTAAGTGTAGAAATTGTAATGTGCATATGAGCTTGGGTGCTGCTATCCGTTTAGAATATTTGAGCAAATGCAGAAAATATTGTAAGATTTTTTTTTCTGGGTGTTTCATAACGACTTTTATTGGTTGACTGTTTCTAAGACTATAGCCTAAATTTTTAGACATTCAAAATATTTTTGAGATATTGACTCAATTTGAGTATTATAAAAGAATGTTGACAGTCAGTTTTCTCTTTTTAAAGTGACCGTGTATAATTTCGAGACAGAGATCTTGCACCTTTCTCCTTTTCAAGGTAAGTTCCCAGAAAAAAGAAAAGAAACTGGTT
Source organism: Cheiracanthium punctorium (assembly GCA_038373885.1). Classification (NCBI taxonomy): domain Eukaryota; kingdom Metazoa; phylum Arthropoda; class Arachnida; order Araneae; family Cheiracanthiidae; genus Cheiracanthium; species Cheiracanthium punctorium. The sequence goes on along the minus strand of JAWZYV010012842.1, from coordinate 1,140,682 downwards.
AATTAACAAAAACTGTAGAGCATTTATTTGCACACCTGGCAGGCATCCTTTTGTCCTTCTGCGAAGCCTGCACACAGCATAGTGTCAGATATGGTAACTTCTTGCGCTGAATACCACTCTTGACATGTGTTGAAATCCACAATTGGAACTTCGACTTGATGAATCACCTTTTGGTAATCGGCTTCTGGAAACAAAAAGTAATCAAGATTATACTTTCAGTACATTAGAAGGAATAATATGCTATTTTCTGGAAGTAGAGTTATTACAAATACTACTCCAGGGCTAGCGCGTCCTCCTGTTTTACGCGTTAATCGATATTTTTTGAAAATTATTGACTCATTTTTTTGAAACTGAGAGTCAAAGTTTGACTCGCGAAATTTTGGTCCATTTGTATTAATACGAAATTCATAAAAACTGTCATTTTCCATTGTAACTCTCATCATTGCGCTTGACGCGCATTATTTTACAGAGATAACGCTTGCAAGTTGTTCAGTGAAAGGTATGACAAGAGCTGCGCCAGCAATATTTTGACTTTCCCAGGTTGGCAAATCTGCAAAGCTATCCTGTATGTTCGCTATACAATGACAATGCTTGTAGTACCGATTGCTTGAAGTACCGATCTTCAGGATTCAAGTTTAAGATTCGTACATATATAAACACAAGCACATGTGGATCTCCTCTTACCAGCTTTGACCATAATATTTGGGAGTAAAATCGTTGATTAGGGATGGAGGCGAGACGCGCGAGACGAGAATCAGGGCTGTCTCGTCTCGCGTCTCGTCTCGTCTCGCAAACACTTTGTCTCGTCTCGCGTCTCGCAGAGAAATTGCTTGTCTCGTCTCGCAAAATTAAGGACTGCGATTTTATTACCATATTTTTACTAGTTTATTAATACTATTTTATTGGAAATTAATATAAATAATAACAATTAGTTATATATAGCCACATTAGTACATATATTAGTAACCGTCAGGGGCATAGCGAAGGGGGGGATAGGGGTCACCCCCCCATGAGGAATTTTTTGCAATACAAAATGTATATTCTTCACTCCCTTATCACACACACACGTATACATATATATGTGAGTTGCAGTAGTGTTACGACTACTGCATCCCCCCCCCTCATGAAAAATTTCTGGCTACGCCACTGGTAACCATATTAGTACGTGTGGGAATTTGAAGTAAAAGAAATTCAAATTTAATCTGTATATATAATGTCACACCGAAAATATAGTATTTATTTTTATTTATTTATTCCAGAAACTGCGTAATTATACGTATGGTGGATAGGAGTTTCATTTGCTTTTGAAATTATAGTAGAGCACCGTTTATAGGTTTTTCAAGGGACCGAACTGAAACGACGTATAAATCAAACATGAAATATTAATAAAAAACTTTGATTATTACCGGTTCAACATTACTAATTCAAATTTATGTAATTGTAAATTATTCATATTAGTTTTTACGATAGAAACAATTGCTAGATTTTTATAAAATCTCAAATGTGAAACAAATTGTATCTTTATTGTACTATATCTTAAATACCGCATATACTTAGTATTTACAGTGAATAACAATTATGATTTGTTGTTACAGAACTTGAATTTAATAAATCATTTAGTCACCTGATGTGATGTCTATGCTTATTAATTAAAGCATTACAGACTGTTAATGAAGTTAATGAGATGCTTTTTCCTTCGTGTTCTGACAAGCAAAGTATATTCTAAACTCTTCAATATTGTCAACTGCGCCTTTAAAAGAAGGTTGCTAAAGGTACAACCCTCCATACATGCTTTATTTGACCTATATAACAAAAGTGTCTGTCTAAACAGGAAAATAACTGCTGAGACAGAAAAGTGTTGACGTTTAAAACGACGTATAACCGATATCGGCGTCATATAAACGAAGCATTTTTGCTAAAATAAATAGGAATGAATCGGGACTTCATGAAAGCGACGTATAAATGTTGTTCCTAATGCACTCTAGCAACCGTGGAGCGGTACCAGATCCCCATATAGATAGGCGATGAGCGGAAGGGGTGACTTCCATTTTAATGAGCCTAAGTGGGAGGAAATCCAACTTTAGCCGGCGTCCCCTCATTTTGAACCCATTCCAGAGGAGGGACCAATCCTCTGAAATAGGCACCCCCAGGGGTATCGTTTAACAACTTGGAGGACATTGGAGCCACGACGGATTTTACGTACACTCGCTCCCATGAGCGTACACGGACCCACAGCAGCCGAGTCAAGAGGGAGTTGATCCTCCCTAGCACTGGCCAAGCCGGATGCTGCTTCACTTGCCGTGTTCTTGTTCTTATGGGAACAGAGTTTAGCGCCCAGACCACTGCGGGACACGTATAAATGTAAAAATCGTATAAACGAGAAGCGTATAAACGGTGCTTTACTGTATATAAAGCTTTGAATTTTGTTAGAAATTCTGCACAACTTAGGACAGTTGCGCAAATAAAATTTTGATTAAATTAAATAGCCCCAATACAGTGTATTCAGAAATCTTTCAAGGGGGGGGGGCGGGAGAGGGATAAGTATAGTGAAGCATACGTATAGGCTTGTCATAGAACACACACGAACACAAAATTTGCTCTTTTTTATGCATAAATTGTGGACCTTCTGTTGAAAATAATAAAATAAAGAAATAATTGAATTACTTAATTATTAATTGAATAAATTGATCGTTTAATTTGTTTGGATTCTTAGGAAAAGGACCAGAACTAGTCATTCAGCAATAAACTGAAGCAGTTTGGACAATCTTAAGTACCATCTCTCACCTACCAAACAACCCCAAAACAGAATATATGACCCACACATGTAACATGCACGTTCGCCATAATTACTCTAACCTTCAGTCTTATTCCTAATACAATATCGCTTATGATTACTGGTTTTCTTTTTCTAAGTGTAAGGGTTTATTCTGATTCATGGTAATTTATTTTGCTAGTTCTTCGGTTTTAAATAATAATTATTAGAATAATGAATGATTTATAATTATAAATTTACATATATATTTTTAATTTTGAAAATATTCAATATAAACATTACTCCTGTACTTAAAAGAATCAAATATATACATAGTATATATTTTCCATAATTAAATTAGTCAATCAGAAATAACTTCTTAAAAAAAAAGAAAAGAAAAGAAAGAAAGAAAACTCTTTAAATCAAATGTTAGTGGAATATGTAATGTTTTTAAACAAATTTTCATTTCTAAATGATATAAAAAAGAAACCGATTTTAAGGGAACATTTTAAAGGAAACTGGTTTAAAATTATTTAAAACTCATTTCTTAATGTCAAATATTGGTTATAAATAACTGATTAAAATTAATAGTTTTGCTCGAATAGTTTTAATAATAATACTTTTACTCTTATTGACATTGTATAGCGTATTGCCCCTCACCAACTTTGATTAAACATACCTCTAAGCGTTTTTATGAAAAAGGCTGAAACTTTGTGCATCGCCTCATTAATGTATGGGGACGCATTTTACCTTTTTGGGAATTTTTGTAAGAGGGCTGTATATAAAGTAAAATTTAGTATGTATTTACATTTAATGATCTGAAAATTTTATTCGATACCATAAAGTAACTCTGTTGTTTATTCTATCTGGGGGGCACGTGCCCCCCTTTTTAACCCCCGACACTACGTCTATGGTTCATATGTATTTTACGCTTAAAACAATACTTAACCTAGTAACAATAGCTTCCTAAGGAAGGCTTATCATTGTTTCCAGACCAACAGAATTGTGGAGGGGCACATGAAAGATTTGAGGGGGGCACCTATTGAATTTAAGAGCAGAAAAGGGAAGTATCTTTTAAATTTTAAAACAAATGTTTGTTTAAAAGATTTTGAGATGAAGTTAGGGCAAAGGGGGGGGGATACGTGCCCTCACCCTGCGTCCTCCCCAACGCAAAACCTGTGGCTCATATGTATTATACGCTTAGAAAAACCTAATAACAATAGCTTCCTGAGGAAGGCTTATCACTGCGTTGCGTCCTGACCTACTGAAATTTTGGAGGGGTACAGGAAAGCATTGAGGGAGGGGGGGTGCACATATCGAATATAAGAGCAGAAAAAAAAAAGTTTTTCAAATTTTCAAACAAATGTTCATTTGACAAATTTTTTGAGACGAAGTTTAGGGGAGGCACGGTGGAAGGGGAACGTGACCCCTTGTGCCCCCCTCCCGACGCTTTTGCTATGGTTCATATGTTATATGCTTAGGAAAGCCTAATAACAATAGCTTTTCTAAGAGGTTTATCACTCCCAGACCTACTGAACTGTAAGTTAACCCCTTTACCCCAAAACAAAAGAAATTTGGACATAAGATCCAATTACCTTTCTCATGTATATTACAAAACAAAGAATGTTTATGTCCAACATTTAGTAAAAATTATGGGCGCGTTTACCGTTCGCGTTTTTTCCGCACACCATTTCTGATATACAAGTGTTCAGAAAACGACAAAAATGTCCAATTTTTTTCACGGTGTCACATTTCCATATTACGATCATTTCTAAAATTTTTGTAGTCGCAATTGATCCCACAAGACGCATCGCTTTGTACCCAGTTCTGAAAATGCCCCCCCCCCACGGTCCCCGTCACTTCTTTCTTCATCTTTGTTGAGTGTTGGGTGCGCCACCCCTATGCTTCCGCCTGGAAGGAACAGCAAAACAAAGTTATATAAACCAAACAAGAAACAGGGGGAGGGGGGGGCTATCCCTAAGGGAAAGAATCTGTCGCACCCCTTGAAAAATTTCGGGAACGTGGAGCAACTAATTAGGATATCTTTGACCTTCAAACTGGACACCCGAATTCCAAGAAGAGGGAATCTTTTTCTGAAGGACATCCGCTTTTTCTGTTCGCGAAAATATTTTGTACAAGAGGAAGCAGTTTGCCCTAGCCTAGCAACACACCAATGTTACATGCCAATTTACGCCAATGTAAAAATATGATTACAGCTTGTTAGTTGTTTTTACTTTATTATTATAAATATTTGGATAACAAATTATTTTCTTCTTTTTCTCAATTTTTACAAGACCTCTCTTCAAAATCAAGAACTTATTTCGTATTTTCATTTGTTTTGTATCGTGTGTTTAAGAAACATACAAACATAAGTTATTAAAAATAATTTTTAAACTAATCCCTCCTAAAAAGTACTTGAGTGCGAGCCAAATATTCTATTTTACTAGTTTTATATTGGCGGGGCAATATAAAACATGAAACTTACCCCTGTTTACTATGTTTGAATCTAGATTGTTATCAACCATTATTAAATAAAAGCAGGTTTTATTTTCTTTCTCCGTTCATTTTTTGTTTTTTTTTGTTTTTGTGTGTGTGTGTGTGTGTGTGTTATTGATTTAAGTCGAAATACTAGAACTTTTAGAAGATGTTGATATTTTGCTGGGCTTCAGTGCGCCCCCACCTGCGTTAGCTTTTTCCATCTTGAGTATAACGATGAGCGGTGTGGTGTTTCTAGCGCTCGTTTGCAACCATAAGATTTCCCACCCATAGAAAAAGTTCTGATACCAACTGCCCGAAATTTTCATTTCGTTTGCTTTAGTCGTTATTACATGATGCGAAAAAAAAAAAAAAAAAAAATTACACTCTTTGAAACGATTTTCGAAAAATCTCAAAATCTAATCAAAACTTTTTAAAAAATTGATGTGCGTAGTTTAAGTGGAGTGAGTGACCACTTATCATATCACCAAATATCATTTCAGTCCCTTTAGCGCATCGTGAGGTGCGAACAAATATTTACGCCGTTTGAAACATTTTATGCAAAATCTCAAAATCTGATCAATTTTTAAAAAAATAAAAAAATTCGACGTTATTGTTTAAGTAGAGGGATCTGATCATTTTTTTTTTAAATTTGACTCGTATAGTTTAAGTTTAGTGACTTTCTATCATGTCACCAAATTTCACTTCATTTTCTTGAGCCATTTTTACGTCATTGCATTTAAAACAGCATGTGCTTCTACTCATTTCTTAGATGTTAATTACTGGAGCAAGAACTGTCAATCACTGGAGTCAAAACTTTGTTCTTGGTATCAATGACTGGTGTTGCCACCATGACAACTTATAAAATATAGAAAAAATAGAAATTTCCAATATTCTATGATAAATTACCTTACATGAAAATTCAAAGTTTTGAAAACAAAAATTTCGTTTCTAGATAGTTTTTATAATTAGCAATTACTAGTTAATGCTTATTATTGCCTTTAAAATGTTAATTACTAGTGCCCTTATCCTACACATTTCAAAAGCTCAATATTACACAAAAAAGACTTTTAATACTACATTTAGAAATTGTTATAAATAGGAGGTGGAAAGGGGCCATCGAGCACTATGTCTCTTAACCTGAAGGAGCTTATAAAACAGAAAAAAAGGTTCTAGATTAGATTACAAATAAGCGAAACACGCAGATCTCTAGTTTAACCAATCTGCTTGTAAATATCAAGCAGTAATCAACTTTTTATTCTTACTTTCTGATTTAGTGTTTTGATCTGAGTATTAGAAGGATAGTTGAATCCAAGGAACAATACAAGAGCAACAATTTCTTTTTCTGCAAATTTGGGAAGAAAAATAAGTTACGTTGATAGTGAAGCCCATGAGCTTCGGGGCCTCCAGGCATTTGTCCTGTGAAGCCTCCCTATTTTTACGGCACTGATGCAGTATCACAAAATAAAAATATTCTGTTCAAAATAGTTATACAAAATGAACGCCCCCTTTTAAAATAACAAGAAAGATAAATAACGTCATACGCATCGATTATATGACAATTTCCAACACATGGTTTTTGCGCTAAATTTGGCGAAGTATTGTTCGCAAATCTTGCGAGTTTTTTGGAGATAAGATAATATTGTATTATCTCTTTAGACCATAGGCGTAATCTGGGGGCAAGGGGGGGCAATTGCCCTGCAGTTGTAAAAATTGCCCCCCTAGTCTAAAAAGTCAGGGGGCAAAGTTATGATTTTGAACCCAAATCATGCATTTATAACCCAAATATACCATCAGATTCAAGATTCAAAAAAAAAAAAAAAAATCCCGGCAAAAATCAACAAAAGAATAGAGTCACAGAAGCTTTTCAACCCAACAGGAACGATGGCATATTCTACCAAATGGCCAAGCTAGATAATTTCTCAGGAAAGCAAAAATCAGAGTTTATGTTTTAATTAAATTAGAGTTTAAATTAACAAAAAATTAGAGTTTATGTCATCTGGGGCAAACCATAATTAGTGCCGTGTGCATGGGCGCCCATAGTGATTTTTCTAGGGGGGGGGCAAACTTAAAAAAAATTCTAGAGGGGGGGGCAAATTTCAAACTTTTAACAAACTTAGTTCTGTTTTTGCCATTTGTTAACATAATGAGGCATTAACTTAAACCTTTAGGGAGGGGAAGTTCCCTACCTTGCCCCCCTTATGGGCGCCCATGGTCGTGTGCCCCCTCGGATGGAGCCGCGCCCCATCCCAAGAAACTATAACTGATTTTGGCGTTCCATTTAGAATGTCTCCCGGTGCTTGTCCCCGCTTGCCCCCCCCCTTTAGTTGCCGCCTGTCACAGGTTGGGGCCAGTTTCTCATTTATATTTTAACTAGCGGCTACCCGCGACTTCGTCCGCGTCGGCTTTAGAATTAGGTCCCGAGAGAAACGAAGCATGTGTGAATAACAAATATGTTTGCAACTAAAGAAACTGCATTTAAATATTATTTGCTATTTATTTATTTTAAATGAAGTATAATGCATGGTAGTATACTTCATTTAAAATAAGAGAGTATGCAGAATTACTAAATTTAGATTTTTTTCAGGCGTTTGGCGAATAGAGACAGTTACGACAGTATTTGCGAACTGTTTTGAGTGTTCTTGTAAAAGAAATATTTATGCTATGCATGAATTTTAGCCTACCGTAAATGTCGGCGTATAGCGCGCACCGGCGTATAACGCGCACCTATAATTTTAAACTTCATTTTTTAATTTTTATGTATATCCTCCGTATAACGCGCACCCTTTACTTTGCAATCACAGACTTGCCCTATGGAATCCAGAAAGTCTTTTACTTTGGGATATGTTCAGATCGCATTTAACGGTTAATACAAAAAAATTAATGAAAGAGTGTAACACAGACATGGCACTTATTCCAGGCGGATTAACGCCATTAGTTCAACCTTTAGATGTGTGTATTAATAAACCATTCTAAGGAATTTTAAAACGATTTTGCAATACATAGATGTTGTAAGGAGGTAAAGTATTTAAGACAGGAGGTGAAATGCGTCATGCCAGTCTAGAAATAGTGAGTGAGTGGATAATACAAGCATGGGATGAAATTAAACCTGACATAATTAAAAAGTCATTTAAAAAGTGCAGTATATCGAACAATCTAGATGGAACGCATGATAACTATTTATTTATGGATCAGAGTACAGTGATAGTGAAGATGAAACTGAATTTGATCATGTGCCTGAAAATATAACGGAAGATAAATATGATGAACTTTTTATGCTGTCCGATAATGAAAATTGAAGTTCATAAGGTATGTCATTTCTTTTAAATAAACAACATTCAGGTACTTGTAGAAATGTCATTTTTTAAAGCTCATCTTTTCCTTATTTTTAAATTTTTCATTTCTATAACCGGCGTATAACGCGCACCCTTAAATTTCGACCTTATTTTTTGTATGAAAAGTGCGCGTTATACGCCGGAATTTACGGTATGTTAATCAGGAATAGTGCAGCTTTCTATTAGCGAAAAAGTTTTAGAATCGGTTATTAAGAAATGCTCATAGAACGTAATGTATTAGAATTATTTTGAGTGTTCCTGTAAAGGTACTATTTTAGCCTATAATACTCAAGAATAGTGTAGCTTACTATCAGTGAAAAAAGTTTTGGAATCGGTTCAGTACTTACAGAGATACACATAGAGCGTAATTCTTATGAGTATCCCTGTAAAAGAACTATTTGTGATATATGCATAAAAGGTAGCCTATAACACTCAGGGTCCCCCCAGTGTCTAAGAGGTTCTGCTCTCAAAACTGGAAGGTGGGAGGTGCCAGGTTCAAACTCCGGTCGCGCCTGTCGACCTAGCCGCTCGCAGTTTTCCGTGTTTTTTTTTCCAAAACCCCGCGAAAATACGGGCTAGGATCCCTTAGAAAATTCCACACAGAGGAATTCCCCATATAGGCCTAGGACTTTCAATTAGTGAAAAAAGTTTTAAAATCGGTTTAGTAGCTACAAAATTTCCATAGAGCGCAATGCATTAGCATTATTTTGAGTGTCTTTGTAAAAGAATTATTTATGCTATATGCTTGAAAGGTTGCCTGTATGTTAATCTAGGGCATAAGCTATCTTCATTACAAATTTTTCCAACCATTTTTGTGTGATTCAGTCAAAAACATCCAAACACATAAACGTACACATTTATATTATTGGTAAGATTTGGAAATTTACGAACTTTAAGAAACACATCTGGACTTTTCTTGGTACTTACGTATTATCCCGGCGGTCATTCCCGCCATACTGTTTTTTCGTCAAATGAGTTGCCAAACTGTTTTATTTTTCTTTCAACTCTTCTCTGTTTTCTTTTTTTTCCGCCTCTTTCTTTATCCTCTCCTTTGTGTGTTTTGTATATCTCTCGTCTGTTCTAATTTTAAATGTTACGTGTTTGTGCGTATTGTAGAGTGCTGATAGTATACCAGACCGAAAACGAAGGAGACGCAAGTTAAACGGTAGAGGCTTCAGGCAAATTGTCGCTTTTCAGATCGTATTTATGCGAGACGGAAGAAAATGCGAGAATTCTCGCGAGAAATCTCGCGCGAGACCAGACTCTGTCTCGTCTCGCGTCTCGTCCCGCAAAATATTTTCTCTTCGCGTCTCGTCTCGCAAAAAATGCCTGTCTCGTCTCGCGTCTTGTCTCGCGAGACAATGCGAGAATTCTCGCGTCTCGCGTCCATCCCTATCGTTGACTACATGAGAATAAAATACGTATTTTTTAATGCTGTGTTAAAAAATAATCATATTTTTAAACTTTTGAAATTGACGCGCATTTTCCAAAAATTGACATCTACTTTTATTGATAGTAAGTCAGCCTGAATACAGAGTTTTAAGTTTAGAGCAAGCGCTGCTTCCAATTTAAATTTTAAGATTATCTTGCAAACTTCATTTCGTGCCTTTTGTTGTCTTTCATTTCGGAAACACAGCTAATTTCGAAATGATCGTCATCTAAAAAGATTAGATAAATTTCATATAAACACACTCAATTAAATACATAGCAAAAACAAGCAATTTTTTAGCTATAATGAACAAAACTTGATACTTTATGTTAATAAGTTTTAATACGAATACCTTTGTTTGATCGGGTCTGCACATAAGAAGCCAACAATAATTCTCAAACCAGGTGTCACGGAGCATGCCCAGTGTCACTGTAGCAACTGCATCGAGATTTTGTCCCGTAAATGTGTCACGTTCCATATCCGTATATTGTAAATAATACTCTTGACATAGCCCCAGCGAAAGAAGTCGAAGGGTGTTAAACTTGGACTTCTCGGAGACCTTAGTACCGGACCTACTCAATCAATCCATGTATTGAGGAACCGATTGTTCAGAGCTTTTCGACCTGTCTGTTACATCTCTTGTAAACGTGTAAAGTTGTTTGAAAATAATATTATATCGTTTGCTCAATTCTTTTAGAATTGTGAACTTCCGAAATATGTCCAACCTTTTCGATGAGCTTCTATATTTATCTCAAATTATTTTAGGGATGCTAAATTAAAGATCTAGTTGCAGGGAAACTGGTTGCGCTCACATCTGATTAGTAAATACAGGTGTTTGTTTAGCAGCTGTTAGCGCATAGTGAACAAGATACTCACCATCGTCATGCTGTTGCTTCCCCCAGCCGATGACGGTGCAAGACTGGAGATCTGTTATAGACGTGTTGTAAGGGGGTAAGCAGATGGGTCGGAGGAAGGAGTCGAAAGTCACGTGCTCGTCAAGTCGAATGAGTACGATGTCGTTGCTGTAGAGGTTGACCGAACTGAATCCTGAGTGGCGAAAGATCTGAGAGACACCCCTCCGTTGCGCGAAAGACGGGTGAGACGGTCTTCGGGTCATGCCGAGCTTCAGACTCCAGCCTGTCGGGTCACTCTGGCTGAAAAGCGAAACATTGTATTTAGTAAGGCGTTCTTACAGTAAAACACATATTCTCCTTACACCCGACATAAATTGATACATAAAATTTTAAAAAATCGCTAACGTATTTTTAAAAAGTATATTACATTTAAAATCGATTAGAAAAGCAAGCATTTTCGAATTTTTTTTCAATCAAGAAACTGGTTTCCTACTTCTGTTTTAGAAGTACTGAACATGAAAAAAGATTTTCAAGATAAGGGGTGTCCTGCAGCAGGGCCGGCCTGTGCGGGGCCTCAAGCGAACTACAAGAGCGGGGCCTCTTTTCTATCATGTCTTATGTAAGTTACTACTATCCCTGCTCCTGCTAGTACATATTAGCTTTGATTCGCGGCTTTTTTCGGGATATATTACTACCATCTACTAAGCTCGGTCTAATGTGATAGCAAAGAAAAAAAAAATGACCCACACGCGGGGCTTCCTTAAGCGCATGGCCTTAGAAGATCGCCTACATTCGCACACTCCTTGGGCCGGCCCTGCCTGCAGGTGTTTTGCAGATACATGAATTAAGAAAAAAAAAAATTCTCAAAGGTTTGCTTAAATAATTTCAATCCCTCAAGAGCAAGAATATCATTTCTTTTAATGCTCGAAATCACACGTTTCTCCAGTTGAAACACTTTACAAGAGGCGTTAGCTTGCTGAGTAGTGCCAACATGTCTCGTCGGACGCGCTCCTGAAATGCATCACGGCAGTTTTGCTAATGTCCTGGAGATATGATCACTGTGTTGATTGCTACGTTCGTCGAAATTCTGTAATGTTCGTGCATGGATACTCACTTTCCGACGCAGTGAGCCGCAGACAGAACCCACCACTCGGACAGAAGGACGCCTCCACAGAAGAACACTTCATCCGGTCCACCATGCAAAGCAACCAGCCAGGGCCACGCCCCAGGCTCCGATTCTTTGCCTCCGACGATGCGCCAGGTACCTTTGCCAATGCCTCCGCTCACGGGAATGGCCGACTTGCCGCATTCTGAAACACAACGAAAGAGAGGTAAATGATGCCGGAGTGCATCGATCACTAAACTCATTCCAACACGGTCGTTTTCCTACTGTAGTGATTCCCAAATGGTGGTCTAAGAACAAGTTCTAAGTGGTCCGCGAAGAGAGGGAGTGTTTAAAAATAATTGTGTTTCTATTTCATGAGGTGAAAAGAGAAAAGACGTAATTTTTTTTTTAGAGAATAAAAAAAAGTTTAATAATACTTTGCAAAATAGCGAAAATACAGAGTTTTAAATACAATTCGATAAAATATTGTTGCATTTCAGCCAAGCTTTTGTCTTCGACTATAAATATATGTAAACAGGGTTGATTAATTATTATCAGCATCATAGAGTGGGTCGAAATAACATTTGCTGCCCTCTTTTTAATTTTGCATTTTATCACTACAAAAAGATTTTTTTTTTTTTTTTTTTTTTTTAGATTTTATCAAACACTCCGGAAAGAATTCCTCTAAGTGGTCCGTTGTTAAAGTGGAAGAGGAAAAGTGGTCCGCTGGTTAAGTTGAGTTGGGAACCACTGTCCTACTACATGAAGAAGCGTTAACCAATTCATGTCCACCGTTTCAAAGAGGAAACGGAAGAGACTCCTTTTATGTATCCATTGTCATAAGCCTCACCACCTGTGTAGATTTGGGGACGCGAACCCACAAAATTTACCGAATGCAAAGAAAATTATTCCTGTAACCTTTAACTTTCCTTTGTCAGAAAGATGAAACGGCAGAGATTTCTTTCTGTGTCCATAGTACTAGCTTATCGGCTCGAATCTCTTTGAATGCCTTCACTGAAGCATATCTTTCTTGTTGTGGTGCTACGTGCAAGTGCAAATGAGACCATTCGAATACCTCATGTAAGAGTAAATACTTACTATTTTAGAAGTTGAATGCCAGTTTTAGAATGTTGGTGTTGATATTTTATTTCTTTATTTGTGTGTGGATGCTTCCTAACTAACTAGTCAACGAAAACTGCGCTATATCGAGAAATCGCTCCATTCCTTTGCGATTTCAAATTTAATGGCTAAGTTTATGTTTTTTCATAAGCAAGGTGGGTACACACTGACAGAATAAACATTTGCTTTTTCCAAAATAATAGTGTTTCAAAGCATTATGTTTTTATACACTTTCAGAAATTGAATGTGTTCATGTCTTTAAAAGATAGATCATGTTTCAATCGTTAGGAGTGAGAATTAACTTTTTTGATTTAGAGTGTGCTCTGTAAATTAGGAAAAGTAAAAATATTTTTAAAGGAGTAAACATTTGAACGAATAATTTTTTATATGCTCTGGGGTTTCATACATTCACATCTCTAAAGGGGCTGCTATAGCTGTCATTCGATTCTTCTTACAATTTTTTTGCTTTAAAATGTATAAAACCCTGCAAAATCATAAAACAAAAGAGTTAAACAATTAAACTCACCAAATTCTTGACATTTCAGATAGACGTAAACATTGTCTTCTCCACAACCTTTGCTTCAAAGAGGAGCAAACATGAAAAAGAAAATATGGGATTAGTTACAGAGAATTAGGACGTGGGAAAGGATAGGATAGAGTAGATCGTGCCGTTCTGTAATTTAGTACAAGGCCAAATTTATGCTGCCTTTGTCACATGACACAAACAAAATCTGCTTTGTCACAAACAAAAGCATAATCTTTTTACAATTATTCGTAACATTTACGCTGACCCTTATTCACAAATTAATCCATGGTCTTTTTTTTTAACTCTCTTGAAAAAGATTATGCTTTTGTTTGTGACAAAGCAAATTTTGTTTGTGTCATGTGACAAAGGCAATTTTGAAAATTATTGCAAAGTACTAACGTTTAATTCTTTGGACGTTTTATGATACTAAAAGATTTACCGTAACAAGCATACAGCTTATGAAGCGACATTCCGAAATTTGTCGAGCCCTTTTTTCTTTCTAATGTCCGGGTCAGTTGCTTACTGGAGGCTTGACTGCTACGAAGGCTGCGGATGTTGGACATTACACTATGGGAGCACCTAGTAGGCGGGTCAGCTTTGACCCTATGAGTCGTGTCCTAATTTTGAACCAATTCCAGATGAGAGACCTAGCATCTGAAATCGGCACCCCCAGATGTACCGTTTCAGCATGGAGGACATTGGAGCCACGAACAGATTTTACGAGCACCAGCCCCCTGCGCAGGGTTCCACAGTAGCCGAGAGAGGTTTTCACTCTCCGAAGTATTGGCAAAGTCGGTGCTGTTGCAGTTTCCGTGTTATTTTGGGAATGGAGCTTAGCGACATGGCGGGCTAGTTTTTCGAGTCTTTCTTAAGTAATTTGATTGTCTTTGTTAGTCTTCAAATGATAAATTGTTTCTAAAAAGAAAACAACGGAAATATTTCATGAATTTACAATTAATTATAAGTACACCAAACCCGTCAACGTGCGGTGCTCTCATCGTGAAGACATAATTCTGACATTTGGACTGTTTTGATTCCCGAAAAGTAAGTTGATTTTATTAAAATACTTAAGGAGGACATAGTTACACGAGGATTCTTTTCTGTTTAGCAAAAAATTTCCGGTAAGCATTACGGATTATTTGTAAAATGGATGTCAGAATTATTTTTGTAACTACTGACATCTGCGGAGGACTGGAGAATGTGATGAAGATATACATCCATATAGAAGAGAAACGAGACAGACTGCCTAATGCCGAAAAAGCGCAGGTGTTGCCATCACTCGAGTTAACTACCAACAATATGGCGGTCGATCGAATCGTTCATCGCGTGCCACACAGCTAAAGAACATTTTTGACACAGGTGGCTATGCTACGTCGCACAGCCAGTTGTGGCAACAGATGCACTTTTTCGGCATTGGGAAAGGGTTGCACTTGAAAGGGTGAAAGAGTTTTTGTTGTTTCTCAATTCCCCCTAAAAGAACAGCTTGAGCAGGCATGGCAAAAAAGGAAAAAGAAAGTAAACTGAGTCGCACACGAAAGAAAATCACGTCTCTGAGAAAAGTTTCACTTACTGACTTCTTGAAAACAGCGATTTCATTTTTGTTCTTACGTCGAGCGTAGTTCCGACTGCCAATCTGTTTTCAGCTGGAAAAGCTTCATCACGCAGCCTTGTCTCTTTCACGTTCCTGAAAAGTACCAAGAAGTCAGAACTTTGAAGCATTAATACAGAATTGTGTTTTAAAAATGTAATACGTATCAAAATATCCATTTAAATTAAAAGCATCAAGAAGTAGAATATATTAAAAGCTATGTGTGTCTCAAAGAGAGTCGAAGTTAGGAAATGCTGAGCGTAAATAAAATGCTTACTTGCTTATACCCTTAGACCATATTTTATCAGAATGACAGAAAAAATTTGATGTGGACAACACCTGACTTCCTTGCACGTCTATTAAATCAAAAATATTTTTGGACGCATTTCATCTAAACTTATTTTGTTTGAAAGAGATAGTGATTACAGCCAAATATTTCCGATATCGCCAAGCTGGGTTCAATTTGAATTTTTTTTTTTTGACATTTAATTTGGCGATATTTCGCCATAAGCCGACTAGCTTGAGATAGTTTGCGAGATTTTGGGGACAGCCAAAGTAGTCATTGACCACAGACTTTCAATGAATTGAATATATTCACACACCTCAATGTATTTAAAGTCATTTGGGTGACCTTATTAATAAATTACCCAGTCTATTGCAACCAAAAAAGAGCTGCACATTTAGATGTCACAATAGTTCGAAATACAAAATTTCAACATTAAGGTTAAAAGTTTTAGAGTTTTGCGAAATAAAAAAATATTTTTGGCGCCGAACTAGGCGATATTTCTGCAAAACTCACCAAGGTCGATGACAAATGGCAAGATTTTGGGCATGGACCAAACAATGACTGACTACAGACGTAATACAGGGTGTCCATAATTAAAGTTCCACTTTCAAAAGGCCGCAAAAAAGAGCCACTGGTCAGAATGACTTCAAATTTGAACTGAATATACTGGAAGAAGGGGGAAAAGATTTGGCATAAAAAAAAGCTCCAAAATGTATCAATAGATGGCGCAGTAAGCGGCATAACGAAAGTGGATGCGGTTAAAAGTGACATTTTGAATCAAAATACGACGGCTTTGGCATGAGTTTCACAGTAAACCAACTCTAGTGTTCAATGTGCATGTGTGTTTGGGTCGTTTAACCGAAAAAATAAGTTCTAAGTCAGTTAGTCAACAGCTGTGGCGCTGTTACTTGAAAGCCCATCTACCACGGCAAGGTCGTACCACAATGGATGGCAAAATTTGGTTTTTAACTGTCCTTGGGCCAAAAAACCGCATAAGAAGCACATAACGATTCGGTTTTTAATTGTCCTTGGGCCAAAAAACGCATAAAAAGCACATAATGATTCGGTTTTTAACTGTCATTGGGACAAAAACCGCATAAAAAGCAACAATGAAAACGCCTGTTAATTATCGCTAGACGTGTGGCAGACAGGTTCAATATGCTTTCCATCATTCTCCGCCACAAGCTGAAAGCGATAAACAGCATGTTCCACAACAGATCGGAGTGTCTCAAGGCTGACGTTGTTAATGTGTTGCGTAATCCGTGTCTTCAATTCAGCGAAATTTGCAATTGGGCCACTGTGCACAACATTTTTAAATAACCCCACAGCCAGAAGTCACAAGGATTGAGGTCTGGTGATCTTGGAGGCCATAGTGTTGGACAATGACGGCTGATAAGTCGATCATTTCCGAAATGCCTCTTGAGCAGTTGCATGACTGGCTTTGCGATGTGCGGAGGAGCCCCATCTTGCATGAAAATGATGCTATCCAGACATGCACGCTGTTGAAGTGTTGGAATGACCTGGCTGCGCAAAAGACTTGCATACCGTTTACCATTCACGGTACAGGTAACAAGATCCGCAGGACCAATCTCCTCTAAAAAAATGGCCCTACCATACACGATGCCATGAACCCGCACTACACAGTTGCCTTTGGCGAATGCATCCGTTTTGATACAGTTACGAATGGCTTTTCCTTAGCCCATATTCTGCAATTTTGTGTGTTGGCAAACTCGTGGAGGTGGAAATGGGCTTCATCTGTCCACAAGATGTTCCATGACCATTCATTGTCCACTTCCATGCGAGCGAGAATTTCCAGAGCAAACGCCTCTCTTCATGACAGGTCAGCAGGAAGAAACTCCTGAACATGTGTCATTTTGTATGGATAGCACTGCAGGATATTGCGTAAAATTTTGAGCACCGTACTCGTAGGCATGTCTAAACCTCAGGCAATACCACGTGCACTGCATGTTTGCACACCACTGCTTGTTCCTTCCTCTAATGCTGTGGCCACATCGTCCACTGCTGATGTCGAAGCAATTGATTTCCTCCCTCTGCCAGATTTCACTTTAAAAGAACCTGTTTCTTCAAATTTCTGTATCATAATCTTTAGACCCTTTGCAGAAATTGAACCACGGCCTTTTTTCATTCCCTTTAATGACCGGAATTTCTTTAAAGCTGCATTCGCACAGTCGTCTTCTTGTAGAAGAGCTTCACCATAAGAGCGCGATCCTTCATTGAGCGACTCATGACAAGTTACTCAGATACGATATGATGAGAACGCCACATACCCCCCGCTTTTATACCACATGCAATGTGTCGTGCGCATGCGTATCTTTTAATTAATTTGCATATTATGCCGCTTACAGCGCCATCTATTGTTACATTTTTGAACTTTTTTTTATTTTGGAAAATCGTTTCCCCCTTCTTCCAGTATATTCAGTTCAAATTTGAAGTCATTCTGACCAGTGGTTCTTTTTTGCGGCCTTTTGAAAGTGGGACTTTAATTATGGAAACCCTGTATATTGAAGATGTCCATAGACATTAATGTATTGAAATTCTTTTGGGTAGTCCTCTAAATAAACTCTCCAGTAGATTGGAACCAAAAGACGAGATGCACAACTAGATGTTACAACAATCTTATATATGAAATTTCAACATTCTGCGACAAATAGTTTTTGAGATATGAGAGTTAAATACATACACACGTACACCAAAAGTAGCAAAGCTTTGGGACTTTTGGCGTAATTTTTGAGGGAGGCACGTGACCATGGTCAGACCATTACCTAACTTTATGGTAGGACGGTATTGTGCTTGAAATGGATGAATGTCTCTAAAACTGGCATTGACCGTAATGTGCAGAAATTCTTTTGAGTATTCCTGTAGCAGAACTATAAATGATACAGACACTATTTTCGAACATCGCTGATTGAGACTGTCGTTGACTGTTACTGAAAGACATGACCAATCGCAACAATCTCACTTCAGTACCATCTACACCACGGCCACTGTCACTTTACCAAACTTGACATTGCATAAGAGGTCTCGTAAGAGTTGGCTACCAATGCCTTAATATTCAAGCATTAAGCTTCGGTTACACTTAAAAAGAAAAAAAAAGAAAACCTTGACAAAATAACCATTGAACTTCAAAATTTCACGTAAAGATTTTATATAAAATATTTAGTCTAACAATGTTTCACAGCTTTCGAAAACGTATAGGAAAGGAAAGTGTTCAGCAGCATAAACATTTAAGTTACAATACTTAATACAATACAGTACAGTATAGTGGTTACAATTTGTTTTATTCAACAAGAGCTCTCTTACTTGTAACCAAGCATGGAGCATGCTCTAGGACTCATGGTGGCAGTATCCCATTGATCACCACAGACTGGTTGCCAAGTGTCTGTAATCAAGCTGTAAGCTTCTAACCGACCTTCTCCGCTTTGTCCTTGACTGTCATTAAGTCGAACTGAAAAAAAAAAGAAAGATAAATCATATATAAACTAATCAACTATAAAACAACTTTCAACATAATTACCTTTGCATTATTTGTAATTAAAAATAAGCAAGATAAATCATACCAAACGCATTGATTATAAAACACTTTCTAACACAAAAATATTTTTGCGACAAATTTGGCGATATATTTTCCTTAAAACTGGCGAGATTTCGGAGATAGGATAATGTTGTATTATCACTATAAATGCAATTTTATAAGACCCTGTGAAAGACCTTTACTTTTTTTTTTCAACGTTTAACTGAAGAATATAAAAAGATTATGCTCATCGTCTTGTGCTAGAAATAATATTAGTGTTTCTCAAATGCCACAGACTGTAATGTATTAGAATTCTTTTGAGTGCTCCTGTAGTTGAGTCTGTAAATGAACTATTAATACTACAAACATTATTCTCAAAGGAGAGCCTTAATAATATATATGCCAACTTTGTTTTCTTTACAAAATCGAATATCTCTGTACGGTTTCAAGAATGACTGCCCATAGAGTGGGATGTATTGGATTTTTTTTTTTCCTGTAAAAGAACTATAAATGCTACTTACACCATTTTCAATGGGGTACATGGTACTGTACATAGAAAAAACCCCATAAATTTCGCACAAATCAATGTATATTTACAGCAGTTAGAACACTGGACGGGTGAACAGCAGAACAACAAATAACCGAAATCATAAAGACCTGTCAGACTTGCTGGTAAGTTAAAAATATAAATATTCCTTTTATGCAACATAACGGTATCGGACGAACACGGAGAGCGAGAAATTTGTTCTTTTAAGGTTACGTCTAAATAATTTCAGCCTAGATCAAATTTGCAATTTGTCCATGTAAACCATTAACCGTTTGGACGTAACTGTCGTTGAGATTTCTCCGACCGACGCAACCTCTCCTACTCCTAGGCAGATAACCCTTAGCCATTCCTTAACAAAATACAATACATTAAATCGATTAATTACAGCGCGAGTAACGAATTTTCAAAATTCCTAATGAAATCGTCATAGCTTTATATAATCACATTAAACATTTTTCGAGGTACTTACATATTATACCGGCGGTCCGCCAAGACGAGCAACTTTTTCGCCAAGAAAAATGCCGGACTTATGAAATTATTGATGGTTCGGAATACGATTGGCAACAGTTTGCCAGCAAATTTGAGGGAAAAAATAGTTTGGCGTTAATGACCGCTGGGATAATAGTATCTTCTTCTATTTATAGCTAAATAATGAAAATATCGCCAAGTTCGGTTCATTTTTCAAAACATTTTTTTCGCACCATATTTGAAAATTTATCCCAAAAATTACCAACATTGTCGACTTTTGGCGCAACGTTTGAGGCAGGCACAAGATCGACGTCGGATTATTAGATATTCATATTGTAGGATTGTATTATACGCTTTAAATAGATGCCTGTCTCTAAACTGCCATTGACCGTATTGTATTGAAATTATTTTGAGGGTTCCAGTAGAAAAACTTTTAACTATGCAGACACACTATTTTCGACGAAAGCTTTATATTGTAATCCTTAATAACATATATCAATTTTGTTTCATTTCAAATAGCAGAATATCCCTAAGACTATAAGTCAAAGCCCGTTGTGGAGGCTATTACAACGGGCGCTCGATAAAGCTTTTGATGGAAGCATGTCTACGCTCAGTATATTTAATCTTCGTCCACCATAAATAACTTAATATTCCATTTTTTATTTTATACTATAAGTCAAGGCCCGTTGTGGAGGCAAAAATTACAACGGGCGCTAGAAAAAAAATTTGACTAAACATGTCTACATTCAATATATATATTTTTCATCCATCTAATATGAATAAGTTCGTATTCAATTTTTATCATATACCCAAATCGAATTTCATGCTCTTTTGGAAACGCGCGGAAACTTTTCGCAGTCGAAAGATTTCGTTTTGCGTACACAGCCATTCAAATATCCGTGCAGACGATTTATTTGTGAAAAACAAACAAAAAACAATAATAATGAACTGTGTAATCTGTAAAAACTATTTTAAACGTATTGAAATCCTCCAATTGTAAGACGCCATTTTCACTTGAAATAGGTAATTTTGTCAATAATATAATTTTTATAAAAAATGCGGGTTTTACGTTGATTGTTTAATTGAATAGGAGTAGGGCAAGATAGGGTAAAATCGGTAGCTGTTTCTTTTTTATAAAAAATATAAGTAGTTTGTTTTTAAATTATATTTCTGGTTTGCCTAATATTTTTAGACATTAGTTGGCAAACATTTATACTCATTCAAAAGCTTGGTTTTATTCAAACATTATATTATCTTTTTATCTGCTTATTAAATCTATGTTCTTTCCTGGTGTCTAAAAAACTTCGAGACCAATAAATTTCTGAAAATTTGAGAAGTTTATTTTGAACTGGGACAGTGTCTAAATAACTTATTATAAGCAAAAAGTAAGAATCCCTAAAAATATTTTTTTTCTATTTATGCTTCATTGCGATGGGTTAAAGTGGATATACATATAACATTATTGAATATTATGTTTTCAAATGCAACTCATAAACTTTTGAATGAGTAAAAATGCTGCCAGCAAATGTTTGAAAATATCCCATACTTTCAAACATGATTGATTGTTTATATTGAGTAAAAATGCTGCCAGCAAATATTGCCCATAAATTCATTTGAAAACAAACTTTGTTTTTTGTTCAAAAATAAATATCTAACCAATTTTACTCTACCTTAACCTACAACAATCTTATGTCGGGAATCAGCTCTTCTTGCTTCATATAACTGTAACAGTCCTATCCTGGCCGTTATACATTAATCACTTGCAAGTCATGAAAGGAATGAAATAAGATTTCATAAAATCCATTCCTTTTTCTTTTTAAAAATTTATCACTCATTTTTCTCAAACCTCTAAAAAAAACTCTTAAGTTTAATATTTTTGTATTTAAAGCAAACAGAACTATATGAAATCTTCTCAAGTGCCTAGGGAATGAACGATTGCAAGATGTAATACAAAAAAAAGCTACATGTCTAACTTCATTAGCAACAAAACACGACCTCTGAAATTAAAAATTGCCTATTTTTATACCCATTTTACCCTTATCTTACCATATACCATTCTCCTTCATGTGAATTCTGCGTCTTCTTTTACGTGGTTTTGTTTTATACGATTTTCCCAGGAATTTAACTGCTGTTAAATAGCGGGACAAATGCATGCAAAAAATTGAGTTTTCTCTTGTGCCATTTTATAGAAATAAATATTTTCATAACATAACATTGCTATGATTGATGTTACATATTAACAAGCTTACGTAGCAGCATGCGATATATCTATAATGCAAATGTTACTTTTCGAAGACAGGAAAATTCCTGAAACACTGTTAAAGGTTTTACAAAGCTCTCGAAGATTTACGAAAAACTTATAGATGTTTCAGGGTAGTTTAATTCTTGCATAACTGAAACTTTTTGAGCTATATGAGCATTTGGAATTACAGTAGACTCTCGATTAACGGAGAGGATCGGGAAGTGCTTCGTCCTGGATAAGCAAATACCCCGGATAACTGAATTTTATTCAAATTTTGCAGGAAGTGTTTGAAAAAAATTATAGAACACTTAAAAATTTCTACAATAGCAAATTAATAATTTAATTAACAGAAAAGGAAAGGAATGAATATAAATGTTAATGTTATTTAGATTTACAATTAGTACATTACAAAAGGAAAAAATAATTTTTTCCCTCAATGTTTTGAGAAGAATGAAATGATAGAAACCTCTTTTCGTTTTTTCATTTGCTCTTGACGAATTTTACTATGTAAATTTCTCATCATCATTTTTTTCTGCAAACTTTCATATTCTTGCTCCTAGTAATTAAGTAACGCTTCATGAACTAATGAGTCACCATGATTTCATTTCTGATGAGTTACATAATTACCTTCATCACTTCACCCCACTATGGCCGAGTAGATAAGATAATGAACATAGTAGATGGGTAAAGTGTGAAGGTTCTGAGTTCTGGCCTACCGTGCGGGATTCGATCTAACGGTCTAGAATTTTAGGCGGTTTTCTCGAGATGTAACATGAATACCAGTTAGAATTTCAATTTCGAACTTTGTTATTCATTGTTGCACTGCAGTTTTCAGAACAGTCTCACTTTCTCATATCTTCTAAGATATTTCTCTGCACTTCAGTACTATCCTCGTCTTCTGTTGGAATTTTGTTTTCTTCATTAGCTGAAATCACCCTCCATGATTTTTTTCAACTGTGGGGCTTTATTACTAATTTCCATGCATCCCCCATGTACTAAATTGAGACCGTCCCGGATAAGTCCCTACCCGGATAATCCGATCCCGGTTAATAGAGAGTGTACTGTAATTTCTAAAAACATGAACGAATTTTAACATTAGGATATAAGATGGTCAAGTTTTCGATCTCTCAAATTCTAACAGCGTCCAGCCCTAGCAAACTTACGACATCTTCTTTCTTCTCTGCCATCCGGGCAATCTCGAATTCCATCGCACACTACACTCTTGTCCACGCAGGTTCCATGGCCACAGTAGAATTGATCTGGTCCACAGTTGCCTATAAATGTAACATAGAAAAAAAAATTATAACCTCTTGTATTAAAAAAAAACATTTTGTTTAACACATTGACTGCCGTGAACATAAATGTGATTATTGCTGACACCTCAGTCAGCTTGATGTATCGAAGATCATCTGTGTTGTATAGCAATTACATGCTTCTACAGAATGCAGTAGCTGCAAAGCATTTATACCCACAAATGGCTACGAACGAGTGTGTGGTACATAAGAAATGAATCAGGCTTTAACTTGAAGCATGATTTTAAGAGGAAGAAAAAAAGAAATTTTGAAAAATAAACAAGAACAATAACTCGTGCTGAACGCATCGATTATAAATAACTTTTCAAGACAGTATTATTTGCGGATGATGATTAGATTGCCTCTTCCTTCTTGCAAAAGTGTGAGAAACGAGATTACCGTTGTGTATCCATCGTTGCTGCCTCATATTGATCTTTGAATGCCTATTCAAGGCTCTGTATCTCACTTGTGCAACAGCAACTTCAGATCATAACCAGGCATATTGCATTCCTTACAGAGAAGCAATAATGAATACGTAATTGTACACATAGTTGCGACGAAGAGATTGAGCAGGTTAAAGGGGAAAAAATTAAAGTATTTGTTTTTAAACATTGTCCTTAAAGTCTCATCTCTAACACTTAGTTTGTTTTCCCGCTGTAGATGCTACACCAAGCCGTACTCGAAAGGATATTCCAGGAGACCAGACCTCCCCGAATTTTCGATTTTTGTTAACAGCCAGTTTTTTTAAAAGTCGGGCGAATCAGACAGGCTTGGATCGTACGTGAACACAACACGTGCAAATGATTCAAGTAAACAATCGCAGAAATGGGGTGACCTTTCTAAATAGCCAAATTCATATAACCAGATATAGCCTAACAGGCATAATCATCCGGTTACATTTTTAAATGTGCACATAGAAACACATTTGGGGTGTTTATATGTCCATTTTATGTTATACTATAGACATATCATGGAAAGTATAGTTCAAATTACGTCCAGGAGATATATTTTTATAAACATAGGCATGTTCTGGACAGGTTTTTCATAAAATGGACATAAAATGAACACGTGTGTTGTTCATTATGAAGTATCAAGGCGCATTTCATGAAACTAAGTTACCATACGTCTGTTAATTGATTTTGCTTCTGTTGTAGATGAGGCTTTTTTTAAGCTAAATTTTTACATACAATATTAATAAATATTGAAATAAAAGCAATAAACAACTTCTACAGAACTCATTTTGGGAGCAATGTATGGAGCTAGATTACATAAAATTTGAGTTGCCAGAGATCAGCGAATTATTTTTGTTTCTGTTATACTTAAGGCTTCTTCTTTTCTAGATAATTTGATGCATGGTGAATCTTGGCATAAGCAGTAAATGGTCTTCAAAATCTTGCAAATTCGTATTTTTTGAGTTTTTAAGGTCAAGTATTTCTGCACTTCAAATGTCAACCACACATATCTTACTCTTTTTTAGGACTTCTCATTAGTATGTAGTCACTTTCAATAGTCACTGAAATATAGACCTTTGGGGTTCACTTTTGGCACAAGAAGATTTTGACGATCAAGGTTTCAGAAAAAAACCCTTTTTTCAAAACATTGTGATTGACCCTTGACTATTGGCATAAAAGTCAACCGTGAGTTTGTGTGTCTTATCAGTCAGTTTAGACTTAGAGTAAAAATAATTGGCAATGCGATGTTCCACTCTTGGCACAGAAAGTATTGGCTAACGGAAAAATTATGTTGTTCTTTAAAAAATTTTCGGGTAGGGAACCTCAAAACTTTGGGAGCAAAAATTTCGCAAAAATAAAAAATACGGGTAAAATAAACTTACGTGAAGAACTCCTCCAAAAAATTTCAACAAAATCAAAAATATCAACGATCCAAGGCTACTTGACTCTTAAAAAAACTGGTTCTTAATAAAATAATTATGATGAAGTCTTTTTACAAATTATTCTGCCGTTTCCACTCTTTGAACCTTCCCAAAACCGTTTTCTTGGAAAGGCGCTGATATTACATTTATAAAAAGTACTTTCAAAAGGATTATTTTATAAACTTAAATAACATATAGTAGACACAAGTTATAACGTACGCAAACGGATCTAAAAAAAGTAGCACGCTGTATTTAATGAAACTGGTAAAATTCAATAGTATACTAGAAAAGAAAATGGACGTATAATTTCTCAGTAACGTGCTGCTTAAGCTGGTAAATCAGAATTCTTTAAAATTAGATATAGGAGAAAACAATGAGAGATATAAAGTATTAAAATATACCATCGATATTAATGAATGGCTTAGTTAAAACCATCCTCTTGTTTTTAGCATAAAACAAAAGAAATTTCTTTCGCTTAGTTCATTTCGATATAGAGATACTGTAAATTGACTTTGAATGTTTTCAAAAGTACAGAATTTCCGAAATACTTTAAGTAAATTAGTTATGGAATGCAGAAGTTTGATTTCCGCTATGGCATAAAAAGTGCTGCATAGCCGGATTAAGTATTTTTCATATTACGTTTTAACTAAAGTTAAATAACAATATATGTGTATACATATAGGTATATTAATTGAGGACTAGTTTATCATAGGTCCGTTATAAGCGAAAATACGTTGTAATATAGGTCTTTTGCTACCAGTGACTACTGTATGGTAATTGTTTGTGCTTGAAGCGGATTAAGATATCTAAAGTATGTATCAAGTAATGTCTGCCCACAGACTACAATGTATTGGAATTGTATCTACAAAAGAATTATTCTATATAAACTATTTTCAATAGCTCATACCAATAACACATGCTGATTTCGTGGCAGTCTACGTATGTTTAAAATTGTTAGAGTTCAGACGAACAATCAGAGAGACGGATAGACAAATCAAAGCTGTAAACACCTGTTTTTTGAATATGTTAAAATTGTATTATTTTACACGTCGAAAGAAAACAAGATTAAAAAAGAAAGCAGTTAGCCTACAATTTTCAATTTATTTTAATCTGAGCACTCAAGAATTTCGTCATTTTTCTTTTATAGCAGCAGCCAATGCGTTTAAGTACAGCGATTACCAATCATTAATTAAGGCAAACTCACAAAAATGACGATTCCTTGAAAAGTTAGGTGTGGAATTTAATGAAACTGAAGTACAGTATACAACAGATAATAAGCTACAAAATAGTATGAAAAGAAATTACCAAACACAAATGTTGCTATAGAAATTAGCATATGTATAAAATCAAATAATTGGATGTGTCAGTTTGGTATAGGAAAAATACCTTCAATATGGAATATGATCCCTCCTGGAAGGAACGCAGCACCTACATCGATGTGTGATGCTGTCAGTTATGTGGTCTATGAGTTCCGTTAGAAGTGAGAACCTTTACTCTTGCAAAGCAGCTAGCAAGCATGGCAAAGATCAGTGGAAGAGGATTAAGAGCAGCTATACGCCTTCCTAAAGCATCCGTGACATGCTCGATAGAATTTTAGTCCAGTGATCAAGCTGGCTTCTTCACGCGCTGAATTGTTTACTTCTGAAGATATCATTCACAATGCTATCCTTGTGCGGTCTAGCATATTGTCCTCCTGAAGCAGGAAATCATCACCTGTTTCCCCGGCATAAGGGCGCATATGAGCTTCAAAGATGTCATCTCTATTGTTCTGAGCATTCACGGTTCCAAGGAAAAGGACATGGTGGTCTGTGCGTCCATCAAAAGATATCCCAAACAAAATACAGACACTGCCTCCTGCGGATGCATCTCTTTCACGTTAAAATGTTTGATGGCTGATAACGGGTTCTAGATTCCCTCCAAATCAAACAATTCCTACTATCGCTCATCCGTAAAGAGAACAGTCGTCCACTGATTAGCTGTCCAGTGATTAGGTTGATGCGCCCTCCCAAAGCGTTTTCTTCTGTGGCGTGACGTCAGCGGCAAGCAAATGACCAATTCCCTCGAGTACGTACCACCTTCGTGAAGCCTTCTACGCACGATTGACGTTGACACCAACCTTCTTTAGGCTGAATCAAGAAAGTATTTGAGTTGAATTGCATTTCTATTCGTTCGCGCACATAATACCAGTTCTTGATATTCGTTCGCAACAGCTGGACATCTTTGGCTGAACTTCCTAGAGGCCAAATTTAATGTTAGACATTATAACCGAAGTCTATGAAACACAGAAAGATTGACAGTTAGACATCCGGCCACTTGTGTCTGACATTTCCCTGCCTCTAGTTTCTCAATATCTCTTCATCATAGTTCTTCGGACAAATGATGCCTTGAAATTATTGTCACGAACTAGCTATGCCCGGTTCCTTACTTTACAGTTATAGCAAAAATGGCAGGTTTGGTCTCAAACAAGCAATTTTATGTTCCTAGCAAATTACCGAACGAGCGTAGCGAGTTCTTAGAGTTAACTGAATTGGTGTTCGCATGTTTATGTTTGTTCCACGATAGTATCGTTGATCCGATCTTCGTAAAATTTGGTTGACTAGTAGTTGAGGAGGATAGAATTCTTTAGTTTGAATATCGGAAGAATTCGGTTAACGGATTACACAGTTATATAAAAAAAAAAAAACAGATTTTTAATTGTGAAAATTGTTTATTTAAATGTATTTAGCACTTGAGCGCCAGTAATTTCAGACATAGATTTTTTTTCATGTGGCGAAACGGTGAATCACTTTTCAAGGGTTGCCATATAGCGACGAGGTAGTGAAATGTAAAAAGTTACCAAGGCTAGCTATTATTGGAGATTTAACGCCACGTTTGGCGCAAAAAAATAAGTCCTCAAAACTGATCCCAGCTTGGTGAAATCTGTTATATTAGACGAGAAATTGTCAAACCCTACTGTTTAGGCGAAATTTAGTTAGAATATGCCTGACAAACATTGTAAAACGGTTTTAGAAGGCGATTTTAAAATATTTCAATAAAGAAGTATTTTAGGGAAAAGGGAAGACAAATATGGTACATTCATGTTTAGGATACATTTTCCAACGTACTGGAACAAGGAAGACAAATAGGGCCGGCACATGGATTATGACAAGTTTTTAATTCATATCATACTTCTTTTTTAGTACTTTTCCTTAATTTTTGGAAACCAGTGAATAATGAATATTAGAAACATACTGCAGTTCCTCTCATCAGTTCCGTCGGTGCAGTCCGAAAAGCCATCACACACCCAGGATTGAGGCAAGCATCTGGTCTTGTCACAGCGGAAGCCG
Organism: Cheiracanthium punctorium; assembly: GCA_038373885.1. NCBI lineage: Eukaryota > Metazoa > Arthropoda > Arachnida > Araneae > Cheiracanthiidae > Cheiracanthium > Cheiracanthium punctorium. The sequence goes on along the minus strand of JAWZYV010012842.1, from coordinate 1,111,933 downwards.
TTAACGCAAGCTGTAAAAGAAAAACAGTTAGCTTGTAGATCAAGGATGTACTGCACAACCTCTTATAATTAGAAAGATTTAAAGAGATCATGCCAAGAGCCAATCAAGTAGTGAAGTCATAAAAAAAAAACAGTTTTCAAGTTACATAATCTTAAAAACAAGGCATTAAAGACTAGTTGATTGATACAATAAAAAAAGCTTTCCAAATATGTACTTATAAGCTTATTTGCTAATAAAAGAACTTGCAAATGTGGTGTCACTTGCAAGTTCTTTTACAAACACGAATGTGTCAAAAATAAGAATGTGCAAATTCGGCAATTCTTACCTAAATGCATTTTTGGGGTCTATAAGCAATGCTATATCGAAGCCTCAAATCTTAACTCCGAATAGTTTACATGAAATTTGAGCATCGTATATTTCGAGTATCCACATAAACTAATAAAGCAACCAAACTTTGAAAGCGTTTTTCTCAAAACGCGCGTTTGCGCTTGTGGCGTAGTGGTAGCGGTATGGCTATCAATACGATTCAATTTTATTATAAGCTTTTCTCATACTTGATCTTTGGGATCGTGATGCAGGTTTGGGACAAGCTTTTGAAGTTTGCAAACAGCAGCGATATGCCAAAATGTGCTCAAGTTCGAACACTATTGTCAATTTTGGTTCAAAATATAAGTTTCCGGAACTGAAAAACTGAGAGATATCTCCTGTATTAGGATTGAAATTACCAAATCTGTTTTACAATGAGAATAATTTTTGGTTATGGCGAAATAATTTGGTCACATTTTTCATATTTGCCACCACGGTGACTTGAAATTTTTTGTTGTGCTAAATTAGCAAAACTCGAAGGATTATGTAAAGAATATATGGAGAAGAGCTTTAATGGAAACCATAATGGTAAACGACTATCGATTATGCGATTATGCGCATGGGTAAATCGTAGAAGAATTATCAGATAATGAAAAGTCGCCATTAGCGGCAAATATCCAATTATTTTATGATTTGAAGTCCGTTTCTTTTTTAAAAAAAATCATACTTGCTTTGTAACAATATATTATTGCATCGTCACTGAACATTGTCTGGTGTTAAGTTCATATCAATGGAAAATGAATTGGAAATAATTTAATTTTCAGAGTTAATGTCTTTTCTGGAAATAATTTAATTTTCAGAGTTAATGTCTTTTCTGTGAAACTGAATTAGTCGATGGTAATATGTGTTTTTCACTGCAGTTTGCAGAGGTAGTGAAACATGCACCACGTGGAGCCATTATGGGCCAATGCTAGTGAGCAGGCATGGGTTCATAACGGCTCACGGGCCATAACGTTGTGGTGCATTCTTACTGTAAGTGGACACATATTCCGTTTCAAATTATGACGTTAACGTAACCAGAAATAAAAAAAAACTCATGTATATTTATTAGTCAGGTAAGAATTTTGAAGATGAAGGTCGATTTTTTTTTGTTTTGTTTTTTACCCTCTTAGTGGCTTAACCCTTTAACGCGCAGTGTTCCCGCTCTGGGAACACCTAACTCTGACGTTTTGACTGTTGCCAGTCGATTGTTGCCAGAATAGATTTGATTTCTATAAAAATAGTGGCGGGTGACATAGCTCCACGAGAATCCTTTACTTTTTAGCACGTCATTTCCCGTAACAAAATTGTCGCGATTATTTTTAACAGCTCTGACATCTGCTGAAAAATGGAAAAATGCGAGAACAGCTGGATAGATTGCCCAATGCTGAAAAAAGGACAGCCGTTGCCATCGTTCGACTTAACTACCAGCAAGTTGGCGGACGATCGAAACGTTCATCGCGTGCCACAGATCTAGAGACCCTTTTTTGACGACAGCTGGCTGTCGTCAAAAAAGGGTCTGACACGCGATGAACGTTTCGATCGTCCGCCATCTTCCTGGTAGTTAAGTCGAGCGATGGCAACGGCTGCCCTTTTTTCAGCATTGGGAAAGGGTTGCGCCTCAAAGGGTTAATAAAACGTAAAATTCCGTTTACTCAGCTACAATTTCCATTGTAACGCACCAAAATAATTGGCAACTAAGGTAAGTTATCGTAAATAGTTTTTCAAAATCAAAATATAAATATAATGGTTAGAACTGATTTTCTTTTATGTATGGATGATTTTTTTTTAATCACAGTTTAACTTTTTACATTATTGAAATTGCCTGAACTCGGAAATGTTTCAGAATCTTTTGAAAAAGTGAGTTATTTATCCCAGGGGAGTCCGAAGTTCAGAAGTAACTATAAAATACGAAAAGGAATCTTCGTCAATGCAACTTTGCAAATATGGGAATGAACATACTAAGCCTATTTTCAAATAAGCGTTAAACTTGAAAAAGGTAACTAAAAATCGCCCTCATTATTAAAACAAATATTCATCTGCGTAAATGATTGTGCTAGGTGTAAAATAATAACTCACTGTGAAGAAAAATTCCGAAACATTACCCCAAAATATGGGGCAGCAACTGTAGTTTAAAATTGCAGGAACGTTTTTGCATGCTGCTGAAAAATATTCACAAACATTTTCGCATCTGGCGGAAAAGTATTCACTATCGTTCCAGTATCTAACGGAAAAATATTCAGATACGTTTCTGTATATTTTCTATGCATGTTCAGAAAATTCTCTGCACTATATAAAATGTTACCTTAAAAATTACTGCCATACAATTTTTGATTTCGCCGTATTTCTAACTCTTTTACAATTAACTTTTATTGACACCTGGGTAGATATTACAGAACTGCTATTTTAACACTTTCAATTGATATTTCATTTACACTCAGTTGGTATTTAAACCACTATACTAAACAATGCTGGATTCAGTTTACTGAAACGTTGATGTGATCGCTAAAACAACTCATAGAAATTCTAGTAGCACCCTCTTGGAACGAAAAAAACAAACAAATCTAGAATGTTAAAATATTTAAAAGCTCATGTGCAGAACGTCCGAGACAAAAACATTTTTGCCGCCTAAAATATTTTTCTGCAAAATGCGGGTTATGTTTCCGAATTCAAGAGTCCGAATTGAGCATCGATAGTTTACGTGACATTATCGAAAACCTTTCTGCAATAAATACGTAACATTTCCGAAATTTTTTACAGTGTTCTCTACATTTTTCTGCCATTTTCCAGACGCCCAGAGAGTTGAAATTTAACTTGAAAGAATTTTGTTTTTACCTCTTGTAGATGTTTCGAGGCTCTTCATTTGTTCATGTCCGACGCAAACGTCTGGGTCTGGAGAATCGGGCAAGTCATCACAGTCTAGCTCTTCAGGCCATGTGACAGAAAATACACCGAGGAAGAAGTCACACTTTCGGATGGTCTCTGCAAAAGGAAAGTAAAATGAGCCCAAATATTTTATGTTAAGCTACTAGAGTGTCCATTAATAGTACTGTCAGTAACTAGTTTACGCAACTTGGTATCCTCGGCCTAGAAACTCAATGGCGGGGTCCTGCATTTTCTTACTTTTTTATTGAACGCAAAATAAATAGGTACTTATTAATGTACCATAAACTGCACTTGTATACTCGTTTACTTAATAGCAATCAAACTGAAAAATGCCAAAATTAATCATTAAAGTCATTAGTGTCAGTCACAGGTATTAGTTTATTTAATTTTAATGAGTTGGATAATCAAATATATCTGATATTTATTAATTGTATTTAATTATATAATAATTAATTATAGTTAATTAAAATAATAGATAATATTCAATTCAAACAGCTAAAAATTTGTCAATTCATTATTAATGCAATCTGTTACTGTGACCCTAAAACATTGGAAATCCTCAATACGTGCCCCTTATGTCTTGCCGTAAATCATCCCCTGCCTTTCGTCAGCTTAACCCTCAAAAGGAGCCGTAAAACAATCAAAGAAACCATCTTTAGATGACGATACTTAATTTTATTCCACAGAACATAGGATAGCTGTTGGGAAGTTGCGAGAATAAAATTCCAGAGATGGCCCAAAAAGGGGGAAAGGACAGACTTTTTCAGAAAAAAGCTTGATTATTGCATCTAGTTATCAAAAGTTTAAATTTAGGGAAGGGCCCAAGCCCATGGTCTCTACTTCATGCCTACGTCCCTAGCAGTTTGTTAACACTTCTCTCTGCTGACTATTGTGGGACCGTATAAGCTAATGGGAGCTCGTGCACTTAAAATCTATCGTGGATCCAATGCTCTCCATGTTCAAACGATCCCTCTAGGGTGTCGATTTCAGGTGCTAGGTCTCTTATCCGGAATTGGTTCAAAATTGCGAGACTCCGAGCAAAACTAGGCATCTACTTCAAGACTTCGTATCTGTCAAAATTATAATCAAGTAATAATCATCAAAAACTGCTTACTCGATTTACGCGCATCCAAAAACCATTTGGCAAACATGTGTGACACTTAAAATAAGCCTTGTCAGCACTAGAAGAAATCATTGGCTAGAATACCAACCTCAAATTATAGACAAAATAATCATTCCCTGCCACAGACAAGCAAATCTTCAAAACAGCAAAAGAATACCAAAAGGACCATTAGACTTACTAAGAGCGCCACTATCTAAGAAATTTGAACGCCAAATTGAGAGGCCCTACAAGCATGGCAGCTACTAGAAATAGTCTGGGTAACGCGAAGAGTTGTCCCATGCGGCGATCCCCCGCCCCGCGCGAAGGGATTAAAACCATGGTGGTAGTTGTTGTTCCTTATGTTCTCTGGCGTCTGCGTAGTGATGCCAGATCCCCCATATAAGAAGATGATGGGCGGAAGGCGAACTTCCATTTTAATGAGCCCCAGTGCGAGGAAGTCCGACTTACTTCGAGGTCCCCTAATTTTGAACCAATTACAGATGAGGGATCAACAATCTGAAGTCGACATCTCCAGAGGTAACATTAAAGATGGAGGACATTGGAGCCACGATGGATTTTACGTGCACCAGTTCCCATTAGCGTACACGGTCCCACAGCAGCTGAGCCACGAGAGGATTCACCCTCCCAAGCACTGGCCAAGCCGGGTGCTGCTTCACTTTTCGTGTCTTACGGGAACGGAGTTTAGTGACTAGGTAACCACGGGACGATTAAAACCGTAAGTTGCGCTTTTGCCTCTTCTGCAGGTTCAAATAAACAAATAAAAATTATATGGGATGTAATAAAGTCTCACTGTTGCTGCAACCGTTTTAAAGTGAAGTACGTATAAAATGTTACACAGATTTCACAAAATATCAACGTCTATTTTATAATACAAGTACGTGGCTCCTAAAAGTATGGTTTATTTCTAGGATGGTGTTCACATAACAGCAATAGAAATAGAGTTAAGTGGGAAGTGCGCTATAATATTTATTTGCTAAGCTTTTAAGTTCAATCATTTTTAAATTTAAAAAGAAACGATTTTGAATTTGAGCTTCAGTGACATTTTATACATTTTATATACACATTAAAAAGTTTCGCAGAACTACCTTTAAATATAGCTTGATTGTGCTAGTATTCTGTCTGAAGAATCTTTTACATGAAGGAACAACATTAGAAAATAAGATCATATTTTCACGATCATCAAAAGCTGAAAAATGACTGTTGAACCTGTCTAGTTACGGCATTATAAGAGGGCGTGCCTTAAATCGTTCCTTAATTTGTTCTGAACAAGTTTGTTCATTAATTTTTACATTTACACAAAAACTGAAGTAATTTCTAGAATTTGTTTTTTGATTAAATATCAGTTATTAAATAGAAACTTTGCAAAACAAATAAAATACATAAATGTGTAGCAAATTAAACATTAAATTATTGGTGCTTCATAACTAATCGGACTTTGCATACCACTACAGCATCATTTTATTTTCTTCGCGTGCAACAATAGTAGTTACAAAAAGAAAAGATTTTGGAGCCCAAATTCTTTTATCATACAAATTTAGAAAAAATGCAATTTAATGAAAAGCAGATACAAGTATACACATAATAAGAATTCAACTACACTACACTTTTGCTCGTAGATTGCTGAAATTATTACTGAGAGCTAGCACACGTGCACTACATGATTCTCCGTAATAGATCGCAACAATAACGTATAGTATTTTCATCCAAATTGTTGACGTTTTGTGAGATACAGCTTGTTATGATATGCATCCTTAGAATAAATTGAAATTTATCCTAAGGATGCATATCATCCTTAGAATAAATTTCAATTCTTATCTCCATAAGAAGTGAAGGGGTCCATATCTTAAGAGTAGCAAAAATGTCGAATTAATCCGACATCAGAGGAGGCTTCCCCTGTTAGGCCTATTTTTTTTATGCGTGCGTATGTTTTTTTTAAATTTATTTATTAATTTTATATTAATATGAAGTTTTGCCAGAATAAAAAGGGAATCTTTTCACAACAAAATAATAGTTATTTTGTTAAGGAAATGAAACCCCATATACTTCATCTTTGCCCTTTTAAAACAGAAAGCTAATGTACTCTACTTTTAACGTGACAGTTATCATAAACAGAATCAAATCTTACCACTTTTGTTAAATTCCAAGCAAAGCAAAGAAAAGCAAATTCCAAAGCAAAGAAAAACTGCCCTGACTTCTAGATTTCTTAGATTAGACCGGCTTAGATAAGATCTTACACCCTACATAAATATGAAGCAAATAGAATATTAACTTACTGGTGCTTTAAAAATACTCGGGAATTTGATGCTTTTGCAGCTATTTTGCTTTTTATTTCAATTAACCTGTTTGGCAAAAGATTTTTCAAACTACCCGGAATTACACATGCGCACTAAGTGTTTACATCTAATCGATGCAGCGACTTCTGGTATTGGGCACGAACATGACGTTTTAAGAGCGTTAGCTTCGTAAATGATACATGTCCTTAAATCTTAACCGGTGATTCTTATTTTTAATCCATGACATACACATAATGAAAAGGGTAGGCACAGTGCTACCAGTATAAAAACAAAAATACGAGGTATATCCACGAAGTAAGTTCCGTTTGATTATATAAGCGAAACGTGTGCAGTAGATACAGAAACAAATTTACTGTACAAAAATCTACAACTGTTAAACTACTTTTGTACATAGCTTCCGAAATTTTGTAGGCACTTGTCATAGCGTGGCACAAGTTTTTGTATTCCTTCTTCATAGAAGGTTGCCGCCTGTGTTTTCAACCATGTGGTAACATGTTCTTTCAGCTCGTTCTCATTGTTAAAGTGTTGACCACCAAGGAAAAATTTTAGGTGTAAGAAGAGATGAAAGTCGCTAGGAGCGAGGTCCGGGCTGTACGGAAGATGATCAAACACGCCCCAATCAAATTTCTATAGGAGTTGTTTTGTCACGTTTGCAGTGTGAGGTCGGGCATTATTGGGCAAAAAAACACCACCTTTTGCTGATAAATTTCACTTGGTTTAACTTTCTTTACCTTTAGAAAACAAATCACAGATCTGATTTTACAAGCGGCGGCATTTTCAATTAAGGCTGACATTATAAAGGAGCACTACAAAGAACACGTCGGCAGCAGCGATTTGAAAACGGCGTACATTTCTTCTCCTTGAGTCAGAGTAACTGCCGCGCATGCTCGGAACTGCGATCGAGCACTGCCGCGGATAGAAATAGAAACGGAACTTACTTTGTGGATATACCTCCTATCATGCACAACAAAAGTCTGCTTTCCTTATGAAACACTCTTCCCCTTAATGCATTTTTCTTACCTTTACAGAGTGACCTGCAGGGAGGAACTAAACGGCCTTCGTCCATGCATTTGGGTGCGTACAGCGTGCAGAGAAACAATGGAAGTAGTGCGTAGCACTTGACGCTAACAAGAGGTTCGTAGCGAACTATTGCTTCACTCGCCTCACTTTGAGAAGCGTAGCCGAGGGAGTTTGGGTACACTGTATAAGAATAGGGTGCTTTGTACTTGTGGCATAAAGGAAGACGTAGAGAGCTGCAGCCTTTGCCTGGAACAAGAGTGTTAAATCATACTAAATGCATAGATTATGAAATACTCTATAAAGCAATTTTAGTTTCACACATAGCATAGCATAACTAAAAGTTAGCCTATTTCCTCCCATCATTCGAAACAAACGACGGCAGCGTTCATCCTGTTTCCTGCGAGAGCCAGGACTAGTTTTTCTGAGCCCTCAAGTGTCCACGCACTTGCCTGGAAAACTACTTTTGCTGCATTAAGAATGAAAAAACAGGGAAATATAAGACTTTTAAATCACTACCAAATTTTAGCTAATTGTTAGGTCATTTGTTACAAACAAGAATTTTGCTCTTTAAGCTACTTTTCAAATTTTGATCAGACAAAAAATTGACATTTCCAGTGACTGATTAAAAAGTGACATTTTAAAAATGAATCATTGGAACTGAAGATACTTCTTGAACTTTTCTTGATTCTAGAACTGCTTTTCAGCTTAAAAATGCATGATGCAGGCAGACGCATGATGATGCATGATGCATGATGATATGTATGCATGATGATATGTAGTCGCTGCTGTGGTTCTGGTGATATCATTTACGCTTTGTATGTTTACTCTCTGAAACTAAAATTTTGAAGTTAAACAGATTTTCTGAGCTTTAGTTAGATTTAGATGTTTTCAGATATTTGCTAGCAGTTCCAGTGAATGACAGTAATTTTATTGCATATAATTTTATTTTATATATTTTACATTCTTTGAATATATTTATGAAATCTAACTTTCCTTCTTTGAAAAAATAAATTTTCTGCATAAAAACTCTAATGTACTGAAAATTATATAGTTTATATTGTTTTACAAATTATGTGAATGAACTCAAACAACAAATGCGTTATTTATTTTATTTTATTTTTGTACTTTATTCAAATGTGCACGCTTTTAGGTGTGTAAATAGCTACCTTACTATCATAACAAAAATGTTTGCCTTTACTAGTGAATTTGAATGTAATTTATCTAAAGCATACAGATTCGGTGTTTATGTATACACTCGATGGCACTAAGCGTCCTCAATGTCTGTTTGTGATAACACATCCATAATTTACTTAAATACATTAATGGAATGCGCTCTCGCCGCCCTAAAGAAAAACTTCCCACACTCATATGCAAAATAAATGAATAAATAAATTAACCAACACGGAAAATAAAGAACATATTTTATTAGCCAACGATTGCAAAAATTTCTATTATTTATGAATGAATAAAGCATTTAGAGCATGGTACACAGACAACCAAATAGAAATCATAAATACTGTCTGGTGTTATTTGCACAACAGATGAACAAAACATTGTGAGCATAGGAGATCTCTTCAACAAAATGTCCAAAGCTCTGTCATTATTCGTGTTCAAATGTTTAAATTGCATGATTTTTGTTTTATGCTACACTATTTTAGTTCTAGAAAATTTCTAACAGGAAAATAACTTACTTTCTTTGCTTGGTGTTTCAATGTAAAGAGCTGGAGGAATAACTAAAAAAGAAATTAAAGGAAAGTTATTTAAAAATTGATATCGTTTGTAAATAATTCAATAATTAGACAATATGACATAATGAATCAAGAATCAGCAATTATGAGGTAGTCCAGAAGTATAAAGTAGAACGTTTTTCAAGTTTTTCAACCGTGATAAAAGTATTATAGCATGTAGAGAACTGTAAAGGTAACATTTAATATAAACTTGGAAGAGCGGACACAAGGGACAGTTGCCCGCAATTTTCTGTAGAAAACTATTCATTTCAAGACCTGCTTTCAAAACCAGCAAAAAAGTCGCTATTAACTCTTATGTTATTTATGTATCTCTCAAAATTTTCAGTCACGCTACGCGTATACATGTTGATCAGCAGTTATTCAAAAAAGTTTCGCTTAGATTAAATAGTTTTCAGTTTCCAGAGAAATTTCAATGTGAAATAACGCCTTTTAAGTATTTTGCTTCAATCTTTATAGATGTATAACTTAGACGAAGTCAAGATATAGACGATAACTTAATAGATCTTTGACGATAACTTAATAGACGTATAACTTGTACGAAGTCAAGATAGTATAGTGATTGAGAAAAAGATTTGGCATTCAGATTTCGACGGAAAAATGGATTTGGAGCATTCCTAAATTTATTTTGGCAAGTTTCTGTGTGACGCCTCAACGTACGTGCTCATTCATGTGCAATCTGTTTTGACCGACCGTGAATCCATTTTGACTAGTTTTGTGGTGACATCTGAACGTACGCATTTTAATGTAAAAATATATATAGGATAGCAGTAGCGTAGACAGAATTTTTTTATGCGGGGGAGGGGAGTGAAGAATATACATTTTGTATGGCAAAAAATTCCTCATGGGGGGGTTGTAGCCCCCTGGCTACGCCCCTGCAGTATAATCATAAAAAACTATCCCAATTTATGGAACTTTAGCCTCTATTCTGTTCAACCGATCGAGATCAGATTTCGGATATAATTATTCAGAGGTATAAGCTTGGAATTCTGTGAACGGCAACAAAGTAGCTATCACGGTTACTGTTATTGGCACAAAAACTCGAAATTTTTAAAAGCAAACGTTCATTGTTTTCCGTCGCAAACTTCTCAGATAAAAATGTCGCCAAGCTTGGAGACATTTGGCTCGATTTTATTAATGGGGCTTGTAATGTTTACTTTCCTGCGTTAGTATTATCTAATATCATCATTATTATGCAGTCAAATAACTGGACACTTCACGAAAGTGCTGCTGATGAAATTTCTTGAAATGTTCGAAAACGAAAACTATAAAAGGGCAGCTCGCCTCACACTTAGTCAATTTTTAGTGAACGCTTATAGAGTACGCTGCACTGAGAGCTCTGTCGCTCTGCGTCAGTCTGTTGTAAAAGAAACGCCGTTTCATTCGGACGTCCTGATGATACTATCATTCCGAAAATTGAAAAAGATCATGTTTTTAAAACATTGCTTATAGGGTTGCCAGTAACGGCGCTGGTCTTAATGTCAAAAATCGTCAGGGTTGATATCTTTGGACAATTTATCGGCAAGTTTGGCGTCAAAAAATAGATTCCTGAAACTGAACTCATCTTGGCGATATCTTCTACATTTAGCGAGAATTTGTCAAGCCCTACTATTTTCAATGAGAGCAATGGCATGGAGCCTCAGTGACCGTCCTGACACGTGGACTGATTACAAGAATTTTCCATATACACTTGGACTTGAACCCGAAAACTAATCAGTGTTTTTTGTAGCAATATTTTCAAGTTTATTTTAAACTTTTTTGTGCCCAGATATTTTTGCGACTTTCTTCTAATACCAGCAATAATAGATAAATTTCTGATGTCAACATCTTGAACAAGAGATGATTTCTTTTAAAATCATTATGTATAAAAATTGAAATGTCAACATCCTACTCGGTCATGTTAAAATATTTTGTGGAGTTAAGGTTCAATACTCGTGGATAAAGCCTAGGAAAAATAAATAACGTTTTCGACTGATAGCGAAAATACCGTCCCAAAATAAGGACACTAGGCATAAATGGGTTAATATGCTGTTACAAGAAAAGAATCTAACATGAGAATTTTACTTATTAGCTCTATGTTTTGATCGTTTGTATCCTAACATGCATTACGAAATAATACTCATCTCTAGGTGTTAAAAATGCTTCAAATAAAGATCTCATGGAAATGTGTCAAAAATGAAATAAAACTTAACCCTTTAAGGGCGTATGAACCTGCAGCTTTGCACATATGCAGAGCTGCATATTGTCTATAATATGAGCGTATCTTGTCTATAATATGGGCGTATGAATATAAAGACAATATGCAGAGCTGTTCCTTGTCTTCATACGCCTATATTCATACGCCCTTTCAAAAAGTATTCAAGTCAATTTTTCTATGTCGGTGTAATTATAGAGTGTTGTTCCTTATAAAAAGAAGATTATGTAATCTATAACAACTTCTAATATTTATCATCTGCTTTATCCTTTTTTCAAAAATTAAACAGTTACTCACGAAATAAAGACAGGAAATTTCTATCATACTTGAGAACTTTTTTGAGTGAATCTACTAAATACTGATATTTCCAAAAAATACTGCCATTAACCATTTAAAAATGAGTTAAATATGGTGTACTTGCGTGAGTTTGAACTAAATTTTATAAAAATCAAACATACAAGGCAAGGACTATACAAAGAACATTTTTCAAAAGTATTTACAGCTGAAATCAGACATTAAGAAACTGAAAATTCTGAGATCACTTAAAAAAATGCATCCAAATTTGTTTTAATGAAAGAAAAATAGTTCCAAGTATCACCACGAAAAAGCAAATTTATCTGAAAACCTACATGTATTGTAAAAAAAAAAAATATTTTTTTCACTCAGAAGCTGTTATAAAATCTGTAAACATTTCCATCTTATTTCCACTGTACATATACTTCTCTAGCGTGACTTATTGTGTAACTACTTGCATCTTCTAAGAGCGATGCTTTATTATTATTTTTTTTTTTTCACAGATACAAATTCTTTTGTCTTTATATTGACCTCCTATACAATTTCAAAATTTTCTGATGACTGATTTTGGTTGTAGGCAGTTTTGATAACAGGGTCTTTTACTTAAAAACACCCTGTTTATTCATAAAATCGGTGCATCCATGTTAAATAACTTTGTATTGCCAAACAATCCCATTCTATCTACATCGATGACATTCACTAAATATCACCTACCTCTTAGGTACCATAGGAGACAGGCGAGTAGTACAATGGCAAAAATAGCGATGAAAATCAAAACAATAATCCACCGGTTCCCAGACCTATTGGAAACTTTCCAATCGTCACACTCTCCTTCGGCAATTGGACACTGGAGAGCGAAATAAAGGAAGAAACATGAGAAAAGCAATGGTTATAAAATACTTTCGAACATAACTGTATTACTTGCACACAAATATAACTGCGTAAAGCAAAATAAAAACTTAAACTACCCCCAATTACTTATTTTTTAAAAATAATTAAGCAATTTGCAAAATAAGACCATAAAAGTTAATTTGTCAGGCCATGCAGCTGTTTCTATCGAAACAATTCCAATCTTCATCAGTGGAGGTACGTCATTCACAGACTGAAATACTTTAAAGGGAACTTCCTAGATTAGAAGACTGACTAGAGTTATTGTGTTGTTGGAATACGGCCAATCATCTATATGTGGGATCTAGGCCAAGGGGTGGGGTGCCCTCCGTGGAGGTCTTTCAAGGGGATCCTAACCCGTATTTATGCAAAAATTTCGGAAAAGAAAACGGAAAATTCCGAACGATTAGATCAGCGAACTCTGCCTGGTTTTGAACCAGGCACCTGCCGTCTCCTAGGTCAGAGCGCTATGTGCTCGGCCACTGGTGGGGCGAAGATTGACTGGATCATGGAACAGAGAGTTCCTTGTTCCAGCCTTCCAGTCAGTGAATGGCTTATATCTGTACTGACGAAGATCGAAATTTTTTCAATCGAAACAGCCTAATAGCTGTTATTATGCAAAGTTTTTAATTATTTTGTATTTTAAAAAGCAGTTGTTTTGAGTGTTTTTCCTAACATTTATTTCCTATGGTCTATTCCTTTAAGCTTTAATACGGGTTAGACATGCTAATATTCGAAAGAAATAGTTGAAAACTGATTTTGTTGCATACAGATCGGTTAATTAGATTATGAAATACTGATCAAAAAATTCCCTTTAATTAAAATATGCCATATAATTCACTTGAGATTGTCAATTTTGACCCGTTTTCAGAGACCGCTTATTTATTTGTCCTTTTTTAAAAATAAAAATTGGCAATAAATAGTCAGTGAATCTGTCCATTTTGCAAAATTTTGGACATAACCACAAAAAAACTGTGATATTTAATTTACGAGTCTCTGTAAATGAGCAACAAATGCTAAGTTTATTAGAGAAAGAACGACGGTTCTTCCGTTCCTCTCATTCATTTTGGTTGAAAACAGCTGTAGTAACTGCTTACTTTCTTCCTCGGCCTTTTCGCTCTCTCTCTTTTTTTTTCTTTTATGCCTGCGTATGAGTGTATATACTGTAATTGCTGTATAAACCTATATATATATATATACACACAGTAAAGCAACATTTATGCTTCCTTAAAGATACTGATGTTGAACAACTATATATGAAACGTTAATAAACAACTCTGATTATTACAAGTTTAATACTACTAATGGAGATTTATGTAAATATAATAATTTTAAGATTTTTAAGGTACTAGTAAATTGCTTCATAATAGTTTTTACACTGATTTTGATTTGATTTTGCGGTTAAGGCAAAGCTACACAAGAACTATACGCTTAAATGGGCGATGTCTTGGTCGGAGGACTTTCTAAGGGTTTCCAACGCGTATTCACGGTACATTCGGAGAAAACTGCCCCAAACACCAGATCATCAAGACAGTCACTCGTTAGGCTAAAACCCTGGACATTCACACTTCGGCCATCTACCATGTTCAGTGTGTTATCCCCTCGGTCATGCTTGTTCCGTTTCTACTCTGACATCGGAACTTCACGAAAGCGACGTATAAATGTAAACTTCGTATAAATGAGAAACGTATAAACCAGGGATGGGCAAACTACGGCCCGCGGGCCAAATCCGACCCACCGGAAGATTTTATCCGCCCCGCGGATGGAATTTTAATTTGCCGGTCCGACGGAAATTGAAAGAATATATATATTTATATATTATATATCCATACTAAGAATTATAAAGATGGATTGAAAAAGGTGCATTTTGAGTTGGAACGCAGATTTCAAGATTTCAGTGCCATTCAAACAGAATTGGATATTTTTACCATGCCTTTGAACGCCAAATTGTGAAGCAGTGAGGTCAGATTTGCAGCTTGAATGAATTGAATTGCAATCTAACAATTATCTCAAGCAGTTGTTTCTAAATATGCCAGAGTTTTACAAATCATTATCGAAAGTAAGTTTCCCAAATTTAATATCTCACGCCCAGAAAATCAGTGCTATGTTTGCTTCATCGTATACATGTGAACAAGTGTTTTCAACTATGAACCTTAGAGAGAATTTATTCAGAAGTAGACTGACAGATGAGCATTTAGCCTCGTTCCTTAGAATCAGTTCATCTCACTTCGAACCTCAATATAAGGAACTTTTAAAAATGAAATCGCAATTTAATTCACCTCATTAACATATTTAAATTGTAATACTTATATATTGTTTTTAAAATTTTAGATAAAATTATCTTGGCCCGCCAAACTTTTTTTTTCGAATTTTGGCTATAAACTGTGCTCTGCTATATTGCTATTTTAACAAAGAAAAAAAATGTATATATATATCGCTTATGTGATTGCTGTTTTATTGTTCAATTTATTTTTTGTGTCCATGTTTTTTTTTCCAATTTGTTATGTACCGCTTAAATCTCCAAAATAAAAGTGGAAAATCCACTTTATGATTTACAGTGACATTTTGCGCCTATTGAATGGGAGAAAAGTTTTTTTTTTTCTACTTTTATCATAATTTGGGAACAAAGTGAGTTGACAACAAAAGACTTATTTTATCTTGCCTGTAGTTCTTTATCTGCTGGTTTCGTTAATCTTTCTTTTACCCCTGCTTCCGGGTCTTCCGGTGCGCTGGCTGCATCGTCCGAACTCATAGCCAGATTCTGAAAATAGAATATTTTTGTTAAAAATAAATTGGGCACAAATAATGAATTAAAGGATACGTATATGAGTAGAGGTAGCCTATAAATATGAGTTACTTTTGATCCATCTGAGGGCACTGTTAAATCATAGTTCATGGTCTTACTATCAATTTTAGACATTTTCTTTGCTGAAAATGAACAGAAATGAGGTAGTGCAGCCATTTTATGTCAGTAAAATTAAAAACGCTCGTATTAAATTGGATAATTTTGTGAAAAGAAAAATTTTAAAACATTCAGTCTGGTTAAAATAAAGTTTCCCAGAACAAGTACATCTTTAAAGAAAATTTTGAAATGATTAATATTAATTAATTATATTAATTTTCATTACTTTAATTCTTTAAATATATTATTTGATTTAATTATCTTATTCAACATTATATTGTACAGTACACAATTGTACTTCGCCATTCCCATTATTTGATCAGATACGCTACAGAGGTCTCGGAACCGACTAAGATAATAGAAGGTAGTATTATAATTTACGACGTCACCACGTCAATTTTTAACCAATTTCAATATATTTGGTACCAAAGTGATCAGTATAACAAGTACAAAATTTTCAGGGTGTCCTCAAAAAGATGTAAAAGAGTTCGTTTTTCCAGATCCAGTATAACACTGCCTCTAATGTAAGCACAATCTCTCACTGAAAGTTCTCTCAGTCGACATAATTAATATCTATTTGAACAGAACCATTCACTAAAAGTATATTGACTGAATGTGTGAGCGTGTTTAAACGAAACTACTAATTAATTTTCGCACATGTATTTCCTGCACTGAAAATTACGCACGTAAACATATTTATTACTGTGCCCACAGCCAGCTGTCGTGAAAAAAAGGGCCTCTAGATCTGTGGCACGCGATGAACGATTCGGTCGTTCGCCATCTTGATGGTAGTGAAGTCGAGCGATGGCAACGGCTGCCCTTTTTACTTCCTTGTACGTAGTATAAGGAAGTAATGTGATCCCGAAAAATTTTGGGGGCCAAATTTCGACAAAAAATCCGATGACTACCTCTAAATTTAATTTAAAGAATTTTTTCGATGCATCTCATCGTAGGCTAGCATGCACGATCATATTAACGCGTCTGCAACTCATTTTGACCAGCGGCGAGTCTACTGTGGCCAGTTTTTCCATGCCGTCTGTACGTACGTACGTATGTATGTAACTCGCATATCTCAAAAACTATGAGTCGTAGAATGTTGAGATTTGATATTTAGGATTGTTCTATGATCTAGTTGTGCACCTCTCTTTTTGGTCGCAATCGAATGAATAGTTTATGTACAGGACCGCACAAAAGATTCGAAATACATTACGCTCTATGGGCCGAAATTCATTAAACTCGCCTAACTCAAAAACTATTAGGCGCAGAATGTCGGAACTTTATATTTAGGATTGTTCTATGATCTAGTTGTGCACCTCCCCTTTTGGTCGCAATCGAATGAATAGTTTATGTACAGGACCGCACAAAAGATTCGAAATACATTACGCTCAATGGGCAAAAATTCATTAAACTCGCATATCTCAAAAACTATGAGGCGTAGAATGTTGAAACTTTATATTTAGGATTGTTCTATGATCTAGTTGTGCACCTCCCCTTTTGGTCGCAATCGAATGAATAGTTTATGTACAGGACCGCACAAAAGATTCGAAATACATTACGCTCTATGGGCCGAAATTCATTAAACTCGCATATCTCAAAAAGTATGAGGCGTAGAATGTTGAAACTTTATATTTAGGATTGTTGTAACATCTAGTTGTGCACCTCCCCTTTCGTTTCCATTCGACTGGATAGTTTATCTACAGAACCTCCTAAAAGATTCGAAATACATTACGCTCTATGGGCCGAAATTCATCAAAGCGTTTTTTAGAGGTATTGGGCTATTTCAAACAACTCAGAAGTGATATATGCTGTAAAGAGTTAGAAAATGAATTTCTCCATTAAAAAAAGTGTCTTTATCATTTACAGTTCTGCTACAGGAACACTCAAAAGATTTCCAATACATTACGGTCAATGGCAATTTTAGGAGATTCATCCATTTCAAGCACAATACCGTCCTACCACATAAGTTAGGTAATGGTCCGACCACGGTCACGTTCCTCCCTCAAGAACTATGCCAAAAGTCGCTAATCTTGGCGACTTTTTTGTGTACGTGTGTGCATATTTAACTCTCAAATCTCAAAAACTATTATGAAATTTCATATATAAGATTGTTGTAACATCTAGTTGTGCATCTCGATTTTTGGTTAAAATCTACTGGAGAGTTTATTTACAGGACCACCGAAAAGAATTTCAGTACTTTAATGTCTATGGACATCTTCAATATAATACAATTGTAGACAGTCATTGTTTGGTACATGCCCAAAATCTCGCCGTCTGTCCTCGACCTTGGCGAGTTTTGGCGAAATGTCGCCAAATTTGGCGATAGTCAGTCATTTGGTCCATGCCCAAAGTATCGCCATTTGTCATCGTTCTTGGCGAGTTTTGGCGAAATATCGCCAAATTTGGCGATAATCTGTCATTGTTGGTCCATGCTTAATATCTCGCCAAATGTCGTCGACATTGACGAGTTTCGCCGGAATATCGCCAAATTTGGCGCCGAAAATTATTTCGTATTTTGTATAACTCTAAAACTTTAACCCGTAGAATTTTGAACTTTTGTATTTAGAACTATATTATAATATCTAACGGTTTTCAATATCTTTTTTGACAGCAAACGACTGGGAATTTATTTACAGGGTGAGCCAAATGACTTTAAATACATTAAGCTGTATGGATGCATTCAATTCATTGAAAGTCTGTGGTCAATGACTACTTTGGCTATCCCCAAAATCTCGCAAACTATTTCACGTTTGTCGGCTTTTGGTGAAATATCGCCAAATAAAGTGTCAGAAAGAAATCTTTCAAATTCAACTCAGCTTGGCGATATCGAAATGTTTGGCTAGAAATCGCTTTATCTTGCTATTATTGATATTTTATATCTTTGAAACAAATAAGTTTAGAGGAAGTGCGTAAAAAACATTTTTGATTTAATAGGCGTGCAAGGAAGTCATGTGTTGGACACATCAGATTTTTTCAGATTTGGGAAAGGGTTGCGCCTCAAAGGGTTAACACTAGCGCCTGCTGTTTCCTCTATTACTTAATGGAATTCTAAGGATCATTCTATAATGGAAGTCGCAGGAATGAAATAACGGCTGCATATTTGTCAGGTTATTGCGCATCATCGAAAACAACCCTTGCGTAATTCTCACAGACCTACGCAATTTCATCGATTCTTCCACTAACTCCTTTTAAGAGAAATGCTTGCAAAATGTCATGAAGTGAAAGCAGCACTCAAAATGCACTCTCAAAGATGACGACAGACGCTGAAAATTTCGAAGAAACTGTCATTCTTTGGTAAAGTACCATGCAACTTCTGGTATTAAAAGCTTACAATAAAGTGTCATAAATGAAGTTACTCAACAAATTGAGAGATGCCATATTAAAGAGATCGGAAAGTTTATGTAGCACTTATGAGGAAATTTGTCACATGTATACAGAAATATCAAATTCGGATAGCACCGAAAGCCGAAAAAGTACACCCGTTGCCATCTCTCGAGTTAACTACCAGCAAGATGGCGGTCGATCGAATTGCCCATCGCATGCTACAGAGACCGCCATGTTGCAGGTAGTTGAGAGATGGCAACGGGTGTACTTTTCCGGCTTTGGGGCTATTTTATCATATTTTTTGCGACTAGCCACGGAAGTAGCCGTACCTTTCACACGAGAGGGGTTCAGCTATGTGTGTGTGTGAGGGGGGGTCCATTCTTACTGTAAAATGTAAAAAATTTCAGTTACATTAAAAAAATGTTTCATCTTTATAGTAATTTTTTGTTAGCCATTAAAATATAGAGCAAGAAAATTGGCCAAAATTAGCATTTTCTCACATAGACTAGGGGGGGGGGGTGTTCAGACACCCTAACACCTCCCTCCTTATATACGTCGGTGCGACTAGCCGTTGAAAACGCAGGAAAGAAGTGCCGCCCGCACAGACAGCTGTATCTAAAAAGGAATTTAGCTAGGTAGCACGCGATGAACGTTTCGATCGTCCGCCATCTTGCTGGTAGTTAAGTCGAGCGATGGCAACGGCTGCCCTTTTTTCAGCATTGGACAATCTTTCCAGCTGTTCTCGCATTCTTCCATTTCTCAGCAGATGTCAGTGCTGTTAAAAATAATCGTGACAATTTTTTTTACGGGAATTGATGTACTAAAAAGTAAAGGATTCTCGTGGAGCTATGTCACTCTCAACTATTTTTATAGAAATCAAATCTATTCTTCGTGTCTGGCAACAGTCAAAACGTCAGAGTTTGGTGTTCCCAGAGTGGGAACACTGCGCGTTAAAGGGTTAAAGTGAAGATGCAGCTTTTAAAAAGAATGATTACTACACACGGACAGACTTGCGTAGCACTAAGACGATGCGAAATATTATATCGTCTTAAATATTAAACAGCCTATTTTAAATTAAGGTGGGCTTACACAATCTTCTAGATCCTCCGACCAGTTGCGCAAATGATTGAGCATTCTACAGTCGAGAGTTTTATTTGAAAAATGAACAAGTAAACTTCAAATGTTAAAAAAAAAATAAGCAACGACTAAATGTCAAATGTGAAATGCAGCTTTTAAGATATCCTAGAGTTACAATTTCTTTTTAAACGTTAGTCAGTTACTTAAATGTTTCCTTTCTTAAATGTTTTATGACCATTTTGCTGTCCGGCACAATCAGTCCTCTGAGCTATTATGCAATCGGTGTCAAAACTGTAAACTTTTTTTTTTTTTTAATAGATTGATTTTCATTAGTATAAATGTAGTAATATAGTTTGTATACGAAAGTGATGTTGTGTTTGCCTTTTTGCATTCTTTATATCTGAGGTTTGAACACCTGCACTGCGTTAATTTGTTACTGAATAAAAACATATTCCACTTTAAAGTCAATGGTAATTATTTTTGATGGATAAATAATAAAATTAAAGTGTTCACATTTTTTTTGTTTTTTTACCGACTAATAGGTAAAAGGTATTTTTCACAATTAAATCACAGACATTTAAAAATTCTTTTGAGATGTATAAAGGGAGGTGGCTTAAAGTAATCCTAGCGGGTAAAACGATCTACATACTATTCACATACGTTTTCTTTCATGCATGTAGCACTATCTACCGGGTAACACATAAACTAGTTGTGCCAAGTAAAGAAGAAGCAATGGCGGTACTAAAGTGATCCCAGTTTTAGGCGTCTATATAGAATTCTTTAAAAAATTGGATTTTATAACATTTGTCATAAGGTAAGCACTAACTTTCCTATTTATTTCGATAAACATTGTTTCATGTACAGAAATATGGCTTGTTTTACTGAATGGAGTATATTTTCTTGATTATAATTTAGGTTAGATCCAGTGTCACAAATTCCTAGGTGGGTGAATGATGCATGCACTGGAATACCTGAGAATGGTGATCATGTGTATTTTTGCGATAATTGCTCAAATATCCCGAGTTTTAGAAGTGGCTGAAAAAGACATTATTTAATTTATTTCTTCTTATATTGTAGGCCATAATTTTTGAATTATAATTTTCGAATATTCTATTTTATTGTTCGTGACACTTTTTTATTTTAAAATCTTCATAAAATAAATTATGTGTGCTGATTGTGAAAGTTATTTTATTTCATTATGTATACCCTAGTAGCACAACTAGTTCAAAAAACGTTCAACTTAAGTTGGAAACACGTTTTTGGACGTTAAAAAACGTTTTTTAAACATCTTTTGGACTAATTGTGCTACTATTGTTTTAATTACTTTCACATCTTTTTTTTTTTGTCGATAAAAATAATTTACAATTATTTTTAAACGAAGGATCATTTTCCCCTTTGGTTGAGGATAAAATGATCCTTTTTCAAAAATTTTTTTTCACTACTCAGTGTGGGTTGAAAGTATGATAGAATAATGTTTATAATGCAAAATATAGTGTAAAACATATAAACAAACTGCCAAAGTTTTATTTAAACATTTGTGTTATTTATCCGAGTCTTCCCACATTAAAAGATCATTTAGGCCACCTTCTCCTACTTAACTGACAGTACAATACAAGGAGATTTCATTAACTATCTTCAACATTGGACGAAATGAAGTAACTGTTTGGTCTAAGTATGGCAGATCATTTTGTTGGTTTCTTTTTAAATAACAGTGAAAGATGCACAATTTTACTGATTAAAGTAACGATGCGCAATTATATGTTACAATAGTTCTAACTACGAAATCTCAGCATTCTGCTGTTGAAAGTTTTACAGTTATGACAAATAAGTAATTATTCTTGGCGCCAATGTTGGCGAAATTATTTCTTTGAATTGGAACTGTCACCATAGAATAACACATTGCAATGTGGTCTGGTCTGAGCAATATGGCGGATCAGTTACAGTTACTGCCTCACTATCGGATAGCTGATGTCGTCTCCTTATATTCATATCTCTATGTAACAGACTGATAATCAATCGTTCTGACAGTTAAGGTATAAACTATCTTAGTGTTTCATATTTTTTGCTGTTGATTTACGAAAACTATGAGCATATTTGCGATAGTGATTATTTTTTTTTATGCATATGGATTTTAAAATATGTAGTCTTGTTTAACCCTTTAACGCGCAGTGTTCCCCCTCTGGGAACACCAAACTCTGACGTTTTGACTGTTGCCAGTCACGGAGAATAGATCTGATTTCTATAAAAATAGTTGCGGGTGACATAGCTCCACGAGAATCCTTTACTTTTTAGCACGTCATTTCCCGTAAAAAAATGGTCACGAGTCTTTTTAACAGCACTGACATCTGCTGAAAAATGGAAGAATGCGAGAACAGCAGGATAAATTGTCCAATGCTGAAAAAAAGGACAACCGTTGCCATCGCTCGACTTAACTACCAGCAAGATGGCGGACGATCGAAACGTTCATCGTCAAAAAAGGGTCTCTAGATCTGTGGCACGCGATGAACGTTTCGATCGTCCGCCATCTTGCTGGTAGTTAAGTCGAGCGATAGCAACCGATGCCCTTTTTTCAGCATTGGGAAAGGGTTGCGCCTCAAAGGGTTAACACAAATTTAAATGCATAAGAAAGTTTTTATTTTTATTTATTTATATTTTAGAATTTTTAAACCTACTTTTGAATGTTGTGACACACCAATATGAGCTCGAATCAAGTTTAAACGTTCTATTAGATCAAAGAGCAGTCTACGCACATCCAGATAAAACGAATCTCGCAAGTTTAGAAACTAATAAGCAATGTTCCGTCATATTCCATTCATTTCCATTCAGTCATTCCATCCCATGGTTCTTCGCGATAATAGGATGTCAAAACGTGACGTGGAAGGACAAAAGGTCTCATTAGAGAAGGATGATAAAGGAAGCCCTGGACGTGGGATGCCTCGAAAACTGAAGCAGGGTCCGAAAATTGGCCTTTAAAATTAATCTTTTTTTCTCTCTCTCGTGCCGAACGAATCTTTGTTCTTAAAAAAATGCTCCTCCAAGGCTAAGATTACATCAGCCTACAGAAAAAAAAGGCGATTGGCTGTGCCCGGGCACACCCAGCTGTCGTCAAAAAAAGGGTCTCTAGATCTGTGGCACGCGATGAACGTTTCGATCGTCCGCCATCTTGCTGGTAGTTAAGTCGAGCCATGGCAACGGCTGCCCTTTTTTCAGCATTGGGCAATCCATCCAGCTGTTCTCGCATTCTTCCATTTTTCAGCAGATGTCAGTGCTGTTAAAAGTAATCGTGACCATTTTTCTACGGGAAATGACGTGCTAAAAAGTAAAGGATTCTCGTGGAGCTATGTCACCCGCAACTATCTTTATAGAAAACAAATCTATTCTTCGTGACTGACAACAGTCAAAACGTCAGAGTTTGGTGTTCCCAGAGCGGGAACACTGCGTGTTAATGGGTTAAAGTGAAGATGCAGCTTTTAAAAAGAATGATTACTACACACGGACAGACTTGCGTAGCACTAAGACGATGCGAAATATTATATCGTCTTAAAAATCTTTGGAAAACGACTTCAGGGCTCTTAACCCACAATACGTGACAGGCAACAGTCAAAACCTCAGAGTTGGGTGCTCCCAGAGCTGTAACACTGCGCGTTAAAGGGTTAACCCTTTGTCGTGCGGAACCTTTTTTCAGCGCTTTCACTGCTGGTCGCAAAAAAATATGGTTAATTGGTCCTAAAGCTGAAAAAGTGTAGCATTTGCCATCGATCCATTTAACTACCAACAACATGGAGGTCGATTGAATCGCCCATCTGGCGCCACAGAGCTAAAGAAATTTTCTGATGCAGTTGGCTGTGCTAGTGCTATTGTTGGTAGTTAAATGGATCGATGGTAACGGCTGCCCTTTTTCAAATTTGGGCAATCCATCCAGTTAGTCTTCTATATCAATGTGAAAAAGCCTGCGCTTCAAAGGTTAAACAGATACTGTTGTCATGATAATTTGCCCGGCACAGCCAGCTGCGTAAAAAAAGGGTCTTTAGATCTGTGGCACGCGATGAACGTTTCGATCGTCCACCATCTTGCTGGTAGTTAAGTCGAGCGATGGCAACGGCTGCCCTTTTTTCAGCATTGGGAAAGGGTTGTGCCTCAAAGGGTTAAACAGGTGTTTAACCTGTATGTTTTCATCCCTTCAAAGGATGCAATGGCGAATACTCTCCTTTAACCGATGTTGTTTTCCAGAATGGTTCTTTGAACACTCCATCGCGATTTCACAACTAGTACGCTGGACCCAAGCGAAACATTAAACAGCCATTCTCCACCAATCCAAACAGCCATCGGGGAAACAACCTTGGATTACTCCGTTGTGTATTTTTAATGATATTAGCGAACAGATTAAACATGCAGGGGCGTAGCCAGAAATTTTTCATGGGGGGGGTTACGACTACTGCAACTCACATATATGCATACATGTGTGCGGTAAAGGAGTGAAGAACATACATTTTGTATGGCAAAAAATTCCTCATGGGGGGGGGGGTTATGACCCCCCTAACCCCCCCCCTTGGCTACGCCCCTGTAAACATGGATTTAGTAATTTGTTTAAGCCTGCTCAAGATCGTACCTTGAGTAACGTAGTAAAATAAAGCAATATTTTTTTTTTCATTTTATTCGGACTATTTAAATATTTTTGGCCTTTTTGTCAGTCGAAATTACCGTTCTCCTGGCGTATGTTTGACTCTATACGTTTATTTCTAATTAAGGACATAACTCCCATCCACTGACTCTATGTATAGTTGTCAGATATAAATCTAAATAAATACACATTTTTTATCACCGACTTTAAAAAAGGAGGCTATGTTCAACGAGCATATTTTTTTTATGTGTGTACAGTGACAATTTTTTACAGCGTGAATCTATTTCAAAAATTGTTTTTTTATTGGAAAGGGGGTAGCTCAGGGATGGTCCCATTCTAATGTTATCATTCCGGAAATCGGAAAACACCGTCGTTTTAATCCATTGCTCAATGGATTGCCAGTAGCGGCGCTGGTCTTAATGTCAGAACTTGCCAAACATTATCCACTTTTGGAGAAATATCAACAAGTTTGGCATCAAAAAATAAGTTCCAAAAAAAGAACTCCGCTTGGCGATATCTTCTATATTTGGCAAAAATTTTACATATCCTACTGTTTTCCCTGGGATTAATGGTATGGTATAGCTTAGAAATATTTGCTGGGGCTATGTCAAAAGCCACCAAGTTGGCTATTTTTGGCTATTTATCGCCATGTTTGATATCAAAAATTAAGTCCCCAAGATTGAACTCAATTTGGAAACACGTATTTGCATATATTTGGCGAGAATTTGCCAATCCGTACTAATTTAGAATGAGAATAATTTCTCGTTATGGTGAAGTAATTTGAAGTCGGTTTTCTTTTCTTTTTCTTTTTTTTTTTTGGTTTAAAGTATACTTGTTTAAAGTACTTTTCATTCTTTTAAAACTTTAATCAATTATATTTTATAGGCGAAACTATTTTCTACAGTAGATTTAGCGTTCAAATGCAAGTAATATGGTTGCCCATTAATCGAATTTCACTTTTAGAATGGTTCGTAACGAGTAAAGTAAAGAACCATAAATTTCACCTTCTCTTACATCGTGGTCTTTAATTAGATTTTCTAAAATTTGTGAGGTATTCTGCTACACATAAGCGAATTTCTTCAGTGTACTTATATCGCATGGTTCTCGCTTGTACTTTCTGATACAAAGGAAGGATTTAGAAAGCATTACTTTACAAGAATGGAATTAGGGGGGGGGGCGAAATCGAATTAGTTTACCTCTTTAAAGTAGAGTTTAATGGATGTGAAATGATTTCAGATTAGAGCGTTAAGCTCATTAACTGATAAATTAAGACCGCAAAAGTTCATCTTTCTGGAGACTAAATTTCGTGCCATTAAGGATAGCTGACTCTCATTATGCAAATTTTTCGAATCACAGGAAAGTAGTGATTGTTTTTGATGCTGCGAAGAATAGTTACGATGCTAATGCGAAAACTCGAAATCACCTCAATCATGTTTTTCAGTATGAAGTAGCTCTTCAGAAAATTGAGCAATTTTCGATTTTCAGTTATAAGCAGTCTGTGAGACCTGTATTAAATTCAATACCCATACAAAGACGTGTTATACCTCTTTGAAACTGGTCTTTTATTACACTTTTATTGGTTTGTTTAAAGTTGTCTAGTTATTCTTTTACTATTATACCAAACTCCTTTCGGCCCCATCAAAGGAGGACATACACTCATTAACTAGTTGAACAGACCGTCAGATTTCAAACAGCTCTGGCTTGAGGATGTCACCGTAAATCTTTGACCTGCAGTCAAACGCCCCTGTCTAACCCCAAATCAGGGATTTATTGCGTCACCTCCCTCTTTTTCAGAGAATAAAATCTCCCTCCTCTTAATGGGTTGTACAACCGCTCCAACTAGTCAACAAGTGTATGTTCTCCATTATGCACTCAAAATGATTGACGGCTGATATGTGAATTACCCAGGTTCGGGCTCCTTCCCGCGGCAATCTATCTAACTATCTGAAGTTTTGGTCGGTTTCCTCCAGATGTAACGTGAATGCGCTTTAGAACCCCTTAGAAAGTCCTCTGACCAAGGCACATCCCCCATTCTAGGCAGATAGCCCACTCGTAGCTGCCTTAACAGTACAAACAAACCAAACACCTTTCTAAGCATCTGAGTTATTATAGACGATCTGTTACAATTTCAGTCAGTGTTAGGTTAAATTTATATGAATTTCAATATCTGAGAATACATTATAGAATAAGCTGATGTGATAGTATTTAATTGAGTTATGTTAAAAACTTCAGTCAAAGTTCTCTCACAATATAAAGCCCTTTCAAATAACTTTTACCGTGCAACGCATTATTTTTCTTTTCTTCTATTGCCGAGACTCTGAAACTGTATTACACGACAGAAAAAGAATTTTGTTTCCCAAACAAGCAATTAAAAAAATTCCCTTTGAGTAACTAAAAAGCCGGAAAAGGAAAAGACTGCACTGAACTTTCGATTAAGAAAAAGAAGTAATTAAAGAACCCTTAATTAAAAATAAATTTCACACGCAACCGTGGTAATGGCAAAATTTTTGCCCGTTCTTTTCTTTTCTAAAGACTGCGCACGTGAGTGACTTTTAAACAGTGTTATAATTCACGAAACGATAAAGAAGATAAGAAAGAAAAATTAGTAAAATGACATTGAAAAATCCTGCACAACAAAATTTTTTTTATATGGATATTGAAGCCATGTTTCTTACATTTAATCAAATATGAGTACAAAAGAAAAAATGCGGAGAGTGATTTTGGTTTTCTTTTTCCTTACATTATTTTTCCCCAGCAAAATAATTGTTTTTAATACTTTGAAGGGCAAGTATTTTTACATCAGTATAGAAGACCAACTGGATAGAATGTCACACGCTGAAAAAGGTGCAGCCGTTGCCATTGATCCATTTAGCTACCAAAAACAAGGAGGTCGATCGAATAGCTCATCTGGCCACAGAGCTGAAGAAATTTTCTGGCTCGCCGTCTTCTGAAAATACACCCCATATAACACAACGAAATTAGATTTGTCTCTTCCACGCCCAGTTTTTGATTGCCTATCAGTTGCTGATCGGTGGTTTATCAACCAAGATCATACATATTTTTACTTTCCGAACATGTACCATCTAAGGAAAGTATTGTAATCCTGAAAAAATTCGACTTCGAGATTTTTGTGTATTTACACGTTTTGAGGTCTTCTGAATTAATTTATGCTGTTTTTAAGAGATGTATGTATGTATGTATGTATGTGAGTGTGTGTATGTGTATGTGTGTTTATATGTATGTGTGTGTACATGATAGCTCCTAAACGGAGTATTCGATTGAGCTCAAATTGGGTATAGATGTTATAAACCCCAGTCGCAAGACCTGTATTGATTTTGGTGTACATAGGACTTACAGTTTTTCTACAGGGCTACAACAAAGATTTCTTTTACATTATGGCCTATGGGGGGAAATTCTTGAAAGTGCGCTAGCGTTTAAACGGCACATTCGATTGAGCTCAAAGTGGGTATAAACCACCATCGTAAGGCCGTTGATGATTTTGGTGTGAAAAAGGATTCATAGTTTTTCTACAGGGCTACGAGAAAGATTTCTTTTACATTATGGCCTATGGGGGGGGAAATTCTTGAAAGTGCGCTAGCGTTTAAACGGCACATTCGATTGAGTTCAAATTGGGTATGTATGTTATAAACCACCATCGTAAGACCGGTATTGATTTTGGTGTGTATAGGATTTATAGTTTTTCTACAGGGCTACGACAAAGATTTCTTTTACATTATGGCCTATGTGGGGAAATTTTTGAAAGTGCGCTAGCGTTTAAATGGTACATTCGATTGAGCTTCAATATGGTATATATGTTTGAATGATTCATTGATTAAAATTTATTTAAATGCTTGGGAATGATCTTAATCGTAAGTGTTCGTAAAGTTGAGTGGAGTCCCTCCAAATTTTTTAGGTTGAAATGGATCAATTGGTGGTGGATGCATTTGAAATAAGTAAAGACGGCCGTGAATGAATTATGCATAATAACACAGATAAATGGTACTTATCAGCAAAATGATCATTTCGGCCGATGCAAAAGGTCCGACCTTATCTAGTTATAAACAAGAAAGATAAATCATGGCAAACGCTAGCAAATGGATTATAGAACACTTTCCAACACAACAATATTTATGCGCCAAATTTGGCAGTGTATTGCCCTTAAATCTGGCGAAATTTCGAATAAGTGCTGTATTATCACTTTCAACGTGATTTTGTGAGACTCTGTAAAAGGGCTTTGACAGTTTTTTTTCATCCTTTAGCTGAGGAGTAAACTGCTATAAGCATTTTATATTATTGTATTGTACTTGAAAAGGATTACTGTCTCTCAACTGTCATACATCATAATGTATTGGGATTCTTTTGACTGTTCCTGTAGAAAAAACTATTAATAACATATACACAAAGCCGTAGTCAGCAAAAAAATTCAGGGGGAGGGGATGCGCAGCGCTTAGGGGGATGGGGTTTGTAGAGCTAAAAGTTTTTCACCTGGAATTGATGTCCAAAATGAAAGCAAATTAAAAACTACTAATATATTGACTAAAATTTCGTTGAGGGATGAAAGCCTCGTGACTCCCCCTTGTGTACACACTATTTTCAATGAAAAGCATTATTCTATGAGCCTTAGTAACATATGTATATGTGAACTTTGTTTTCTTTGAAAAAACCGAATATCTCTGAAATGCGCTTTCTATAATGACTGCCCATACAGCGTATTTGATAGAAATTATTTAATAAGATCTGAAAGGTTATTTCTAGTTATTTAAAATTACGAACCAGCTATAAAAGTATGTTTATAAAAAATTTAGTGCACTTTGTACAATTTAGCTGATTTTGAAAGACATTTTTTCCGAAAAATAACATTTGTTTGCCGTCATAAAAAATGCTAAATTTAATTTAGATATGTTTGATTTACGTTTAAAAAAACCATAAATATCGCATAATATTGTAATAATCCTTTCAAATAGTGTTAACTTCATTTGCACATCTTTTTCCAGAAATTCTGAGCTGTTAACCAAATTTGTAGTGGTTATTTAATTCATTAAACTCGAGTTTTTTATTTGATTTTGGGAATACGACCGTTTATCTACACGAGGAATCTAGGCGAGGGAGGGGGGGAGGTGCTCTCCGTGAGGGACTTTCTATGGGGTCCTAATCCGTAGTCATTAAACTTGAATTGGGTACGTTAGATTTCAACCTTGAAGATACGAGTATACTATGGAGTATCAACTTGTACAAATAAAATGTCTATGAATTATGGTGCAGCAGCTAGGAGAAACATTCAGTTTGCGCAATTTTTTTACAATATTAGAAATCATTCCTGACGGTTAAAAATACACCATTAAAGTTACTGAAATAAGTGTAGAGTATTTAAGCAAGTACTTAGCTCATTATGAAAAACGAATCTCGAAATTTTAGTATTTTGGCTTCAGTTTTTGCAATTTTGTTGAAGTAGCGTAAAATAAACTATCTGCTTAAGCCATTTAAAAAATGAATGCTTTCTAATATTTTCCTCATCATTTTTTTTTTTTTTTTTTTTTTTTGGACTTCGATATAGATAAAAACTATTTTTTCTGATAGGGTAAGGCGATATTTTCCTTTTAATTTTGAATCTATAAATGTGTAAAGTTTAAAATTTTACGATTTTTTGCACAGTTCACATTGCCATAGCGTTTACAACATTGTGCACATTGTAAGTGCAAATTGTAAAGAGCAGAACTTTGGTGCTGTGCTGTAAAAAAAGAAAACCAACTTATTTTTACTTTGTATTTTAGCCTTGATTTTTAAGCATCATTCTGTTCTAGTTTGCAATAAAAGGTCTAAAAATTTTCGGCATCCTAGTATTTAAAACTTTTTGCTGCGAACTTAAGTATTTTTCACAAAGCAGCTGGCTTAAAGAACAAAATGAAAATTTTGTAAAAGTACACGTACACAGAAATACGTCAGCATGTACGATTCGGAGGGTACACATTGTGTGGGCTGGTGATTTTGTATTTGTAGAAGAGTGGAACTTTTGTACAATCGAATAAGAGGTACGTTCTATCTTATTTTTCCATATGAGAATCTTAACTAAGTTCCGTATTTTTATTATTTATCAATTGATGAGATGTTATGATAGTATTTCCCCCGATTTCTTAACAATTTAAGCAGTAAATCAATCAGTTATACTACAATCAGACCTATAAAACAGTAATTCAGCCATCAGATCGCTAATTCTAGTATGGTTACATATGATAAATAAATGTAAAAAACTTAATGAACAAAAATGATCGGCATTTTGCGATATTAAATTTTAAAAGTAACTTCAGTACACCGTTAATAGAAGTAGTTGAATGTTTCACCATACAATGAAGCTAAATTAGCAGCATTCTTTCTATGGAGAAACGTTCCACCATGATTTGGATTTATAGATCAGTTTAAACACCAAATCATGGTTCAAAGTTTCTTCATAGAAGTTTGCAGCTAATTCAGCTCCATCTTATGATGAAATATTAAGTAATTGTATTAACGGTGTAAATAAAACAAAAATGTAATTTTCATTTAAAAATGGAAGCTTGCATATGTTTTTCTCCTTTTTACATAATTCTACGCCACCTTTTGACAAGTCTATCATTATAAAAGTAAACGGAATATGTGTGTCTGAAAAATGATAAATTTTGCGTTTTCAACGAATAAGATTTAGCAAATAATGAATAATTTTTGCGCGCATTACGAGACTAACAGTGAAACTAATAAATTTTTAAAACTTGTATACTCTTTGTGTAAATTTTGTTCGTACAACATCAAATATAGTCATACAAAAAAGCAGAAATGTAATTTTTCAAGTATTAGACATATTTTTAATATTAAAATGTCTTTCTCCTATTAATTATTAAAAAAGGCACATACTTAATTAATTTATAAAAAAAAAATAGAAAATTTAAACATTTACAGCTCATATTTCAAAATATGCATATATCTATATGCATTAGTATTTAGAATATTTAATTGTCAAAACTTTCGTATGATGCCCTATGCCGCTTAAAAGTAAGAATTAAATCATTTGGATAGCTAAAATTAATTCCAAGTTTTTTTTCTCCTCATAACTTACATTCCAATAAATTTTACACTCTTACTCTATCCAATTTCCTGTTTGAGAAATTTAATTAAATGTTTTTAAGAATCTGAAAGCTTTAATTAAATTTTCAAATTTACCATCTTTTGAGTAACAAGTTTCAAAACTGCGTCGAAAATTTAGTCATTATTAATTAACGTTGATGATGCAAGTATGAAAGAAACATGTTTCCTGCTAAGATTCTAATTACGTGTTTCAAGTTACACAAATATAATTGACACATTTGCATCCGTTTTAATTTTTGTGAAAATGTGATAACATTTTTTGAAGTTATAGAATCGGTAAAACTAACAGTTATATTTCCGAAACTAATGGAGAATTAAACATTACATGCCTGTTACCTCTCACAGCAACAGTTCTTTAAAGTACTTTTTTTTTGTTTGTTAACACTCATTTATAACCAAAAGCTAACTTGTAAATCTTAAGTTTAAACGATATTTGTATATTTACAACGCAAGATATCTATTGATAATAGTTTTTAGTAAAATGTTTTTCATGATTCTTAGTTTTAATGAAAGGTAGGATATTGTATGTGAGGTATATTTTGTTTTTGCTGACATTGTGATAGTTGAATTAGAAAGTATGTTTTCGTTAAATTAAAGATGCACCAATAAATCAGCTGGCTATGCCGGCACTGCCAGCTGCATCAAAAAAGGGGTTTCTAGATCTGTGGCACGCGATAACGTTTCGATCGTCCGCCATCTAGCTGGTAGTTAAGTTGAGCGATTCCAACGGCTGCCCTTTTTTCAGCATTGGGCAATCTATCCAGTTGTTATCGCATTTTTCCATTTTTCAACAGATGTCAGTGCTGTTAAAAATAATCGTGACAAATTTTTTTACGGGAAACGACGTGCTAAAAAGTAAAGTGGATTCTCGTGGAGCTATGTCATCCGCAACTATTTTTATAGAAATGAAATCTATTCTTCGTGACTGGTAACCGTCAAAACGTCATAGTTTGTTGTTCCCAGAGTGCGAACACTGCGCGTTAAAGGGTTAATCCTTTGAAGAGCGTGAGTATTTTCACATCAATATCGAAGACCAACTGGAAAGGCTATGCAATGATGAAAAGTGCAGCCGTTGCCATCGATCCATTTAACTGCCAACAACATGGGGGTCGATCGAATCGCCTATCTGGCACCACAGAACAATAGAAGATTTCTAACACTGCTGGCTGTGCTGTGTGGCGCCAGATGGGCAATTCGATCGATGGCAACAACTGCAGTTTTTCAGCGTTGGGACCATTTAACATTTATTATTTTGAGAGCAACAGTGAGAGCGCTAAAATAAAGTGGTTTCACGGAGCAACCACAACTTGTGAAAGGGTAAATGTGTATGTGTAAGGAACAAATGCCTCACGATCTTGGTACACAAAATAAAATTAAGTATTTGAAACTAGAACTCGAAAAACATCAGGATAATTCTTTACAAGCTGCACTTAACACTGAAAAAGCGAAAAAATTCTGTCCTTTATGAAACAGAAACGAAACTGTGTTTAAGGTAATAAACATAAGATTTGCTCAACAAAAGTCTTCAGAAAGTGACACATTCTGCAAATTTTTCGATTTTAAAGATTTTTTTAAAAGTTTCATAACTGCTAAAGGTTTGTCATTAATTTCAGTGTATAGTAACCCCTTCTAAAAGAGACATTCTAAAACTTTCGAAGTGCTTGAAATTAATAGCTTTTTTATGTTTATGTACCAATATCACATAACTGATGGGCTTGAGATGAAAGATTTGCGTTTTCTTTTCCATACAAATATCTGAAGATTTTTGACCACTTGGAATGACGATCTTTTTGATTCAGATCTTCTGCTAGATCACGTGGAATAAGCCATAACAACACAACATCAATTGAGCCCAAATCATGAAAGTAGAAATTTATTTAGAACACTTTGAACTATTAAAAGTGAAGCAATTCAATATTAGCACTTATTTATAGCTTTATAAGATGGGAAGCATCGATGGAATGGATTCGTCAGACATCGTTCGATCTAAAAATGAATTCTTTTGCAAAAATTGCTCTTTGATATAGTTTCAAAAGTTTATTATAAATTTTAATTGCAGGTAAGAACTGGGATAGTTGGTCTTGATAGTAAAGATACATTTAGGCGTTAAACAGTTCAAGAATAACTGTACTTTATATTTCGTATTTCTTGGGCATTGTTCGATAATCCTTTTAGTTTGAAGTAATTTTCTGTTTTTGAATAAGTTTCATTCATTTCGTTAAACATTCAGTGTTTGTGGCTGTATTTGAAGCAGATGGCCAAGTCAGGTTCGTGAGTTGACACTATGGGGGTAGAGGTGGTGGTAGCTATTACATATGATCTAGCCAGGCTACACCAGGTCCAAGAGTCCGAAGACCTTTAAAAAGTGCAGAAAAAGAACTATGGGCATTTTCGCAGAAGGAAATTTAAAACAAAAAAGTGTGTGTGTGTGTAATCTTTACGCGCGATTGAAGTAAAACTTCTTTGACGTTTACGACACATATCACTGAAATGATTAAACTTAAAATAAATATCACATTATAATTTAATTATATTTATTATTCATGTACTTTGCAAAGATTATATAAATGTTATATTCATATTATTCATTGGAAACAGGTACTTGGACGTCATCATAATTTTCTATGTATTGTAAGATTCCCAGATCCACACAAAAGGACAGACTTGGTGTCGCCTTTCCAGACAGTTTGTTTCAAAGCAATCGCACCTTCAAAGAGCGCCGAAATTGATCGCGTCTACGTGAGCTGGACCTGAAGGTGCCTTCTAGAGGAGATGGACAGGCGCCAGGTACGGACCAATTGTGAATCCTTGAATCCACCCCCGTCTGTAGAGATATCCAATAAGGAATCGATGAAAGATGAGGGTGAGAGGAGAACCGGAAGAGAACCGAGGGAGTTGGCGGAGCAAAAGAGCTGGGGAGAGGAGGTCGAGAGAAGGCCTCCGGCGACATTTTTTTGAAGTCCGATCGAAGGACTGTAGGGCGCTGCCCTGTGAACTGTTTTTTTTTTTTTTTGTAAGTCCGGTTGTGGACAGAAGGGCTCTGCCCGTGTGAAAGGACTGGTCTTCTATTGAAAGCCCTATTGGGACTCTGATTTACTTGTATATAACATCCTATTTAATCATGTTAAAATTGTAAATAAATAAATTAATTTCCTGTAAACGGAACTTAGCTGTAATTCTCAACGCTACCATTCCACACCCAAGACGTTACAGCTAAGAAAATGGTGGCAGAACGGTGTGGATTATAGGACAAGAATAGAAGTCTGCAGTCTGAGAGAAAGAAGGACGCCCGTTCCTGAAAGAGATAGACATCCAGTCTGAGAGAAAGAAGGACGCCCGTTCCTGAAAGAGATAGACATCCAGTCTGAGAGAAAGAAGGACGCCCGTTCCTGAAAGAGATAGACATCCAGTCTGAGAGAAAGAAGGACGCCCGTTCCTGAAAGAGATAGACATCCAGTCTGAGAGAAAGAAGGACGCCCGTTCCTGAAAGAGATAGACATCCAGTCTGAGAGAAAGAAGGACGCCCGTTCCTGAAAGAGATAGACATCCAGTCTGAGAGAAAGAAGGACGCCCGTTCCTGAAAGAGATAGACATCCAGTCTGAGAGAAAGAAGGACGCCCGTTCCTGAAAGAGATAGATAGACAGTCTGAGAGACAGAAGGACGCCCGTTCATGAAAGAGATAGACAGCCAGTCTGAGAGACAGAAGGACGCCCGTTCCTGAAAGAGATAGACAGCCAGCCTGAGAGAAGGACGCCCGTTCCAGTGACTAAGTGTTCCGGTCGTGATCCAGAAGCAAGCTCGAATACCATTTCGAGGAAGCAGACGTCGTCCAGAAAGGTAGGCAGTTTGCATTATATTATTACTCTACTGTACAAACCGGCAGGATCAATTTGGTTGAAAAATACTAAAAATTTCAATATTTTATGTTAAGAATTTCATAATATAAGGTTGAGACAAAATTTGAATTCATATAAAAAAAATTGCAAGTGTAATAATTAAATGGAATTTAAAAGGATATAGCTCTCAAAAGTTTGTAATCTTAGAAAGAAATTTTTTAATATAAATTGAAAGATTCAGAAAAGAACAGTTATTTTTTCCGCAGAGTGAATAGTATGATATGTGAAAGTTACTGTTTATTATATGTGATAAGTGTATTTAATGCATGATTAAGGAGTATTGTGGTAAAAGTGAGAATTTATGTACCTTGTAGTAAGGAGTACGGGGAGTATTGTAAATTCTTGATTGTTCGTGAGTTCCTAGAAATTTGGGGGAAGCGTGTAGAGACCTACAGTTATATTAGTTTCTAACGTAAAATTTTGGGGAAGTGAAAAATGTCTGAATTAGCTCAATATAGAAAGGCCGATCTGATAACTTTGGCGGGAGAATTTGGAGTAGAGGTCGCTTCAAGTGACACGGTCATTAAAATCATAAAAAAAATTGAGGAAAGTGAGGATTTTAATAAAGAGATAGCTATAAGCCAGATTAACCTTCTCACTCCGGCGGTACAACAGTTGTACCAAAAAATAAATCTGACTGAAGAACGGCGCTGGTACAAATGCCTTACCAAGGACTTCTTTCCCCTCTTTTGACAGGAAATCCATTCACCCTTCATGGAAGATGGATAAGAGATTCCAGCCTCTAGAAATTCCTTTTCTTATGCTGTGGGAGAGTCAAGCGTGTTAGTAGATTATTGACTGGGGAGAAAGTGGTAGTCAATTGATCGGCATTGAGCATACAGATTTGTATTTTGTTGGCGGACTTTTGTGGTCCGTAATATTTGCCCCCACCTACCAAACAAAAGGCAAGGCGTGCTCTACAGCTGGGAAGTAGGGGAATGAAATCTTATAGATTCCGCCGCTTTCTGGGACAAAAATCCTCATGTGTGAGCCGGAGCGAAAAGGTTAAAGTGATTCAGGAAGAACGTTTAGAAAAAAATAGAGGAAGAAAAATTGGAAAAAGAAAGGCAGTTGAAAGAGAGGCAAATGGAAAGAGATTTTGAAATTGAAAAACTGAAAATCGCGCAGACGAGCAAGACCCTCAGTTTAAATTCTACTACTGGAGAGAGAACTCCAAAAGTTTCCTTGAAGAATTTAATGCCCTGTTTTGACCCCTTAACTTCTGACATGTCGCTTTTTCTGACACTGTTTCAGAGACATGCTAAAAAAGCAAATATTGAGGAAAGTGAATGGGTCACACAATTGTTATCCCTTCTACCTATGCAAATAGCAGAAATGATAATTCGGGAGCCGGAATCTAAGTTAGAGGATTTTCAATATGTGAGAAACATGCTACTGAATAGGTTTAAATTAAGTCCCGAGGCTTTCCGAACTAAGTTTATTTCGCATGCGAAACAAAGAGAGGGATTGTGGAAAGATTTAGTATTCGAACTCAGAAATTATTTAGAGGGATGGCTTTCAGGTTTGGAGATTAAAACATTCGAAGCTCTTCAAAATTTAATGATCACTGATCAGATAAAAAGACGCGCGACTCCAGAGATGAGAGAGGACATGTTGGACTCATGGAGCAAATTCACAGATCCGAATGAATTGGCTACTAAACTGGATGAATATGAAATGGCAAGGAGATCCAATAAAAAGCCGTGGGTAAAAGGAAATGAGGAACACAAGGCGGAGAAATTTAGACAGCCAGAAAAATTTCGCCCCGATAAGAAACCGATAGAAATTAAAGTACCAAACTGGAGAGATAAAAATAGCGATGGGAAGCAAGGGGAGAGGGAGAAAATCTTTGAAAAAAGAAAACCTCCCGCTTGTTTTTTCTGTGGGAGTTTAGAGCATTTGCGCCCAAATTCTCCGAAATTCAAACAATATCAAGCGGAAAGAGTGAATAATCTGGGTAGTGCAGAAGGATTTAGCCCATCATTTACTCCCTATCTTAGCACGGCTAGGATCAATGAAGTAGAACGGTTAGTTCTCAGAGACTCGGGCTCCAGCGTAGACTTAGCCCCCAGGGAATTTGTACGTCCTGAACAGTTTACGAGAGAGGTTATTTGGCTCAAACAGCCCCTAGAAAACGAATTTAGATGTTTACCCGTTGCGAAGGCAGAATTGGAAATTGAGGAGATCGGATTAGTAACGACCAAAGCAGCAGTCGTGGGCCCAGATATTGAAATGCAACATTATATCCTAGGAAATCAAACCCAGGAACTAATCGAGGCGAAACGGAACAACCCGGAATTAATTAACGCCGTAGTGACGCTCAGTCAGACGAAGCTAGCGGGTAAAGAAAATTCCCTTACGGAAGAAAGAAATGCAGAATTCGGAGAAACCCAGGAAGAGAAAGGGGAGGAAGAACCAGACCTCGAATTACCACCAGTGGAACCCGACGGGGTGCTGGGATTAGCGAAAGTTAGCCCGGCGCAGCTCATAGAACATCAGAAATTAGATGACACTTTGAAAGGCATACGGGAGAAAGCGGGAAAGGAGAACTCAGAGTTTTTCTTAGAGAATGAATGCTATTTTCGTAGGGTGACTGATCACCATGGGAATTCGAGAAAGCAGATTGTCATACCGAAACTGTATCGAGAGGAATTATTAAAGCTGTGTCATCACGGAGTAGGGGCGCATTTAGGCGCTACCAAAACAAAAGGGAAATTGTTACGGTATTTCTTTTGGCCAAATATTATAAAGGACACAGAATAATTTGTAAGGACGTGTGAGCCGTGCCAAATAGTCGGCAAGGCGGGTGATCAAAAGCGCGCTCCTCTTCAACTAGTGCCCATAATTACAGAAGTTTTTTCCCGATTAAACATAGATTTAGTAGGACCACTACCTGCATCGGAGACGGGAAAAAAATATTTTTTATCAGTTTTATGTGTAGCAACAAAATTTCCAGATTGCGTTCCCCTTGAAAATATTAAATCAGAATCGGTCATCGATGCTCTGTTGGTTGTTTTCAGTCGTACTGGTTTTCCGAAAGAAATACAGTGTGATTGGGGCACGAGTTTTGTTAGCGTACTCACCTCCACTTTCTTTGAGAGATTCGGAATTAAGGTGATTTATAGCTTTGTGCACCATCCACAGACGAACGCAATTGAACGCTGGCATAGATCGGTGAAGAGGTTATTAAGGGTTTTGTGCTTAGAAAGTGGAAAAGACTGGGAGAGGAATTTGCCTTTTGCGCTACTAGCGTTGAGAACCGCACAGCACGACTCGACGGGTTTTTCTCCGAGCGAGGTAGTATTTGGTAAAAATCTGCGCACCCCTGAGACCTTATTGTATGAAAAGTGGAGCGCGGAAGAAGAAGAACCGAGTTTAGTCACTGAATATGTGTTTGACTTAATAAATCAGTTAAAAAGGTGCCAGGAGTTAGCCTCCGAGCGAATGGAAGAAACCAGAGAGAAACGTAAATACTGGCACGATAAGAGTAGCGCAAAAAGGGAATTTAAAATAGGAGAACAAGTCTTAGTTTTGGCCACTTCAAAACCAAACAAAATGACCGCTAATTGGGTAGGCTCAGGGACGATCGAAAGTAAAATTTCGGAGACGAATTACATTGTAAGATTACCCGGGAAGAAAGAAAGATCGCAAATATATCACGTTAATCTCTTAAAACCATACCACCAAAGGGTGGAGATGATCAATGTTTTGGTTGAAGATAAGGTAAATAGAGCAATAGAGGAGACACACTTAGAGATACCGTACCCGAACGCGAACCCAGAAGTATACAATTTTGAGGAGATAGTGAGGGAAGATAACTTAGATAAGCGGTGTACTGAGGAGCAGATTACTCAGTTAAAACAACTGTTAGACAAGCACCGGAAATTGTTTTCTAATGATCCGGGTAGAACAGATTTAATTGAGCACGATATCGAGTTGATTAGTGATCAGCCTGTCCGATCAAAACCTTATAGAACATCGCCGAGGCAAACAGAGATTCTGAAAAGAGAAATAAAGAGGATGCTAGAGCTAAACGGTATCGAAATTGGCGAGAGTGAATACACTTCGCCAATGTTGTTGATAGAGACACCGGGGCGTGACCCGCGGCCGTGTATAGATTACCGGAAATTAAACTCGATAACGAAGGCAGAGTACTTTCCCTTGCCAAATATAGAGGAGAGAGTGGAGTTAGTCGCCGCAGCTAAGTTCATTACCATTTTAGATCTGACTAAAGGATACTGGCAAATACCGCTAACCCCCAGAGCTCAAAAATTAGCCGCGTTCGTAACAACCCTCGGGTCGTATTTACCGGTAACTATGCCCTTTGGGTTAGTCTCTGCACCTTACTGTTTCTCTAAATTTATGGATATGTTATTACGAGGAATGGAGGAGTTTTGTGTCCCATATCTAGACGATATCGCCATCTTTTCGGCACATTGGGAGGATCACCTCAAACACGTAGACTGTGTTTTAAAGAAATTGAAGGAAGCGAAATTAACGATAAAACCTTCGAAATGCAAATTCGCTCAAGACGAAGTAAAGTACTTAGGGCACGTAGTAGGAAACGGTCGTCGAACACCTTCACAAGCGAAAATTCAAGCGGTGCTAGATTTCCCATCTCCCACTAATAAAACTCAAATTAGGAAAATTTTAGGTATGGCTCAGTTTTATCAAAAATATATAGAGCATTATGCCACGTTAGTGGAGCCTTTAACGAGGGCACTAAAGGGAAAAAATAAAAATGAAAACATAGAATGGACTCCCGAAATGGAAAAGTCCCTTTCCGAGTTAAAACAGAGGCTGACGGAAAATCCGGTGTTGTACGCTCCAGATTTTAAAAAAGAGTTTATCATTCAGACAGATGCTTCTAATGTAGGGATTGGGATAGTCATGGCCCAGAGAACCGGGAAAGACGAGCATCCTGTTCTCTATCTAAGTAGGAAATTTAGTGAGGCTGAGAAGAAATTTTGCACGACCGAGAAAGAATGCGCGGCGATAATATTCGCCATAAAAAAGTTAAGACATTACTTAGACGGTCAGAAATTTACTATAGAAACTGACCATAACCCTTTAGTATGGCTCAAAAGCAACGCGGGGAACAATCCGAGACTATTGAGGTGGTCACTGGCATAGCAGCCTTTCGATTTCACAGTAGTTCACCGCGCTGGAAAAAATAACTGCCATGCAGACTGTCTAAGTCGTATCTAAAGGTGAAAGCATAAAATGTAAATATTTTCATTGTGTAAAAATTTAAAGTTGAGATTATATGTGTTTTGTATTAGGAAAATATAATCAGGTAATATGTATGTATTTTCTAACTTAATATTCTAAGTATATTCTAAAATTTAATTTTGAAAAGGAAAGAAACCGTCAGATATTCTGGATATATTTCGCTCCTTTTTTTTTTCGGTTCCTTGCCTATTGTATAGTAGAGTGTAATTGATCAACTGCCTGAACCAAAGGATTAACTTTTCCTTCGAAAAGTTCACCGGAGAAGGGGGGAGTTGTAAGATTCCCAGATCCACACAAAAGGACAGACTTGGTGTCGCCTTTCCAGACAGTTTGTTTCAAAGCAATCGCACCTTCAAAGAGCGCCGAAATTGATCGCGTCTACGTGAGCTGGACCTGAAGGTGCCTTCTAGAGGAGATGGACAGGCGCCAGGTACGGACCAATTGTGAATCCTTGAATCCACCCCCGTCTGTAGAGATATCCAATAAGGAATCGATGAAAGATGAGGGTGAGAGGAGAACCGGAAGAGAACCGAGGGAGTTGGCGGAGCAAAAGAGCTGGGGAGAGGAGGTCGAGAGAAGGCCTCCGGCGACATTTTTTTGAAGTCCGATCGAAGGACTGTAGGGCGCTGCCCTGTGAACTGTTTTTTATTGTAAGTCCGGTTGTGGACAGAAGGGCTCTGCCCGTGTGAAAGGACTGGTCTTCTATTGAAAGCCCTATTGGGACTCTGATTTACTTGTATATAACATCCTATTTAATCATGTTAAAATTGTAAATAAATAAATTAATTTCCTGTAAACGGAACTTAGCTGTAATTCTCAACGCTACCATTCCACACCCAAGACGTTACAGTATGAAATTATAGGTTTGTGGTAATATAATGTGAAACCTAAATTTAACTCTCTAAATTTGCTAATTTTCTTGAAAATACAGCATCTATCGTTGTATCGAAACGCGTTGTTGGTGGAAGTCGAGAAGTATTCATAGTTAGATCCAATTTTTCTTTAAAAAAATACACTAACGACTGAGATTCTTGGGAGCGAAAATTAACATTAAAATCTCCAGTAAGAATCATTGGTCATTCATGATAATTACTTAGAATCCAGGAAGTGTCCATGTTGTAGTATTATTCTTTAACTGTTTTCGTATACCATTGTTCCGTCTGGAGGTTGGGTCTAATGGGGGGAATGTCCTTAGTCTATATTATACTTTAACTGTGTTCTTTGATATTTTCCTCTGTTTGTTGTGTTCTAATGCAGAGGTAGTGTAAATGTTTTTGTGTTTTTCTATCACAATGTTCTTAAGCGTTGATTTCGTCTGCTGGTAGGTTTCGAATTATTATTCTGTATCCATGTTTTTAAACTGCAGGTTCTGTCCATTGTTTGGGATTCATTGCAGCCAGGGACCGTTACGTACTACCATTTCTTAAAATACAGCTTTTGGCAAAATAATAAAGACATGACATACGAGTTTAATGGCCTAACGGCCAATGTTACTGGCATTTGACAAATAATAATATTACTTCGCTTGGAATCTATTGCCTATATTCATTACGAAATAGTATTCTAAGACAATTATGTAATTAAAACACATCTGAAGCCAGTAATTACTATATATCACGCTCACAAGTCTATGTATTTAATTTTTTGAAGTTCTGCTAATTCAACGATCTCCATTTACGGAAATATATTAAACAACCTGAGATGCGCAGTTACCCAGTGTGCGTAGCGCCATCTGTTTGCAACAACGGCGTTATCCAACTTTCTAAGCAAAGTGTCCCCTCCTATAAATTTACCTTCGTGGGATCGAAGTATCATCCTCCAACAGTGTTCTTAAATGAAAATTTTCCTCTGCTGTTTAGGTTCATTTGCAGCCGCTGTCCCTTTAATTGTGGTGTTCCATCTGCTTGTTTTTAAACAGTTGTTCTGTCTTGAAGTAGGGTTAGAATCCAGGAAAAGTGTTCTTAAACTGACGTTTCCAAGTACTGTTCCAGTTCGATTGCAGACAGGTTCCATTTCTTTGTGCTTTTCCAAAACAATGTATATTATTCATCTAAAAATAAGGATTATCGAGAACTTTCCTGTGAGGTTTGGATTACATGTATAATATTATTTTGGATATACCTTCAAAACGCTTATTGATATATAAATAAAGATTGATGTCTCAAAGATACGGCTCTTGACTGTTTTTCTCGCCGTTTCTTTCCCTAACAGGTTCCCCGTATTTTTACACGATGAAGTCGGCGAAAGGAGCGAGCGGACGAAAATGTAGGATTTTCTGTGGTTCTTCTTTTTCAGGCGTGCTTGGCGTGGAGTATATGATATATACATCACTTCCTTTACTGAGCGTTACTTCCGTCAGAAAAAATCGGAGTTACTCCCTAGTCGCGACTAAAGAAGTTTTACTTCAATAAATCTTTTGATTCAATCATTCTTGTTTTCCATTGTCACTACTTTTCAAGGTCACAAAGCAAGAGTTGGCTTTTCTAAGCTGTAATTTAGGCTAAGTACAAAGTACAATGTTCTATGTTCAATAAAGTCGAAATTTATTTTTGTTGAGTGTTAAATAGCACAGTTTATTGATTGGTCTGTTTCAACTTACAAACAAGCAAAAATGTCGTTTTTCAACAACTTGAACAATATGTATACGAAAATTGTAAACCTCGGCAATTAGAATTGGTTACCCAGTGGTCAAGACGTTAGACTTGTAACAGAAAGGTTGCTGATTCGGTTATGACATACCGCTAAAGACCATCGTGGTGTACACGCGGTTTCACGTGCACCTTAAATCCATGGCTCCGTAAGATCTCTCAGCGTTCGCTATCATATTCCGAGAGGTGCCAATATTAAGAAGTCCCTTCCTCCCTCCCTCCTGATGAGAATAAATATTGTTGTGGGAAACTCCATAAAAGACATATGTAGCTCTAAACCACACATTCGATGACATGAGCTATGTCCTTTCCAAACAAAACTCGGCAATCGTTCTACACAGTCAAAATGCATAGTAAAATCCTAAAATCTTTTACATATTTTGAACAACTCAACACCTATTGTGTTTTTATTAGTAACTTACAATGTAACGAAATGTCTTTTTTTCATTGTAAGTGTTTTCATGT
This sequence comes from Cheiracanthium punctorium, assembly GCA_038373885.1. Classification (NCBI taxonomy): domain Eukaryota; kingdom Metazoa; phylum Arthropoda; class Arachnida; order Araneae; family Cheiracanthiidae; genus Cheiracanthium; species Cheiracanthium punctorium. Next base: position 1,067,865 of record JAWZYV010012842.1, on the reverse strand, counting down.
GATGAGCAAACAACTATTAACACATTTTTTGAAAAATCTCTATAAGTGTTCAAAACATTCAGTACCCATGGTTTAAATTATAAGACCACGTACCATGCAGACCAAATTTCTCTTTACAGGCTTTATCTCTTTCAACATGTTGCATGAGCATAGAAATAAAACGACAGACAGATAGGCAAACTTTCTCCTGGCCATCATCTTGAATTCCTAATGTTTGAAACGCGCAGAAATCCCCAAAGCCTTTTGAGTTCCCAGTAATTTAGAGGCAAAAAGTTATTTTATATATGTAGTCATCAAATGAAAGCATGATCAAGTAGATCAATTACCATATATCGGATGCAAAATCCTAAGCTTTTCAAGCTCCATCAAATTCAAAAAGCTTCTTTATCTATGACAAAAATATATCAGAAGTCCAAAACTACAATCGAAAAGAGTTGCTCTTTTGTATTAAACAGAAAAAATGGGAAAAACCCAAAAAAACAGTACAACATTTTTATTTAAGAGTTTCTTCAATTCTTTTCTAGGTACAAGAAAATAAAAACGCATTTGCTATTCCATAAAAAGCACACGGGGTACCCCCACGAGAAACAATTCATTTCAGCTTCATCCTAGAAATAAATAAGATTGTTGGGGAAAAATCCATCAATGGCATAGATGAATGCGTACGAAACATGTTCTAAAGAAGTGAAGTAAAGTGACGTAAAAAATGATTTTCAGATGAAATATTGATTGTTAAAATGCTGTTTAAAATTTGATCGAATTCTCCCCTGAGATATATTAATAAAAGAGGTTGGAACTACTTTTAGTTTTCTATATCAAAAGGGTCATCCAAAAAGTAAAGATGGCGAAGAAAAAGACATGATTTTAAAGTACTTTCCAACACAATCGTATTTGCAAATGCACGACTGCTAAACACATAATTTAAGCCGTTTGTTCCCATCGTTGTTAAGAAGCAACGGCACCAATTTTCTGAAAGTCAGTTGCACTGGACTTGGAAAGGGTTGAGTTTCACCTCTGATAGCTTTTGATCTACGGGTGAGTTGCACCCACGAAAGGGAGGGGGGGGGGCAATCTTAGGTCACAGACTTAGACAATCAATTTTTGCAGATCCTTCCGAAGTCACAATGCTCATTTCCTTTCGAATCAATTTTTGTGGATGTTTTCCATAGCTTGCAAAAATGAAATTCTTTGTTCGCTTTTGGAAATAATTTGTATTTTCAAATTCGTATCTCGTTCATGATTGTGATTAATATTGGTTTCTAGCATTATGACATATATCTTTGTGACATATATCTTTGCTAAACACTTCCTTCCAATTCATCTTTGTTTACGACACTTCTTGAAGTTATGCTGCTTGTGGAATTTATAATCAACCTACGATAAAAGCAAAGATCCTCTTCATTCGACATAAGTTCCATTTTTACCTGACCTGTTCCCTGGATAGCAATCAGTGACGTATAACTTTAGGGATACAGGATGTTACGACTGCGTCTGCTGCACCAATATCAGATAGCCTCCAATAACACAAAGTCAAGACTGGTTGGCCACACTGAAGATTAATTCAGATTTCTCATTCTGATATGCATTGCATATACTCCATCATAATAATATAGTATAATAATAATAACAAAAGTAGTAATAATAATAGTAGTAGTAGTAGTAATAGTAGTAATAATATTTTTTTTCATACATAAAAAAGAAAAAAAGAAATTTAAACCCACATTAAACAAATAAACAAGTAAAAGAAAGTTAAGTGAAATACAATAAATCTTTCTACCAAGCTTTTTTTGATGCACATGGTTAGACAAATTTAAAATTAACCATATTGAAACTAAAGAACTTTGTTTCTTTTCACACCATATTTTGCAGTAGATTTTTCTTTTTTCAATTTAATGTCTAGTTTTTTCTTCCTTCTTCTTTTTGCGTTGTCTGAAATTTATTAATGGTTGATTTATCTTTTCTTCGCTTTTCGATCTTTCAAAGTTGGTAAAAATCCGTGATCGATTGTTAGATATTATCAGAAAGAACTATTCCCTTTTTCGTATAACAGACAACGTTTGATTTATTAGTTAAGAATCTGATAAATATAAAAATAAATGGGCAGTTTGTTAGAATCTGTTACACTTTAATACAAATAACTTTTTGAAGTTAAGTTCATTTTAAGAATTTAATGGGCTTTTAGCAAGAAATTAAGTATAAAGCTAAATCACAAAATATGTAATTTATACTTAGAAATAATTTTATCTTTTTCCTGACGAGCCACTGCATATTGCAATGCTTATTTTAGAAAGGGCTAGTTTCGGATAGACAGGCATTACATGCGTTTGCTATGTTTTGAAACGCATCTTTCGTTTTAAACGCCATCTCAAAAATTATTTGTTCAATTCAAGAAAATTTTAACAGGAATCAGTGATGCCGGAATATTTTTTCTATTTGACGAATATCGGTTTCTTTTTTCCTCCTGTGAATCGAAGAAACTTCATCACATTCACAGTTTGGGATATACAGGCCTTATGTGTTTGCTATGTTTTGAAACGCATCTTTCGTTTTAAACGCAATCTCAAAAATTATTTCTTCAATTCAAGGAAATTTTGCAGCACTCATTGATGCCGGAATATTTTAGCTATTTGACAAATATCGGTTTCATTTCTTCTCCTGTGAATTGAAGAAACGTCTTCAGATTCACGAAATTTTTCCATTTCTTCAGATTTTCGGGGAAAATTCACGGAAATATAACGTTTATAAGGAGGACGGAAATTATTCGTTAAAAAATGAGGGATAAATTAGTTTATAAAGATGAGTTTTTATGAGAGTGCAGATTTTCAATCATTTTCGAACATTTTATTGTATGTTGCGAATTTTGTTATCGCGAAGATCTCTCCTCGGCTTTTGGAAAACAAAACTTGAAAGATTTGCTCCAAATATTAACGAAGATTAATAAGAATTTATGACAAAAGTTATTGAAAAATATTACATCAAAAAAGCCAAAATAAAATATGCAACATACAAAAAAAGAAACAAAGTGTACGTAATTTTTAAAAAAGTAGAACAGAAAAGATTAGCATGGCTTGAGCACGTTGAAAGAATGAAAGACAGTTAGCCACTCAAAACGATGTCTGACTGACAACGAGATGGAAGAAATAGAAAAGGAAGTCCGAGAAAGAGGTAGAACCATTTAAGAGAAAATCTAACACAATACAATTTAAGAGCAAAGGACGCACAGATTAGAGAGGATTGGAGGAGAAAAATAAAAGAAAAATTTACTTTTTCGGTTGAGGAAAACCTCAGAAATGGGAAAACTCACGAGAAAAATAAGAAGAAAATTAGTTTCCAAAACTAGCATTGGCTTGGCCATACAACATCAGACTGGAGAAAAATGGGCGCTTCCGTAAGTTAATAAATGGAAATTGTGGAAAAAATATAAAATATATTCATTACTAAATTTAAGTGCTGCAAAATGCAAATATTATCAATTTCATGCAATGGAAATTAAATTTACTCTATATTACAACCAAGATAAACAAATCATCTTACCAACTCCTTAGCGCAACCACCTTCATAAAATTATTACCCTTTACAGATCCTCAACATCCAATAACCCAGAAAGCAAAATATTTTCCGAAGCTTATGGAGTTCCCTGATCTTTAAATTAAAATCAGTGGAAAGCTTACTTAAAAATTTTAAAATAATTTTAAGGAAAAACATTGTTTTCTAAACTTCACCTGAAAAATCAAAACAAAACGACTCTTTCTGAATAGAGTATCAAGATTTTGGAAAGAATAATAAACCCCATTCAAATCAGATTACAAAACTGCGGAATGAAGTAATAAACTCCATTCAAATAGCCTACTGAGGCTTGATTTACCTATATTTCTCGAATCCTAAGTTAGCGAAACTGGTTTCGGCTGAACAATATGAGGGACACTATTTATATGTTGAGCTTATGAAAAACATTAGTTTGTCACTGAAAATTATTTTATTGTTTTTCAAAATATTTTCCTTCATAACCCATACACTTCTGCATTCGTTTGAACCACTTGTTAAAGCATCTTTTCCATTCCGCTTGAACTATCTTCGAAACATGCTTGAATTTTGAACGCATGAAAGGTTTGTTCTGCCGACGAAAATTGTTGGCAAAAGTAACTTATTTTTAAAATTCAGGATCAAAAAGATATTAAGGCGATTTTTAAGTGTTCAAATATTCAGTTGCTAGATGAGATGTGCCAGAGCTTACATTGTCGTGCTGAACTATGATCCGACAGAGCTTGTTTGTTTTCCTAATTTCACCGAAGACTTCTGGAAAACAAATGCTTGTGTACCATTCATAATTTTAAGTTCCTGTAAAGGGACTATTGCTGCATTACCAGTTTTTTTCGGAAAAACGAGTGGTCATTTGTTTCGAAGTGCTTCGAGTGTGAACTATTTTTGTAGGATTTGGTTCATCTTAAAACACCCACACATTCGATTGCTGTTTACTTAAAGGGAAATACGCACAGAGCTACGATTCGTCACCTCTTACAGTTAATATATGAGTCTTTTAAAGCACTGCCATTCTATTCTATATCTTGAGTATTTGTTTGGACCATCGGCACGGGCATCTTTTTGAAAAAATTTTAAATTATGTGGGATAAAACGATAACAAAGCTTTTTCACTAAATGATCATGCAGTATTTTATATATGCTAGTCGAAATAATGCCGAAGGTCGCCTCAAACTCACAACATGCCACATGAAGATCTTGCATTCTAAGTTTTTTGTACCACATCAATGTTTCCTGTCACTGATTTTGTCAACTGATTTTAAATGACCTTCACGACTTTAGTGGGTGAGAGAATGGCGGCCTCGATTAACCCTTTGAAGCGCAACCATTTCCCAATGCTGAAAAGAGGGGCAGCCATTGCCATCGCTCGATTTAACTACCGGCAAAATGGCAGTCGATCGAATCGTTCATCGTGGGCCACCGATCTAGAGACAATTTTTTGACACAGCTGGGTGTGCTGCAGGTATAGTTAAATCGAACAATGTCAACGGCTGCTCTTTTTTTCAGCACTGGGCAGTCTATACAGTTGTTCTTCTACATGTTTCTCTTAATGTATTTCTCTCGTATTCTTCCAGTTTTCAGCAGATGCCAGCGCTGTTAAAAATAATCCTGACAATCTTACAAATAATCGAACATTTTTAAGGGAAAGGTTGTGCTGAAAAGTGAAGTATTCTCGTGTCACACTCAAGTATTTTTATAGAAATTAAATGTATTCTTCGTGACTGACAACCGTCAAAACGTCAGAGTTTTGTGACCTCAGGGCGAGGACACCGCACGTTGAAGGGTTAAACTCGTTATACCAGCATTTCACAGTGGCAAAGGCTGAAAATTCATCACTAAAAGTGGAAGCAAGTTGATCGATGTACTACTGTTTTGATAATTCACGTCGAAAATCGTTATAAATCACCACGAAAAATTTCACGAGTTAATTTCATTTTTTCGAGATAATTTTAAAGCCGCAATAAATAACACAAGTCGCGCTCAAATGGCAAAACGGTCTGAAGAAGTGTATAATAAAAAATGTAAAACTTTCCACTGGAAAAATCAAATATCGTCTCACAGCAATTAGTGTTGCGAAGGCTCAAAATATAAATAGCGCCTTCCGTATCCGTCCGTTCGACTAGAAACAGGTATTTCAACTATAGAAATGCACTGGTGTCAATCTTATTAAAGCTAAGAAAAGTAAATTACTCCGCCTAATCCACAACAAATCAGAATCTACCTTCTCGGAGTTACCAGAGTAGCACTATTACATCATTACCCTGAATCGACACTATAACGCTCCCTTTTAAAAGGCTTATCGAGTTCATTGATCGTTAAATTAAAATCAATGAAACGTTAAGAATTTAAAATATCTCCCAGGAAAGCAGTTCTTTGTCTCCGAAAACTCATCATCTGACAAATTAGAACAAAGCAACTCAAACCGAACAAAGTATCACGCCGATGGAATGGAGTAATAAACCTCCTTCGCGAAATCATCCTGCGGAAGTCCTTTATACTATTTAACCTTTCATAAAAGGAATTTCAATACCGGGATTTCCAAATACTTTAAAGGCCTTTGATTTTTTAATTAAGAATGGCAGAGGGAGAGGAGGATGCTTTAATTAATTTTCTCCCCGGAAAATCAAATATCATATGATAATAAGTAATTAATCAACTTACATTTGAAGTTCCTTTTCACTTTTAATTATTCAGGGCAATGGTCATGGCTGTAATTAAGTAGAGGGCATTATCTTCTTCTTACAGGAGATGGTCTTTTCTTTTTTTTAATGTTCTTTTTCCTCGGGATGGATTTTTCTCTGAACAAGGCTTCCCCCTTGATCCTAAATAAAGGTTTAGTGGATTAAGATTAGAAAATAATGGATGTAAATGAGGGAGAGTGCATGAAAAGAAAATTGAAATGATGCATTATTGCGTTTTAAAGTGGATTGGGCGCGATCTTATTGCAGTGCTATTGTTGAGTGTGTTTGTTGAGATACCGCACAGAGGAGTTTGCTTAAAACGATTCCTATCGATTTATAGGTATAAGCTACTGCTACGTGTAGTAGCTTTTGAGAAAAAGTTGCGAATTATATTTTCGGCAGAAGTGACGATAATCCAAATTATATTTGTGATTACTTTCAAAAGATTTGCATTTGAGTTGTCGAATTTCGACTTCACGCTTTGAAGAGCAACTAGTTCCCAATGTTGGAAACGTGTAGCCGTTGCCATCGCTCGATTTAACAAGCAGCAAGATGGCAGTCGATCGCCCAGTACTTGCCATAGAGCTAAAGAACATTTCTGACACAGCCGTGTTCTTTAGCTCTGTGACATGCGATGAATGATTCGATCGGCTACCATCTTGCTGGTACTTAAATCGAGTGATAGCAACGGCGGAATTTTTTGGACTTGGGCATGATGTCCTCCTTCAGTATTTAATTGAAATCAAATTCCAAAATGTCAGAATTTTGAGTCCCCACGGCGACACCGCGCTTTAAAGGGTTACTGCACATTTAGGAACAATTAAAAAAAGTTTTAAAAAACTGATTTTTTAAAATTTCAACTACTTTTTTAAAAATGAAGATTTTCGTCCACATTTTTTATAAAGATTTTCAAGCGTATTTTACACAAGACTGTGCACGGATTCTTAGATACATATTACGTTTAATATAGTTTTTCTACAAATATACGTATATAGTGTAAAACAATAAAATGTAACATATCTTCATATGATTTCTGTAAAATAGAAAAGAAAAATATCCGAAGTCTAATCCCATGCACAGATTTATCAGATGAAGAACGTGTAAAAAAATAATCATTATCTCAAATACAGAAAAAAAGCCTTAGCATTTTTAAAACATGAAATTATTCATGAAAATGAAAAGAAAACACTTGAAAGAAAACATGAACATGGAGAAAAGGCATCTAAAGAACTTGTTTGTCAATGAAATTGCGCTGAGTGTATGAATAAAAGTCGCAATATCTTGTGATTTTATTGGCGTACGATTAAAAATGAAGCGTTAAAATTTTCATAATTTAACAGGCTTTCATTTAATATTTAAAAAAGAAAATTGATTTTTTGACCAAATTTGGGGTAAACTGCCCCTTAATTCCAGTAGCAATACTTTCTCTGTTTCTCTCATTGCACAGATAGCCGCAAAATAGTTGCTGTGACGTCAATGAGGATCACAAGACTGTCACAGACTTTTGTGACTCGTGAATGATGTGACGCCATTGTGACGCCTTATACATTAATAATTAAGTTTGGTTGACGCTGGTCAGCAAAATATTTTTGCCGATCGGTAAATGTAAATCAGTTGGGAAACACTCTCATAGAACTTATCAAACATTCTTTCAACACAGAACTAAGAGGTGTCGTGTATGCTAAAAGGATAAAATTATAAGTGAGACTTTCTGGCGGTGTAATCAATGCAGAATTTCTTTATATCTATTAGAATGTTTTGAGAGGTATCACATTCTTGGGCGAATGTATAGCTTTGATTTTTTTAACATTACTGCTTTTGATATTCTACAACGAATTATAATTATATTCATATTCATATTAAAATTTTTATTAACAATCTATTACGACTAGAATAATTAAAATTAAACAAGTTCTTTTAAATAAAAATTAAATGGTTTTTTCATGCTCGATTTTTCATTGTTAAGTCTTACCGGAAGTGGTTAATTACAGTCTGGGCCGGCCTAAGGCGTGTGCCACGTGTGCCGTCGCACACGTACGATTTTGGGAAAGTCGCAGAAATGAGAAAAATATAGTGATAAAAACTATAAAAATTTTATATACTTTTAACCCTTTAACGCACAGTGTTCCCGCTCTGGGAACACCAAACTCTGACGTTTTGATTCTTGCCAGTCACGAAGAATAGATTTGATTTCTATAAAAATAGTTGCGGGTGACAGAGCTCCACGAGAATCCTTTACTTTTTAGAACGTCATTTCCCGTAAAAAAATGATCACGATTATTTTTAACAGCACTGACATCTGCTGAAAAATGGAAGAATGCGATATCAGCTCGATAGATTGCCCGATGCTGAAAAAAGGGTTGCGCCTCAAAGGCTTAAAGGCAATTTAGCCGTTTGAATATAGTATTAACTTTTGTTCAACAAATGTTACTTGAAAAAGCATAGATTGACTTGAAGGCCTTCTCTCCGGTATTATGAGAGAACTCCGAACAGTTGTAGATAGTGAGTTGAAATCACTATCACATGTTAGGTTCATTTTATTAATAAATTCAAATTGATATTAATTTTTAAGGAATATTATATTAAATGAAACTTTCGTTGTAGTTATAAAATATTTCTGCTTTTTCTACCTGATGCAACAATAAACTCAATAAAACGATTTGTTAGGAGTTTTCTTTTAACGCAAGTACAGTAAGTACAAAACGCCCATTGAAGTTTGAAAAGTCAGTTTAAAGAATCGATACTGAAATCAAATTGAAAAAATAATAATGAAAAGATGCTCGATACTTTGCTTTTATGTTTGCTACTTATAACTGCTTATTAGTTGAGATTTTGGTATTTTATTCAGTTTCAAATTGCAAATTCAGGTATTGAAGTTCTTACAAATTTTAGTCATAGAGCACCCAAACCATTTCTGGAGTGTTTTCCTTACCAATTTTCATTGTAAAAGGCGCCAAATCTCATTCTTGCACACACAACAATTTGCTCTTACGCCAGCACTAATTATAGTTGCTTTTACCGAAATTTGTCGTTTCGTTAAAATTGTCTGAACCCAGAAGTGTCTGCAAATATTTTCCAAAGGAATGGGTCATATCCTTTATTTTAACGTCGCATTATGTTTCTCCATAGTGGTAATCTGTAAATAATTTTTTTTTCAGCATTGCCATAAGTTTCAATGACACTATTTCTGGAAACTAACTATGTGAAATAACCAGATGAACTCACTCAGCTATCCGTTTTTTTGTGGCAGTTAAAAACATGAAGTCTTAAAATAAAAATTGCGTGAGATCCATCGTTTCTGCCATAAAATTTATGTTCTTTTCGCATTTGTACTATCCTAAAATGCTCCTTGAGATTACATAGCTTGATATTTTTCATGAGATTTAATCATGGAAGGTTTATAGATTTAAATTGAGCTTTTAAGGGGGGTATTGATAGATTTTGTAGTTAAGGCAGAGCTACAGGAGAGCTATCTGCCTAAAGGGGTTGCCTTGGGAGGAGGATGTTTTATGGTTTTCTAACCCGTATTCATGTTGCATCTGGAGAAAACCACCCAAATCTGCAGACCTTAAGATCGTTAGCCGCGTGGTAGGACAGAACCCTGAAATAATATATATCAAAGAAAAAAAGTAATATCTAGTATTAGTGCATTTGTACTAGCATAAAATAAATTAGATTTTTGAATTAAGAGTGCTCATATTCTTATCGAATAGTAAATTTTCAAAATTCTACAGATCCAGTGAAAAGAATTTAAATCGATAGTAATTGTGCAATTAATGGCGCATTTTGTTAAAATTACAACTCAAGTAGTATTTATTAAATATATAAGGATTCTAAAATTTGTAATTCTTTTTCCATGATCATTTACTACATTAATAAAATACGATGTATAAGATAATGGTTATAATAGAATCACTCCCAAAGTAAAATTAATGGTATATTTAAATTCAAATTAATTCAGATACCTATTGTGCCCCAAATTAGTCTGTTTTGTGTTGTTAAAATAAAAAATGCGTTTGAAAAAATGAAACTGTTCACTAATTTAAACACTTTTAAAGACATTATCTATTCATTTTCAATGAGAAATTTTTATTCACCGTCTTTTATTAACTAGGATGTTTCTCGTTCTATGCACGTTAATTAAAATTACTTGCTCTTTTTCTAGTTTTAAGCAAATTAAACGTTTATTTTCATTTGATAAAATTTGTTACGTTTTGTTTTCTATTCTAAGTGTGCAAAGTTTTGGAGCCTCAAATTGTTCAAGGAGCAATTTTAAACAGCAACATACTTTGGTAGAATTTGTGAGTTCATTGCAGATATTAAAAAAAAAAAAAAAAGCAATGTCTCATTTTATGAAGTTTGTAGCAATAGCAGTACTGCATTATATTTGTATATATATTTCATTAAAGAGCAATTTTATTCAATCCTGAATTGGGTACGGAATTTCATTTCTTTTGGAATAACTGCAACATATTTTAACAATTGAAATTCAAAACTAGACGGCAACACTTTTTCTCTGGTGTTTTTTGGAGAGAACGTTCCATATAGCAGGGATACTCGCATTCTTGTTGTGGCTACCATTACACTAAGTAACGGTCGTCGCAACGCGAAATGTGGTCGAAAAAATTATGCAACTCAACACGCCTTCTATTACGTCCCTTCGTGTTAAACATGTGGCGCTGCAGAGTGACGTCGTAATATAATTGATAATTAATAAATAGTTTTGTGAGAAACGTGTTTCACAGTGACGTTGAAGCGATATCTATGTGAGTCACCATGACGACCATGATACTCAACATCTTACATCACTAAAACTGCCCAGACGGTAATTCGTTCTGCGCCACAACCTCTCAGCGACGAACACATCAGGATGAACATGTCACATGAAGTCACAAAGTCCCATTGTGATCAGTAGACCACGGATTATATGCACTTAAAAAATGACAAAATGTGCATCAAAAAACCTAAAAATATGCACTAAAAATCTAAAAATAAACACCAAATAACTGAAAAAATATTCACATACAAGCAGAAAATAGAAACGTATTTACTTGTAGAAGTATTTTCTATCACTTACCTTGCAATTATGACACATTTTTTAGCACGCTTTTATTAGCTTCACCTGTATGAATGTATGTTTGTATGCTTTTATATTTGTAACCGACTCCTTTGAACTCGATTTTGACCCACTTTAAACGGTCAGATTTAATTTAAACTTTGTAGATATATCAAGGATCGATGACAATACAATAATTTGATAAGTTTATCCCATTATCCTGATTTTAACACGATTTTATTTATTAGCTTCACCTGTTTGTATGTTTGTAACCGACTCCTTTCAACTCAAATTTGGCACACTTTAAACGGTCAGATTTAATTTAAACTTTGTACATTTATGAAGAACCGGTGACAATACAATAATTTTATAAGTTTATCTCGTTATCCTGATCAGGATCTCCAGGATTAAATAATTTCCTCATTTCTTATCCTGATTGAAAGTAGAACACTTCCAAAGATTACAATCTTAAGAAAACTTTTTCTACTGTGGCCGTGATCGTATAGTGGTTAGTACATTGCGTTGTGGCCGCAATAACCCAGATTCAAATCCTGGGCACGGCAATATTTTTTTTTTTTTTTTTACAAAATATCGTGATCCATCACAACATTTTGGAAGAGTTGAGCACAAGAACATGTTAAGGCCATTCTTTTTAACACGCTTTTATTTGTTGATTAGAGACCTATTTTTCCTTTTTAGTGAGAAAGGTAGCATTTAACTGCAGGTTGATTAATACTTTGGTGCACAGAAGGGCCGTAGCAAGAGGGGGGCTCAGGGGGCTGCTCCCCCCCGATCCTGGGACCCTTTACTTAGCTTACAATTTGATATTTAGTTTACAATTGAACTTTAGCTTTAAATTTGATACCCAGCCCACCCCGAATTAAAATCCTGGCTACGCCACTGGTGAACAGTGAAAATAAATTATCTCACAGTTTGTACTTTCCAACTTAGTGTTTCTTAGTGTCTTATGAGAGATATCGAAAATTTAAAATAAATTTTAAATACATACAGTTTAACAAAAACTAAAAAACACGCTTTTATAGCAAATCGAACTAAAAAGTGAAAAATAAAAATATAGTTTAAAAAACCAAAAAACACACTTTAGTGTTAAATTGAGCAAACTAAAAAGCGAAAAATAATTCTTAATATAGAAATAAATTAATGAACGAAAAATAGTATTATTGTGAAAAAAGCGTGGGGTGTTCCATATATCAGTTCTTGAGAATATTCAATCGGTACGATTAGTACAAAAATGAAAAAAAGAATATAGCACAAAGCGCCCCACGCTTTTTTCACAATAGTACTATTTTTCGTTTATTAATTTATTTCTATATTAAGAATTATTTTTCGCTTTTTAGTTTGTTCAATTTAAGACTAAAGCGTGTTCTTTGGTTTTTTAAACTATATTTTTTTTCTCTGTTTGAAACTTAAAAACATCGTAACAATCATCAAGACAGTCAAGACAGAATAAGAAATAACGAATCGTAACTCAAATTCTCTTTCTTCCCTCTCTCTTGCGATTGCTATTTCTCTTTCTTCCCTCTCTCTTGCGATTGCTATTTCTCTTTCTTCCCTCTCTCTTGCGATTGCCATTTCTCTTTCTTCTCTTATGACCTCAAGGCGAGATTTGACAAAATCTTCATCAAAATCCTCAGAATCTTTAATTAACTTTAAAAGCGCAGGTACTTTTATATTTGGCAAAACATTGATACCTAACTCTTCGCATAATGATAACAAATCACATTTCTTAGCTTTCGTTAAGCAAGACATATTTTCTTAATAAACTTCTTCCTTTAAGATATAATAAAATTTCTACTCACAGTTCCTTGGATTACTCAATGGTTGAAATGCTGCAATAACATTACTCAACGTTAGTCCGTAAATCAATCCCGGTAAAGAGCCCCCATTTGTAGGAAGCTGAAGGCTGATTACAGTTAATTAAATAAACAAACTAATAAAAAAATACTTTTTAATTATCAAACAAGCCCTTTTGGCTAAACAGCACTTATGCTATACACACACTCAAAATCTATAGAACAACACAATCTTTATATTTTCACGTAGTTAATAAATTTTGCGCGTGCAACTTTTTGCTATGCATTTTAAGATCATGAAATGTCTAGTTTTAAATAAAACCAGTGAGTTTATTGGAGTCAGTGACTAACCTGATCCCACAGATATAGGCTGACTTCGAATTTAAATTGTTGCAAATGCACACGAAAAAATTGTAAGCGTACGCTATTTTGCTGGGAACCTGAGGTTGTATAAATTTTTCAAAGCGTGGGACTTAAAGAAAAAAATTCTTAAAGGAAGGCAAAAAAGAGTTACAAATTCAAAGTTAAAGAGATTGAAATATGCATCCAACAGAGAAAATACGTCATTTTATGCAGAATCACCAAAAACACCTGAAATATGCAATTGCATATGCAAATATGCGATTGCATATAATCCGCTGTCTGGTGATCAGTATGGATAGATGTTGCAAAGTCAATGCGCTATATAGGTGGAATTTTAGATGTCTGAAAAATCAGTAAAAACAGACAGAATCAGAAAAATGGTTTATGATTAGGGAAAGTTATTGAAACCGACCCATACAGTCAAAAGCAGAGACGTAGGGCAGATCATACTGTACCCTCGTCAGAACATTTTAAATTGTTCCCCCCCTACATTTGAGAGAAAACTTTAATGATTGTTCAACAATCCTTTTCTATCCACCCACACACAATCACTGTACTTAATAAAATTCAATTGCATATCCTTAAAATAAAAAATGTTAGAAAAAAAAAAACGCTATTCTAATTTCTTTTTATGTCTTTTTATGTTTTTCTGTTTAAGACAAAATACAAATCCAGGCCAGTCAAATACAGTGTACAAAAATACCACTATCATACTAAACTGTCATTTACTTGCAGTGCTAAGATACCAGATAATTGATTTTTACGTAAATGTAACAATAGATAATAGGGTGATATAAAAATATAAACTGTAAAATTTGGATCACGCTCCTAAAAATTGTATGTGCCATTTGGTGAAAACAAAAGGCCAAAAATTTACGTTTTTGGCATTGTTGAGTTTTCGACTTCAATAACTACTGTCTTAACGAGGTCAAAGTCTCATGCATTATACAATATAGGGTGGCGGCAATGCATATAGGCTGGTTCAAAAGAAACTCTTACTCTATTTTCGATGATGGATGGGGCTTATTTAGTTGGCAGTGAGCATGGAAGAACAGCTAATTGAATTAACGAAACTAGTCAACAAATGGACAAAAATTACTGAATAAATATTGATATTGTTTGTATATTTCATTTTGGTCATTTTTCTTTTGCTCAGTTTATTATTTTATTTTTTAATGCAAAGAGCTACCTACAGAAAATTTCTGAACTAAGGGACGAAAAACCATCCTTTGAATGTATTCCATGTATAGTTAGTTCATATTCCAAAGTTGATGACAATTTGCTCACCTATCGTTATTGGAATTTTCAAGGCGAAGCTTTATTAGCCACTTTGTGCATCTAGTGATTTTAATTCGCTTTATTATTATTTTGCTATTTAATTTTTACAGTTTATTTTATGCTCCTAGTTAAATTTTATGATTATTCAATAATATGCCAATACTTATAAGCAAAATTTTTAGGTTTTTTTTTTCTTTAAGTAAACGATATACATATTTTTAACATTCAATATATATTTTATAGTACGTAATTACATTTTCTTAAATTATAAATTATCAAACTAATAATTCAATGGATTTTATTTTATAGGAATAAAATAGCATCAATCGATGTTAAAAGACTGTCTTTTATATAAAACTAGCTGAAGTACCCGTTCTTCGCACGGGAATGAATGGACTTTTTGATATTACGATTTGTGGTGATTACTATTCATTGTAATAAACAGATATAGCAAAGTGGATATCGCGTTATATTGTGTCCAATAATCATGCATACCGAATTGCAAGGCAATCGTTTGTACGGTGCAGAAGGTCATGCGGCGTAGCGCAATCTAGTGGCGAGTTTTAGCAAAACGGATACGGCGAAAATATTTTTCGCATTCAGATATCGATGTATACGAATTTTCATGACTATCGGCTGGACAGTCCTGAAGTTCATGTGTTGACGCGACATCTAGTGGCAAGTTATAGGAAAATGGATAGCGCCAAACTCTTCCCCGTGTTCAAATATCTATGTATACCTATTTTCATAGCGATTATTTGCACAGTCAAGGAGTGATACACTGCAGGGCCATCTAGTGGTTCAATAAAGTAATGATTTGCTACAGCGCCGTCAAGTGGCGAGTTATAGCAAAATGGATAACGCCAAAATATTCTCATTGTTCAAATAGCTATGTATACTGATTTTCATAGCGACCGTGTTCAACTATCTATGCATACCAATTTTCATAACGATCATTTGCACAGTCAAGAAGTGATACACTGCAGGGCCATCTAGTAGTTAATTAAAGTAATGATTTGCTACAGCGCCGTCAAGTGGCGAGTTATAGCAAAATGGATAACGCCAAAATATTCTCATTGTTCAAATAGCTATGTATACTGATTTTCATAGAGACCGTTTGAATGGTCAAGAATTTGGCCTGCTGCAGCGTCATCTAGTGGCGAGTTAAAATAATAATGCATTGCAGTGTCATCTAGTGGTGAGTAACATCAAAAGGAATGCAGTTAGAATATATTCTTCGTGCTCAAATATGTAAGTATAAAATATTTTATGCCGATCAGACGTACGGTATAGAAGTTGATGCTTTGCAGCGCCATTTAGCGGCAAGTTACAGCAAAATGGATAGTGAAAAATATTCTTCGTGTTCTAATATTCGCGTGTACCAAATTTCATCGAAATCGGTTGGACGATATTCGCATAGCAAACGGCTAAACGGAATAGAATTCAACGTTGTGCTGCGGCACCAAGTGGCAAGTTAAGGAAAACGGATAGCATAAAAACCTTCTCCATCATAAAAGACTTAGGTGAACCAAATTTCATCGTGCAACGGTGCTCAACGGTTCTGGAGTTTTTCAACCTCATAAACACATACCAACATTCATTTTTATCTATAACCAGTGTTATTATATATACCAGTCTCAAATAAAATCCAGTTTCAAATCTAAGCCTCACCAAAGTGCCAACATACGTCATTTTGCAAGAGTTTTTTCAGGGAATCATTCGAAGCATTGACTTAGCAGCAATCAATATGGGAAATGGTTCGACCGCCAAAGAGTAGCACGCATTTATTTGAAAATTGGAATTCCTTAATACAGCCGATTTTTTTTTAAATTATCAACTATAATGTGCTTTATTCATCGTTACTCCGATGTACTAAATGAGAAGATTTCAATTTTCTGAAATTTGGCGGAATTCCCAAAACTTAAATTATGTGCTCAATTGGCGAGAATTCTGAAGTTAGATCGCTTGAAATCCCTTAATAACTGCATTATTTCTTCACGGATCATTAAAATTTAACGCTGTATTCTAATAAAACCTTTGCACTTGTTTTCAAAAATCTATTTCCTTAAGCTCTCAATAAATTGCGCCAAGCCGAAAACTGTGCATACCGCTAGAACTCACTTACTCAAAATCCATATTTCAGCCATTTTATTTTTTCGCCAAACTAAAAAAATTTACACATTAGCCTCGGAAATCTTCAATTCTTATTGTTTTCGTGTAAAGCATTACATTCCTGCTCTGATTTCCCATGCACACGATATTATAATTTTAAAAAAAAATAACCTTACGAATATAAACTAACAAAAAAAAATCATTATTATTCTTTTATTTTTACTTTGAGAATTTAAAACATTTTACTCTGCAAAATCGCCACACATGGCAACCACGATCCTTATTTCACACTTTTTTCACTACAGGGGTTACAATTACGGAAAGCTTTTTGCGTGAAGAGCATAAAAAATCTCTTAAATTCCGGGAACGGGTGGACTTTCAAAGTTTTAAAGTGGACTACGATTTATTCTATATTATTTTACATATCTGTGCTAAATTTCAGGCCTATAGGTCCATTTTTGTGGATTTGTATACGAACGACATTTTATTCGGCAAAATCGCCACACATGGCAACCACGATCCTTATTTCACACTTTTTTCACTACAGGGGTTACAATTACGGAAAGAATTTTGCGTGAAGAGCATAAAAAATCTCTTAAATTCCGGGAACGGGTGGACTTTCAAAGTTTTAAAGTGGACTGTGAGTTATTCTATATTATTTTACATATCTGTAATAAATTTCAGGCCGATAGGTCCATTTTTGTGGATTTGTATACGAATCAAATCCACAAACAAACAAACAAACAAACAAACAGAATTTCATTTTTATTTATAAGACTAGCTGAAGTACCCGTTCTTCGCACGGGAATGAATGGACTTTTTGATATTACGATTTGTGGTGATTACTATTCATTGTAATAAACAGATATAGCAAAGTGGATATCGCGTTATATTGTGTCCAATAATCATGCATACCGAATTGCAAGGCAATCGTTTGTACGGTGCAGAAGGCCATGCGGCGTAGCGCAATCTAGTGGCGAGTTTTAGCAAAACGGATACGGCGAAAATATTTTTCGCATTCAGATATCGATGTATACGAATTTTCATGACTATCGGCTGGACAGTCCTGAAGTTCATGTGTTGACGCGACATTTAGTGGCAAGTTATAAGAAAATGGATAGCGCCAAACTCTTCCCCGTGTTCAAATATCTTTGTATACCTATTTTCATAGCGATCATTTGCACAGTCAAGAAGTGATACACTGCAGGGCCATCCAGTGGTTCAACAAAGTAATGATTCGCTACAGCGCCGTCAAGTGGCGAGTTATAGCAAAATGGATAACGCCAAAATATTCTCATTGTTCAAATAGCTATGTATACTGATTTTCATAGCGACCGTGTTCAACTATCTATGAATACCAATTTTCATAACGATCATTTCAACAGTCAAGAAGTGATACACTGCAGGGCCATCTAGTAGTTAATTAAAGTAATGATTTGCTACAGCGCCGTCAAGTGGCGAGTTATAGCAAAATGGATAACGCCAAAATATTCTCATTGTTCAAATAGCTATGTATACTGATTTTCATAGCGACCGTTTGAATGGTCAAGAATTTGGCCTGCTGCAGCGTCATCTAGTGGCGAGTTAAAATAATAATGCATTGCAGTGTCATCTAGTGGTGAGTAACATCAAAAGGAACGCAGTTAGAATATATTCTTCGTGCTCAAATGTGTAAGTATAAAAAATTTTATGCCGATCGGTCGAACGGTATAGAAGTTGATGCTTTTCAGCGCCATTTAGCGGCAAGTTACAGCAAAATGGATAGTGAAAAATATTCTCCGTGTTCTAATATTCGCATGTACCAAATTTCATCGAAATCGGTTGGACGATATTCGCATAGCAAACGGCTAAACGGAATAGAATTCGACGTTCTGCTGCGCCACCTTGTGGCAAGTTAGAGGAAAACGGATAGCATAAAAAGCTTCTCCATGATAAAAGACTTAGGTGAACCAAATTTCATGGTGCAACGGTGCTCAACGGTGCTGGAGTTTTTCAACCTCATACACTCATACCAACATTCATTTTTATCTATAACCAGTGTCATGATATATCCCAGTCTCAAATAAAATCCAGTTTCAAATCTAAGCCTCGCCAAATTGCCAACATACGCCATTTTGCAAGCGTTTTTTCAGGAAATCATTCGAAGCATTGACTTAGCAGCAATAATATATGGGAAATGGTTCGACCGCGAAAAAGTAAAGCAAGCCTTTATTTGAAAAGTTGAATCCCTTAATACAGCCGAATTTTTTAAAATTATCAGCTATAACGTGTTTTATTCATCATTACTCCGATGTACTAAATGAGAAGATTTCAATTTTCTGAAATTTGGCGGAATTCCCCCAACTTAAATCAATGTACTCATTTGGCGAGAACTCTGGAGATAGATCAATTGAAATCCCTTAATAACTGCATTATTTCTTCACGGATCATTAAAATTTAACGCTGTATTCTAATAAAACCTTTGCACTTGTTTTCAAAAATCTATTTCCTTAAGCTCTCAATAAATTGCGCCAAGCCGAAATCTGTGCAAACCGCTAGAACTCACTTTCACAAAATCGGCATTTGAGCCATTTTATTTTTTCGCCAAACTAAAATAATTTACCTATTAGCCTCGGAAATCTTCAATTCTTATTGTTTTGCGTGTAAAGCATTACATTCCTGCTCTGATTTCCCATGCACACGATATTATAATTTAAAAAAAAATAACCTTACGAATATAAACTAACAAAAAAAATCTTATTATTATTCTTTTATTTTTACTTTGAGAATTTAAAACATTTTACTCTGCAAAATCGCCACACATGGCAACCACGATCCTTATTTCACACTTTTTTCACTACAGGGGTTACAATTACGGAAAGCTTTTTGCGTGAAGAGCATAAAAAATCTCTTAAATTCCGGGAACGGGTGGACTTTCAAAGTTTTAAAGTGGACTACGATTTATTCTATATTATTTTACATATCTGTGCTAAATTTCAGGCCGATAGGTCCATTTTTGTGGATTTGTATACGAACGACATTTTATTCGGCAAAATCGCCACACATGGCAACTACGATCCTTATTTCACACTTTTTTCACTACAGGGGTTACAATTACGGAAAGATTTTTGCGTGAAGAGCATAAAAAATCTCTTAAATTCCGGGAACGGGTGGATTTTCAAAGTTTTAAAGTGGACTATGAGTTATTCTATATTATTTTACGTATCTGTACTAAATTTCAGGCCGATAGGTCCATTTTTGTGGATTTGTATACGAATCAAATCCACAAACAAACAAACAAACAAACAAACAAACAGAATTTCATTTTTATTTATAAGATAAGATTAAATTAAGTGATCGATACTTTTTATTTTATCAAACAACAGTTTACAACAATTTTTAAAATTTCACATCTGCAATTTGTTAAATGCATAGCAATTTTATTTTATCTTCTTAAAAGCTTTTCGCCTAGCTTACTTTGAAAACATAGAGGCACATAATTAAATTACACATGAGATGGTTTGTGTAACTGAAATTCAAATTAGATTTAAATTTTTTCAATATGTTAACGCGAATTTATTAAAACACTTTCACCATTTCGAAGGATAATTTAGCAAAACTTTTCAGAACAAGTTTCTGCTTAACGTCTTTTTAAGAAAAAGTGTGTTAATTATTATGTATGCATTAATTAAAATTACTGCTGCTAGTTTAAATTTTAAGTTAATTACACATATACTTTCAATTAATTTAAATTACTTCTACTTGTCTGAGTGAGTTTTCTCAAACAGTTAAGAAGTTCACAGTCAATTTGCAAAGAATTTAGACATTTTACTCAAAAGTTTCAAGTTGTGAAAAACACTTTAGGAGTGTTTTAGTTACTTAATTGAGAATTATATCAAATTAATAAATACAGAACTTTACAACATCGCGTCTCTTACGAAAAGCTGTATCTATTAATTTAGGAAGAAATCTTAGTTAATGCGCATTAAAGTAAATTCAGATTGATTGGTAATGCTTATAATTCTAATTTTTGTCGATGTTATCAAGATTGGGAGATTGATTACGTAAATGACGTACGTAACTATCATTAAATCTGCCTAAGGGTTGAATAATCGTAGAAATGTATCAAGCACTTACATACATACCGGGTTTCCTAAAACAGACGAGAGTTTTCAAACATTTATAACAGAAATACGGTTCATTAAAAATAAAAAATCTGATGTGTCCAACACATGACTTCCTTGCACGTCTATTAGAACAAAAATATTTTCGAAGAACTTCCTCTAAACTTATTTGTTTGAAAGAGATAAAATATCAATAATAGTAAGATTTAGCGATTTCTAGCCAAATATTTCGATATCGCCAAGCTGAGTTCAATTTGAAAGATTTCCTTCTGACACTTTATTTGGCGATATTTCACCAAAAGCCGACAAACTTGAGATAGTCTGCGCGATTTTGGGGATAGCCAAAGTAGTCATTGACCACAGGCTTTCAATGAATTGAATGCATTCATACACCTCAATGTATTTAAAGTCATTTGGCAAACCCTGTAAATAAATTCTCGGTCGATTTCTGTCAAAAAAGATATTGAAAACAGTTAGATATTACAATAGTTATTACTAATAGATATTACTAATAGATATTACTAATAGATATTACTAAATACAAAAGTTCAAAATTCTACGGGTTAAAGTTTTACAGTTATACAAAATACGAAATAATTTTTGGCGCCAAATTTGGCGATATTTCGGCGAAACTCGTCAATTTCTACGACATTTGGCGACATTTTAAGCATGAACCAAACAATGACAGATTATCGCCAAATATGGCGATATTTCGCCAAAACTCGCCAAGAACGATAACAAATGGCCATACTTTGGGCATGGACCAAATAACTGAATATCGCCAAATTTGGCGATATTTCGCCAAAACTCGCCAAGGCCGAGGACAGACGGCGAGATTTTGGGCATGTACCAAACAATGACCGTCTACAGTTGTATTATATTGAAGATGTCCATAGACATTAAAGTACTGAAATTCTTTTCGGTGGTTCAGTAAATAAACTCTCCAGTAGATTGGAACCAAAAATCGAGATGCACAACTAGATGTTACAACAATCTTATATATGAAATTTCATAATATTTTTTGAGATTTGAGAGTTAAATATGCACAAGAGAAAATATACATATATCAAGAACTATCCAAAAGTCGCCAAGCTTGGCGACTTTTGGATAGTTCTTGAGGGAGTCACGTGACCGTGGTCGGACCATTACCTAACTTATGTGGTAGGACGGCATTGTGCTTGAAATGAATGAATGCCCCTAAAATTGCCATTGACCGTAATGTATTGGAAATCTTTTGAGTGTTCCTGTAGCTGAACTATAAATGATAAAGACACTTTTTTTAATGGAGAAATTCATTTTCTAACTCTTTACAGCATATATCACTTCTGTGTCGTTTGAAATAGCCCAATACCTCTAAAAAACGCTTTGATGAATTTCGGCACATAGAGCGTAATGTATTTCGAATCTTTTGGGCGGTTCTGTAGATAAACTATCCAGTCGAATGGAACCAAAAGGGGAGGTGCACAACTAGATGTTACAAATATCCAAAATATGAAGTTTCGACATTCTACGCCTAATAGCTTTTGAGTTAGGCGAGTTTAATGAATTTCGGCCCATAGAGCGTAATGTATTTCGAATTTTTTGGGCGGTCCTGTACATAAACTATCCATTCGATTGTCACCAAAAGGGGAGGTGCACCACTAGATCATAGAACAATCCTAAATATCAAATCTCAACATTCTACGACCCATAGTTTTTGAGATATGCGAGTTACATACATACGTACGTACGTACGTACATACGTACGTACGTACAGACGGCATGGAAAAACTGGCCACAATAGACTCGCCGCTGGTCAAAATGAGTTGCAGACGCATTAATATGATCGTGCATGATAGCCTACGATGAGATGCATCGAAAAAAAATTTTAAATTCAATTTAGAGGTAGTCAAAATCGGTTTTTTTGTCGAAATTTGGCCCCCAAAATTTTTCGGGATCACATTACTTCCTTATACTACGTACAAGGAAGTAAAAATGATGGCAAAAATTGCAATTTGCAAGGATAGGATTAGAGCGATAAGATTTGTATATTAGAAATTTGCTTCATATAATGTACATCAGAGCCATGTATAAGCAACATTTTGATCTACAACATTTTTTAAATTGACAAAAAATATGCCCTATCACATGAATTCCTTTCAAAAATTGTTTTTTCAAACTTGGCAGTTTTCCTGCTTTATTTTTTTTTTAAACTAACAGTCTGCTTTAGGACACCCGTCATGTTTGCTATACAGGGTGAATCTAAACTCTTGGTCAAAACTTTAACGGGTGACAGGGCACATAATGAGGAATTGTAATCACATAGCAATCTGGGATCGAAAACGCAGTTTTCACTTACCCGGTAATAATCACTTTGGGAAAAGTATTGAAGTGTCCGTCTAATTTCTTAACCAAGTTTCATCAACAATAGGCTCGTCTCCAAAAATTTCATCCATGAAATAAAATAGAATTTTTAAAGTATCAATTTTAGTCTTCTGTTTTCGGGGAAAAGTACATTAGTTGCTGAAAACAGTGGTCGGAAAGTGCACTGTTGCTTCGGCACTTCTATCTAAAGTGATTATTAACAGCTACACGAAGACGACGTTGCCGACTCCATTGCTATGTGATTCTGATTCCTTATTATGTGCCCTATCACCCCGTAAAGTTTTGCCCAAGAGTATAGATTCACCCTATATTTAAGATCATTGTCAAAACTTTCAGAAAGATTTTAGTGAGAAAAGGTGATTTGGAATCGCATAATTATTCAGGACTACAAATATACAGTCGTCATATATCAGTAAACCACTTTAAGACGTTTGGAACGACTGGTTAAATTTCTGTTACAAAAGAAAGAAAAGGAGAAATTTAAATACTTTTGATACATTGAAACTGATTATAATTAGTCGTATTTTGTTTTGATTGGTGTAATTTTCCTGGAATAGCTCAATTTTTGTCTACAAAACCTAGTTAAGGAGTTTAAATAATACTAGCTTATCAGCATAGAGTTTGTAATTGAAATAAATTAAGGATAAACGTTCTTAATAAATGCACAAAAGTATTAAATACTATTTGTATTTAATACTTTTGTACTAAATCTGTATAGTTTGGTAAAGTAATCATTGAAGAGAAAAAGCGCTTAAATAATAACGAAATAAAAAACATAAAATAAAACTTCTTGTAATTTTCTTTCATATCGCTGATTCATTACTTAAAGTAACGTTGTTCATGCAGCTATTAAAATGCTTTTATCTTTTTAAAATGTAATTAAGAGATTTTCTAGACTAAGCATTTTTAAAATATTATTTATTTATTACTTTAAGAAGAAAAAAATATGTTCCTTGCTTTTGATGTATTGATTACATTTTACTTTTTACATTTTCGCCACCTAAAGTGTTCAGCCGTGTATTTTTAATTCATCAAAATTACTTATTCAATGAATTTAAAAAGTAGTTGTGTTGGATAAAAAAAATTTTTTTAGTGGAAGAATTAAGGGATTTGATATGTGATAAGTGAAGCTAGTATGTATTGCTAGTTTTTAATAGTTATAAGAATGTACAGTAATTCTTTTGGTTTTGTTATATATTAGACACATTTTCAAATTACTGAAAAACACTGTGTTAGTAAGTCAAAAGCTCGTATACAAGAGCACACAAAATAATTCCAACACATTACTATTAGTCAAGGGCATAGCCAAAGGGGGGTTGAGGGAGATGCAGCTCCTCCCCCACCCGAAATGGGACCCTTTGCTTAGCTTACAATTTCATATTTAGCTTAAAATTGAATTTTATCTTACAACTTGATACCCAGCTTCCCCCACCCCTCGAAATTAAATCCTGGCTACGTTTCTGCTATTAGTAGTATATGCATTTTAGAAACATTAGATTAGGAATTGATATATACTGTTGATGTTTAACCCTTTGAAGCGCAACCATTTCAAAATCTCAAAAAAAGGAGCCGTTGCCATTGCTCGATTTAATTACCAGCAAGATGGCGGTCGATTGAATCTTCAATCGTGTGCCACAGATCTAGATACCATTTCTTGATACAGCCTGGCTGTGCGCGCACAGCGGCTGCAACAGCTGCTCTTTTTTCAGCACTAGGCAGTCTATCCATTTGTTCTTCTGTATTAATGTATTCCATCGCATTCTCCATTTTCAGCAGATGCCAGTGCTGTTAAAAATAATCTTGACAATTTTTACGGAAAATGATGGTCTAAATAGTAAAGGATTCTCGTGTTACTGAGCCACCCTCAAGTATTTTTATAGAAATATAATTTATCCTCCGTGACCGAAATCAGTCAAAACGCCAGAGTTTTGTGTCCTCACGGGAAAGAAACAGAGCGTTAAAGGGCTATAACAGCATTGGATGGATATAACACTCAAAATTGTTTTTCCCGGTTAAAATTTAAAAATGTATTAAATACTTTGTTTGATTTATTAGCGCTCCTATTTTTGCAAGATGGAACGACAGAGATTCTCCGTCTGTATATAAAACATTTGTTTTCCAACATGGCCCAGTAAAATAGTATTAATCCATCAGCTGAATTAATCGCTGAAAATAGCATTGGAAACTCTTTTAAAAGAATAAAAAACATCCCTTAACAATTTTACAAATGAAGCAAACAATGTAACAGTACATTATTATCAACTTAAATTTAACAAACCCGATAAATATTGTGATTTTGACTCGGCAATAAAAGAAAAACATTTCGTTCTAACTCTGCCAAAATTCCTACACTTATAATTAATTTGTTTTCTTGATTCGTTGTTACGTGGCTCTTCTTTTATTAAAAAAGAAAATTTATTAATCAGTTGCATGTATTTGTTTATTTTCTTTTATCTATTTACTGCTCCAATGAATGAATTTTCATTAGCGAAGAAATTTTTTGCTCTCAAATTTAAAAAGATAGTCTTATTAGAGTCGTGTAACATTTTATGTCATTCTGTCGAAATTAAAAACTTAAGACGCTTGATAGGAAATTTCATGTCGTGAAAAATATTAAAGAATTATATCTTCAGAAATTCCTTGAAAGGAAAAAAATTGAAACAGCATGGGAAACTCCTTATTTATTTATCGTCCTAAACTTGACCCGATCTGCGTACAGAAATGCTTAACTTAACCCTTTCAGACTTTTTAAACAGTTTCTCTCGAATATAAATCTGATAAATATGGCGGTGGGCAGCACATCCGGTCAGTGGCTCACTTTTGATTTCGTGAAGTTGAGGAACGTTGATATACAACCGGCCGCCTTCGTTTTTGTAGAAGTCGGGCCGACGATAGGATGTCCGAGGGGCGCTGGGGCAGCGCCAGTTCTCATGGCTGTACATGCTGACGTAAATTAATCAACACTTTTGGTTTAAAATATATTTTTATTGGAGTGCATTTCTCATAGATTTACATGGCAACACAGGTCACGAAAAGCAGTTCTCTGAATGGTGTTTGCAATTTTACACAACTATTTCATTTTCTTCCTTCAGTGAAAAGTATCACCGTTTAACAGTGATGTACACTATTTTTCTTTGAATTCCGAAACCAAATCATCCTGTCGACTCTCTCACATTCAAGGCACTGATACTGAAGACAGCCAAATCACCATTGACATGAAGAAATAAACACTTCAAAGTGACTCACAAGGGTGTTGTGGCGTCGTTAAAGTGAAAACCCCATAACAAATCATCAGTTACCTCATTCTGATTGAGGAGGAGGGTGCGGATTGAAAAGGAAAGGGAAAAGGATAGAGTAATCATACATCCGGTGCGGAAGCGAAAGGATTTGAAGGTAATCTTTTCAGTTAGGGAGTTGATTAAAGCGTAATTTAAAAATTTACTCTGCACGACAATAGATGCGCAAAAGTCGTTTCATCTGTTTGAAATCCTGCATCATGAATAAAGGCAACTCATCCAGATTAAATATTGTTGTTTATATTTTTACTAATAGAATATGTATAAATCATGGACATTTTAAAAGAATCACTTAACTCAAAATGTGTTTGGTTTGATTCTATTTTATGCAAATTATTTCACTGTGCAATGATCCGTGAAAGGAAAAAATCCTTATTAATGAGGACAAGTTTAACTGAATGAAAGTTCGTTACACTGTCACTCCAATTAATATAAATTTTACCGCACAGAATATTTAATCAGTCATTTATCAGCAGAATTTAAGAAATGGTTTGTTGATTTTAGTAAACAATACTTAAACAACTTCTTGAAATTCCTGGAGGTAAGTTTGAATAAAAATGATATTCTGCAGTCGAAATATGAGCTTGTTTATAAGGTTTTCCTGAAAAATCGGAGCAGGGATCTCAATTTTCCTTTTAAAAGCTGCCTGTATGAAACAAAAATGTATCCCTACATCTTATTTTGAAACTGCCATACAACTGTTCTGGGTTGATTTTCAGAAAAGACGTATCCGTACCTTCATAGGAGGCAACGCTGGTCCACCTATTAGGTGCTTCCATAATAAAGTGGCCAGTAATAGTGGCCAACGCCTATAAAGAGCAAGTGCCCGTCATTAGAAAAAAAAATCTTATTGTCATGACGAAATTTATCGATACCTTTACGAATTTCTGGTGTTCTTCCAAGCTTTAATTTAGTTTTAAATTAATTTTTTACACTGTTGTTACACCTTGCCCTTTGTTGCATACTAATAGCTTAAACGATGCGTGATATTGATGTATGAAATTACCATTAGATAGTATTAGGGTTTTTCGATGTCGTCAAAAAAGAGTTCAGTGCTAAAAACATACTTTTGGCACCAAATTTGATGATATTAAAAAAAAAAAAAAAGTTCACGATTTTCAGCATGGCCTCCTTTATGACAGTTTTCTGAGTGACTGTACACACTTAAAAAAAGAACAAAATTCGCTCCGAAGGACTTAAAACCGAGACAAACTAGTTCTGGTTTTAAATCCTTCGGAACTATTTTAGCTCCGTCGGAGGGAATTTAATTCTTTTTTTAAGCGTGTATTATTGCGCAATGCTATTATAAGGAATTTCGGGAACATAATAAAAAAAAAGGAAAGGGAGAAAAGGGGAACTTCCCATGGGCGCCATTAGCATAGGGCAAGGGGGGGCAATGCCCCCCTGGATTTTTGAATGCAGTGTTTTCCTTTGCTTTTTTGCTCTTTCCAACATAACCATACGTTGAAGTAGTCTTTGCCTCCCCCGGGAAATATTCTGCCGGTTCCCATGGAGCATCCAGAACCTTCTAAAAAAAATCATGGTGTGGCATAAAAACAACGCAGGTTCCCCCAATACGAGTTGTTAAGATAGTGCACGAGTTTTAAAGTTCTCTGCATTGTTGATGCCGTAGGAGCATCATGTCTCGACGCTTTGTGAAGCAGTTAAAGAAAGTTACTTGTATCAACCAGCAGGACAGTAAATTTTGTTACAGACTGGAAGATCTGGTGAAGCAAAAAGTAAGACCAGGTGAAATTAGTCGAAGAGAAGTGAAATGCTAGAAATGTGGTGACTAAGGATATGTTCAAAAGTCCGACAATCTACAACGTCACAACCAATGACCTTACACCAGAGAAATAAGAGGAGGGTAACTAGAAAGTGATCAGGCATCTCGCGAAATGGAGGCACACCTCCATTTCGCGAGAGGAGGCAGAAGTCGTGCAAATTCCCTTAGTAAATGACATAGGCTAGTTCTAACCAGACATCCAGAACACTTGTGTGCTCTGATAAAATTCAGAACAGTAACGAACATGTCTACTGTCCGTTGGAAAAAGCTGGCAACAATCCCCACTACAAAATGTTGATGAATAAAAATACTGTCAAATGTACCACTTAAGATAAACATTTTTTTCTAAGGTTGTCAGAAAAGAAACAGAAATGCATCACAACTCTTCCTCTACATTATTTTCCCTTCAAATTTACTGTAGCATTTACTCAAATCCTAAGTCAACCAAACACAGCTTTGCCGCACGTAATGAAAACAAAGACAAATCTTTGACGTCTTCTGTATCAACTGCAAGTTCCAAGTAAATAATTTCCACAGGGCTCTCTTCTCGAAGTGAACTCTTCTTGTTTCCAGTGCATAAATGAATACATTAAGCGCTCCGACCATCAAATCATCTTTTTTCTTTTTTCTCGGGCATTCTATTAGTGTAGCAGAGCCTCCTTTTTCCTTATTTATTCAACTGTAAAAGCGTTCTCTCCCCCCCCCCCGCAGGAAAAAAAATCTCAGCCTCACCACTCAACCCTGCCACTTGCAAATTGGAGTTCATGTGACAACTAAGAAATGTCACTAGCATGCTCTTATTGAACTAGAGCGCATCTTTTGCTGTCACCTAACAATATTAGACACTCACCGAAGGCTTTGTTTCATACTACTGCTTGTCAGCGTATTTGCCTTTCGCTATCCTGCTTATTTCTTTTTTGCCTGTTTTATTTTATTTTACCTTTTTACTGCTATTTATCACTCCAGCACTCGGTGCCATGGACAGATTCCTTTTCAGTTGGAGATGAGTGCTCTTTTATTTGCTTGTGCTGTTCAACTTAGCTCAAATAAAAGAAATAGCATGCAAAGTTTTATGACGAATTATGAGGGAATTTTTTATTTTTTTATTTTTTTTTTTTTTTTTTTTTTTTTTACAAGTCAGGGTTGTGTTTTTACCGACTTCGAAAAGGAGAAGGCATAATGTTCAACGCGTATATATCCTTATAAATAAAAATAAAATTCTGTTTGTCAGTTGGTTTGTCTGTTTGTGGATTTGTTTAATATACAAATCCACAAAAATGGACCTATCAGCCTGGAATTTTGCACAGATGTGTAAAATACTATAGAATAAATGATAGTCGACTTTGAAAGTCCACCCGTTCCCGGAGTTTAAGAGATTTTTTAATGTTTTCCACGCAGAAAGCTTTCCGTAATTGTAACCCCTGTTGTGCAAAAATTGAGTAATAAGCAATTGTGTAAGCGTTGTTGCCATGTGCGGCGATTTTGCCGAAAAAAAAAGTTTTAAATTCTTAAAGTAAAAATAAAAGAATAATAATGATTTTTTTGTCTGCATGGGAAATCAGAGCAAGTATGAAATGTTTTATATGCAAAACAATAAGGATTGAATGTTTCCGAGGCTAATATGTAAAATTTTTTAGTTTGACGAAAAATGAAATGGCTGATATGCTGATTTTGAGAAAGTGAGTTCTAGCGGTTTGCACAGTTTTAGGCTTGGTGCAATTTACTGAGAGCTTAAGGAAATAGCATTTTTCAAAACGAGTGTATAGGTTTTATTAGAATACATCGTTAAATTTTAATTATCCGTGCAGAAATAATGCAGTTATTAAGGGATTTCAAGCGATCTATCTTCAGAATTCGCTCCAAATTGAGTAAATTGATTTAAGTTGGGGGAATTCCGCCAAATTTCAGAAAATTGAGAACTTCGCATTTAATACATTGGAGTTAAAGATGAATGCAAAACATTATACGTTGTTGATAATTTAAAAAATGCTGTTACTTTTCAAATGAAAGCATGCTTTGCTTTTTGGCGATCGAACCATATAAGTGACAGATATTTCCCATTTTGATTGCTGTTAAATCAATGCTTCGAATGATCCCTTAAAAAAATCTTGCAAAATGGCGTATGTTGGCACTTTGGCGAGGCTTAGATTTGAAACTGGATATTATTTGAGACTGGTATATATGGTAACACTGGTTGCATGCCCCCGCTTGCTAGCAGGGGTACCCCGCTAGTATGTAATAAAAACGAGGTCGTTGGAAGTGTTTGGCGTAGTCGGACCCTGGGTGGGGCGATGTTGGGCAGAACAGGAGGAGTATCATCGTCGTAGGGTTCAGGAGAGGCGAGGCGGTTCGGGACTCTGTCTTAGAGCCTTCCCCGGCCGCCCCTGCTGCTGGAGCTTAGTGTCGGGCCAATAGCAAAGAAGATCTTGCGGGTTTACATTTTTTAGAAGTTAAAGAACATCGAAGTTAAAGAACAGATTTCACTAGGCAAGATAGGCCACGGAAAAAAAAAAGAATCCTGTCTCTCCAGATGCGTCAAGTTTTTATCACTCTTTAAATCAGGTCTTGTCTATCTCTATCTTACTTTATCAGGTCTTGTCACGTGACTTTGCAAAGTGCAATGATTGGCGAACCCATACCAGCAAGGCATCCGGAGAGCAATAGGTTTTGGTTCAAGTATGCAAATGCGTCCAAACAGCATGTACTGACCACAAATTTAGAATGAACCTGTCAGGGACTGTGTAGTAGTTGCGGTTTTCGAAAGCGATTTGCTTTGTTCTCAACTACGCAGTTTAGAAGTTTGGGATTTTAGTTGGCTTTTGATTTAATGGGTTATAGAATATCTTCCCCCCCCCCCCATCCGAGAAGAGGCTGGCCACCAATGCCTACATTGGAGGGCAGACGCACTCAGAAGAGTGAAGAAGAGCGTAGGTAAGAATTTGGAAAAAGCCTAAAGAAAATTTTTGAGAGAGAAAAACAATTAGAAGATCACATGGTAAGACGTAATAAACTACAATCAAAATTAAAGCTACATTGCAAATTAACTGGATAATTGTTGTAAATACACAGAAATAAGTAGTTGAAAAATAACACAAAAACAGAAAACTTTTCGAAGAATAATTCACTGTAGTGTAACGCAGTCTCTTTGTGTGCAGTTTCTATTTCTATAGTCTTAGATAGTTTTTCGTATAAAAAAAAATGTCACGTCACAGTCTTTTTTCAATGTCCGCAAAAATATCATAAATAAAATTATTTCTTGTATAGCGTAGAACACTATAAAATAAATTTTTGTTGTTCACTATATAAAACTTCACATACTCTCTTACCTCGTAAAATCTCAATGGTACAACTGGGAAAGTATTTGGAGAGTTTTTAACTAATATCTTCGAAGTTGTAGTACTGATTATTTATTCTGTGAGACCCTGTAAAAATATCTGTAAATGCTCTGTTTGCCCTTTTCAGTGGAGAGTGAGTTGTATGGAAAGGGTGAGCAAAATTGTGTGGTAGGGCAAAGCGGAGTTTTTGATTTACCCACTTATCAAGTGTTGCCATTCCTGTGTCATTGGGGGGGGGTTGTGCTTAACGTGTCTATTTTTCATTTCCAAGTGGGATACTGCTTGCAGAGTCACGGACAAATACGATCTTACGATTTATTACTTTTTTCATTACCCTGATTTAAGGTAAGTCTGGGGTTAGGATATTTTTTTTTATTAGATTCGCATGCAGATACTAATGTGACAGTTTACACTTGCTAAAAGGGATGTTTTTTTTAAGTAAATTGCATGAAGTAGAACTACATTCAGTCCCATTTGTTAGTTAGGCCTAATTGCTTTAAATAGCTGCTTGTAGGGTAATGCGAGGATACGGGGTACATCGAGATGAGGTCAGCACAAGGAGAAGGGTAGATCACGTGCAGTGCATGTATAACGGATGGACTCTTGGGTTGTTCGTTGGTCATGACGAGGATGATTATAAGTTTATATGAACTGCCCACTATGTGAATTGCTTGCTATGCGAATTGTGCATGTATCCCATTTTGCCCTATGGAATAGGGCAAAATGGGGTAGTTTGCAGCTTTGGATGTACTGAGACACAGATCGCAAAATACGCAACGTATTACAAGTTTTAATACTGCAGAGTAGCAACTAAGACTGTAAAACTGAAATAAAGATTGCTTATTTAATTTATTTCTATTTGTCACCAAGTTATTGGCCAGAAAAACCTTAAGTACCCCATTTTACCCGCCTTCTCCTACTTATTTTATTATACCTGAGTTAGATTAATGTATTTGAACTACCTTAGACCGTATGTATTGCAATTCTTTTGTGTACTCCTGTAGAAGAATTAACAATGCTACGCATGCCTTGTGCTCATTTTCACAAGGTACATAGAGAGAGGTACATAGAGACTCTACGAGAATCTACTTTTAAGCACGTCATTCCCCGTAAAAAAAAATTGTCACGATTATTTTTAACAGCACTGACATCTGCTGAAAAATGGAAGAAGGCGAGAACAGCTGGATAGATTGCTCAATGCTGAAAAAAGGGCGGCCGTTGCCATCGCTCGACTTAACTACCAGCAAGATGGCGGACGATCGAAACGTTTGTCGCGTGCACAGATCTAGAGACCCTTTTTTGACGACAGCTGGCTGTGCCACAGCCCCCCTCAGCTCTCTCCAAGGTGGCATTAAATGTTCATGTGCAGCCTCCATGACGATTTTCTGTATTTATATGGCAACCGTAACAGAATAATATTCCTTTCATTTAAAATTAAAATGGCAGTTTAGAACAAGATGTAAGTAGAGCATTACCTTTATTTATTTATTTTTTTTGGTTGACAATTTATGTATTTTTAATACTTGTCTTCAAATTCCTTAACTGGTACATTCATCGCTAATTTGTTCACGTTCGTTTTCATCTATTTCCTTTGCGAGCACCGAAAATTATGCCTGGGCAACTCGCCAACGTGCAGCGATCGCCCAAATCGCGTAAAAAAACGGCAAAACGAATTTGGATAAAATTTTGAATGAAGATAGCTTATATCATGGATTGACATGTAGGCAACCTTTCATGCATATAGCATAAACAGTTCTTTTACAAAGGCACTCAAATTAATTCTAATACATTACGCTCCATGGGCATCTCTGTAACTACAGAACCAATTCTAAAACTTATTTCACTGATAGAAATAGTCTATAATACTCATGAATCACACTATTCCTGAGTATTGTCGGTTACCTTTCATCCATATATCACCAATAGTTCCTTTGCAGAGACATTCATAAGAATTACACTACGCTCTATGGGTATCTCCGTAATTACTGGACAGATTCTATAATTTTTTTAACTGATAGAAAGCTACACTATTACTGAGTATTACACGCTACCTTTCATACATACATCGCAGTTTCTCAATGGTTCTTTACAGGGACACTCAAAATAATTCGTAAATATTTTCGTAACAAATTCAAATGCTTAAAAAAAGAACTAACTTTAGTAAGCATGCACCATGTATTATACTTCACTTAAAATGAATAAATAATAACAAATATTTAGATACAGTCATTTTCGTCTATGGCGATAGTGTTATTAAACTATTTATTATTTGTTCTTTTCAAATTGCATCATTTCTCTCGACCTAATTCTAAAGCTGACGCAGACGAAGTCTCAGGCAAAAGCTAGTTATTATATAATTTAATAAAATATTTATTTTTATAATTGTGATGAATTATAATATTACGATATTAATACTCGAGAAGAAAAACAAACAAAAAAAAAGAACTTTAATAACGACCTAATCAAATTTAAATAGGTGCAGAAAATAAATTTTCGTGGCTGTGCAAAATTTCAGATTTTTATGTTCAGTAGTTGATTTTATATTAATTAAAATGTCTTATTTTGTTGCGTTAAGCGGTTATATAGTATATTAATTTATAAAGTGACGATTTTTCGAAGTTATGAAAAAGAAATTTCTCTTAATTCTAATGTAAACTAGATTTATTTTGCACAGGTGTTTAAGTTGGCGATATTAAAGAGCAGCAAATTTTGAAGCAAATAAGTGGGAGATTTGTGAAGTTCAATGGTGCTTTAACATAACTAGCGTTCCCTTCGTGCCTCAGATATTTCAAATTTTCTAGAAAAATACATTTAATACTCCTTTTTGTTCTTTTCCTATGTTTCTTCATGATCATTCCGCCCTAAAAATATCTTTAAAAAATTAACAATTTTATAACGGATATTATGCTGTCCGAAAGGCTAATTGATTAATACACTCAGAAAAAATGAATAGAAAAGATCTTTAAATGTAAATAAATTGTAAATGATGCTACATCAATTAAACTGAAATTGTAATTTCAAATAAACATTTTCGGTTCATGATGTTGTTAACTACTGATGCAAATTATATAAAAACATTTCTTCAAACAATAATCTTCTGAAAAAATGAATACTTTCTCAAAAGAGCAAAAGAAAGTTATGCATTTCCTTAATACTTTTGAAAGTTCAAATACAAAATTTCCGATTTAAACTTGAATGAAATGATAAATGATATAATTTTTTACATTTCCAAGACAAAAAATTTTTAACATTAGAGATATCATTTTTCTTGCTAATAATATGTGTTTTAATTTGTGTCGAATTATTATCAGGTGAAAAACTTGAAGCCTTTGTATACTGTTCTCAATTTGAAGCTAACCCTTTAGCACCTTGCAATAAAGAATTCCCAGTATCTCTGGAAATTCGAGGTTTGTAATTAATAGTGCTACTAAATACAGTACTAATAAATACATTTTTATGCAGAAAAAGGTTTCGTTTGCACCCATCCAAACTTCAAATACATGAACTACTCAGAATCTGGCTTCGAATACATCAAATTCAATTCTCTTCATGAAACTCTAGTAAAACCCAAATTGCATTACAATTCATGTACAATCTCAGGTCGCTGATGTTTTCTTGTTTGCACTAGTTCTCTGGCAAAAATGCATCACGTTTTACAACTCTGTAAAATCCTGCTTGCAACATTTTTTACTGCTCATCGCAAACCTCTATCGGCTTTATGAGCTTTTTTATTTGCTTAGCCGAAGTTATTATATTTGAATAGGCGTTATGATCATCAATCTGTTTTTTACACGTGTGATAACGAATTCATTTTATAGCATCGACTATCTTCATCAAAATAGCAAGTTATGTTTGCTTTTATTATAATAATCAGTGGCCGCTCGGAGCTTGTTTCAGTGGTGGGACTCGAAAAAGTAGTGGCAGCTCAAAACGGGAAAAAATATTTACATATAGAGCAACTTATCCTCCCTGCACAAAGTAAGTATTAACCCTTTAACGCGCTGTGTTCCCGCTCTGTGAACACCAAACTCTGACGTTTTGACTGTTGCCAGTCACGAAGAATGGATTTGATTTCTATAAAAACAGTTGCGGGTGACATAGTTCCACGAGAATCCTTTACTTTTTAGCATGTCATTTCCCGTAAAAAAAATTGTCACGATTATTTTTAACAGCACTGACATCTGCTGGAAAATGGAAGAATGCGAGAACAGCTGGATTAGATTGCTCAATGATGAAAAAAGGGCAGCCGTTGCTATCGCTCGACTTAACTACTAGCAAGATGGCGGACGATCGAAACGTTCATCGCGTTTCACAGATCTAGAGACCCTTTTTTGACGCGGCTGGCTGTGCCGCACAGCCAGCTGTCGTCAAAAAACGGGGTCTCTAGATCTGTGGCACGTGATGAACGTTTCGATCGTCCGCCATCTTGCTGGTAGTTAAGTCGAGCGATGGCAACGGCTGCCCTTTTTTCAGCTTTGGGAAAGGGTTGCGCCTCAAAGGGTTAATTCAATCTTCATAATATGCAAGGCGTAATTTTCTGTTTTTCACCATCCATTAATATTAGATTTTAACGGGAGAATGTCACTTTTATGACATGCCAAGAAAATATCAAATTCTTCATCTACTCCATAACTTGACTTTCGATACACACCTTCCCGCTCTTGTCAAGTGCAAATTGCTGTTTATGCACTAGCAAAAAGGAGCCACTCATATTATCGCGTTGTTGGATAGAAGTATTTCATACGAGATATATCCCATTTTACAAGGCTTTTAAACGTTGGTAGCAAAATTTTTATTGCTTCGTGGAAGTCACTTTCAACTGAAGCTGATTTTTATGGGCTCGACCGGGTTTACTGCATACATACTCAGTGGCTCATTGGTAACATCTTCAAGACATCACATTTGATTTCTGTTTTTTTAGGTAAAAGGTATTAAATCGGATTTATGGCACGTTATCTTCAGAACAGCAAATTGTATTCACCTCGTCTCGAAACATAATTAAATGAAAAATATTATCTAATCGCTCTTGTAGCAGGCGAATATTTTCTTAAAACACATTAGTTGAGTTAATTAAAGTAATTTGGAATCTTAAGAATTGTGAAATTGTTTTATTTTTATTCTCTAGTGGTAGGATATATCTCCCTAAATTTTAATTCATGATCTTAAATTTTAATTCATGAATTACACTTTTTAAATCAAACAAACTTTTTAATTTGCTGGTTTTTAAATTCAACAGTCAAACCAAAACGGAAGTAAATTTTCGAGTTCTTGGAGGAGAGGAAAGACATAAACGAAAAACAAATAAAGTATTACTTGCTGGTGATTTAAGATTACCGGGATTTTTATGTAATTTTTCATTTTATTTCTTTTGCATGAGTAGCAACAGATTTTTCACATTAGGAGAAGCTCACATGCGTTAACCCAAATGCAGGGTCACCCAATATCTTGGTGACTACTGCTGGTTTCACCGTCATTAATCCACTTTTTATAAATGGTAACTACGGCACACCCTGAACAACAGACCAGTCGTGCAGTTTCGGAGATACTCCTTCCGGGTCTTAGAACCATGACATCTGCCCTCAATCTGCCGCCACTGCAGGATACTTATTACGTAAATTTAGTTATCACCATAAGCGTAAAGTTTTCAAAATTATTGGGGGGGCCGGGCCCCACAACCACATATATTCACGCCAGTGGAATAGCCAAGGGGGGGGGAGTTATACCCCCCATGAGGAATTTTTTGCCATACAAAATGCATATGCCTCACTCCCTTATCATACACTCGTACCGTATACATATATGTGAGTCGCAGAAGTCGTACCCCCCCCCCCTTCCCCTTAAAAAATTTCTGGCTACGCCACTGATTTATGTACATATAACTTACTCTTAACTGCCAACTAGTACGGAATAGAATTAACCACTTTTTCTACATGATTTTTCGGCTTAAAATATAGCAAAATTTTTGTGCTGCGCGCTCGAGCTGGTTACTATTTTGAAAAAAATAATTTTAAAATATACTGTTTACAAAAAGTGGTTAATTATATTCCGTAGTAGTTGGCAGCTATGACTTACTATGTGTAAGTGTAAATTATTGGAGGCGCTCGAGCTCTATGGGTCCATAGAATTCTACACCTATGTAAGGTAAGTATCCATGTTAGTATCTTTCTACCATGTTATAAGTTAAAAATAGAAGCAAAGAAAACGTTTTTTAAACGTTTGTAAATGGCGTGAAATACTTTTTTTATGTTAGTATAAATTAGTTTTCTGTATTTAGTGGTAAATTATTGGGTGGGCTCAGCCACTATTCACAATTTATTGGGGGGCTCGAGCCCCACGGGCCCATGTAACTCTACGCCTATGGTTATCACATTTACTTCCGCTATTTTTGAATAAATCTGCACCCTTCTATATTCACAAGCACATGTGTTACAGTTGAAACTTTATCAAAAAACACATTGCATTAGTCTGTTCTTCAGCCAAGAGTCTATGTTACAACTTAGAACTATCGGAGCCCATGATTCCATTCTATCTTTACATACAAGAGATCGAGGCTTTTCTGCGTTAATCTCTTGTCAAGCGCAAATTCCTGTTTATGCACTACCAAAGACGTGCCTCTCGAATTGTGTAATGTTACACCAAAAGAAGTTTTTCATTGAAGAAGTATCACATTTTACAAGATTGTAACACCTCACTGGCGAAAAATTTTATTGCTTCCCAGAAGCTATTTCGGATTTATATGTTTTTTATTACCTCGACTGAGCTTATTACGGCTCTGGTACTCTTCGGTTGAATTTCATGACACTCAATTTGTTATTTAGATAAAATATTAGGAATCAGCTATCTTCATTGAAACAGGATGTTACTTGTGGGTTTTCGGTGGTATTACAGCAATATATGATGTATGTGTTATGGTGAAAGTGATAATTCCAGTAATTATTAGTATTAATTGATAATTAACAATAATAATTTCTTATGTAATTTGGAGTAAAGGTTTGATTTGTGGCTTTTGAAAACTATAAATAACTCGTAATCATAAGGAATTTCCACAAATTTCTCTTAATTGTGATAGAAAAACGTTATGGTTACCGGTAGTTAATAACAAATGCTGGTAAAGTTGGTTAATCAAAGAAAAAAATTATTAAATATATAATGATGGTGTAAATGTAATGGAATCGAGGTTTTTTGCATAATTATCGGTCACTATTCATAATCTCCGGTAAATTTAGTGAACATGGTTAATGAGTGCGTAGTAACCAAATTAAGCATTTATTTTTTTTACATCCAGCTTGTATTGGGGAATGAGATGAAAATCCATATTTTTTTTTTTCAAAAAACGCTATGTTTACGCAGCTGCTTGGCTTGCGATAACACAGCTATGACACAGAGCTTTTTCAGTAGTTTTCCAATTGTCGTGGAAAATTTTTCTGGATAAAATATTTCTCTAGCCAATAAAAATTAAAAGTTCCAGAAACACAAATTTTCTTAACGCTTGCTTATAATGGAAATTGTGGAAATTTTTGAGAATGACCCACCCACAAGTTAACCCTTCGAAACGCAAGTATTTTCACATCAATACAGAAGACCAACTGGATAGACTGCCCAACGCTGAAAAAGTGCAGACGTTGCCATCGATCCATTTAACTACCAGCATCATGGTGGTCGATGGAATCGCCGCAGAGCTAAAGTGTACTGAAACAGCTGGATGCGCGGCTGCTGGTTGTTAAATAGATCGATGTGCTGGTAGTTAAATGAATTGATGACAACAGCTGCACTTTTTCAACTTTGAGGAAATATAACCATATTTTTTTTTGCCACCAGCAGTGAAAGCGCTGAAATAAGAGGGTTTCACGGCGCAATCGCTGAGTGTCAAAGCGTTAAAGGAGAAGTGCCTTAGCGAGGGTTATTGGTTCCTAGTACGGTCCTTCAGAAGTTTCGACTTTCTATCAGATAGGTGTCTTGGGGTTTTATCTTGCTGCTCGCAATGGACCGCTCTGTGATGCAGATAATCACAGATAATCACATATCTTATTTTTAATTATCAATTACTTAACTTAATTATTTCTAAATTTAATCTGTGTTCAAAATTTATTCTTTGCACTTTCGATTTGGATTTCTCTTCCCTTCGCCTGTAAAGTTTTAATTTCTGCACTTACCGTATTTAAAAGCAATCTTCCGTTTTCATTTATTTTTCCTTTTTATTTCACTTTTGCATTGGTAAAGCCTAGCATTTCTGTTCCCATGGTTTGTTTATGACCATATACCATATTGGCTTTCATTTTGGGTTACAATTTAGCTGCTAGATTGTTTGTTTTATCCGTTGGCATGACTGGGATTCAAAAATAATTATATAGAAATGTTCTTAACGCCTACTGGCGTCACGTTACTTACACGCTTTGTTTGGCGTGTCTCTTTGGCGTGTTTTGCTTCCATACTAACCTTTTGGCTTGAGTTTCTCATCATCATTCACGCCTTAGCAGTTGTCAAGTAAACCTGCGTTTTTCAGAGGTCTGCTCAGCCACCGTAGGACTTTATAATTTTGATGTTTATGTGTTGATATCTATATAAATAAAATTAGACTTTTGTCTGTACATTTCTTGGAATTCAAAAATTTTGCGATTTCTATCCGTTTCAAGCACCCGGGAATCCGATGCGACCCTCAAAAAAAAGTTTGTCTGTCTGTCATTCTGTCCGTGACGCTTTTTTTGTTTAAGCATCACGTAAAAACGACTGAAGCGAATGATATGAAATTTAGTGTCATGATAGGTGGTCACTCAACTTAAAACATAGGCGTCGAATTTTTAAAAAATCTTGATTAGATTTTCAGATTTTGCGAAAATCGTTTCAAACTGCGTAAATTTGTGTCCAAGCATCACGTAAAAACGACTGAAGCGAATGATATGAAATTGGGTGTCGTGATAGGTGGTCACTCAACTTAGAACATAGGCGTCGAATTTTCAAAAAATCTTGATTGGATTTTGAGATTTTGCGAAAATCCTTTCAAACTGCGTAAATTTGTGTTCAAGCATCACGTAAAAACGACTAAAGCGAATGATATGAAATTGGGTGTCATGATAAGTGGTCACTCAACTTAGAACATAGGGGTCGAATTTTCAAAAAATCTTGATTGGATTTTGAGATTTTGCGAAAATCCTTTCAAACTGCGTCAATTTGTGTTCGAGCATCACGT
Organism: Cheiracanthium punctorium; assembly: GCA_038373885.1. Lineage (NCBI taxonomy): Eukaryota > Metazoa > Arthropoda > Arachnida > Araneae > Cheiracanthiidae > Cheiracanthium > Cheiracanthium punctorium. The sequence continues at coordinate 1,026,950 of JAWZYV010012842.1, read as the reverse complement.
AAAAACGACTGAAGGGAATCATATGAAATTGGGTGACATGATAGGTGCTCACTCAACGTAAAACATAGGCGTCGAATTAAAAAAAAAATCTTGACTATATTTTGAGATTTTGCGAAAATCATTTCAAACTGCGTAAATTTGTGTTCGCACATCACGTAATAACTGCAAAGGTGAAAAAATGATATTTGGTGAAATGATAGGTGGTCACTCACCTTAAACTATAAGCATCTAATTAAAAAAAATTGATCAGATTTCGAGATTTTGCGAAAATCGTTTAAAACTGAGTGAATCTTTGTTCCCGCATTAAGTAATAATGACTAAAGCGAATGATATGAAATTTGGTCACATGATAGATGGTTGCTCAACATAAACTATAGGAGTCCAATTTTTTAAACATTTTTATTAGATTTTGAGATTTTGTGAAAATTCTCTCAAAATACGTTCAATGATGATTTCTTCAAACTTCACGTAATAACGACTAATACGAATGATACGAAATTTAGTGATATGATAGGTAGTTGCTAATCTTAATTTATAGGCGTTGAATTTTAAAAATATTTTGATTACATTTTGAGATTTTGCGAAAATCGTTTTAAAATGCTGAAAATTGTTCTAGCATCACGAAATAAAGACTGCAGGGAATGAAACGAATTTGGGTGACATGTTAGGTTGTCACTCAACTTAAATTCTAGGCTTCCAATTTTTCAAAATGTTGATTAAATTTTGAGATTTTGCGAAAATTATTTCAGTATGTGCAAATATTCATTCGCGAATCCCATAATTACGACTAAAGCGAATCAAATGGTATTACTTAGTTACTCTCTAACCTGTAATATTTTAACAATACATAAAAATTATAACTTCGCTTTCTTTACTTTGGTAACATACTACATCCATTCTGTGTACTCCTACAATGCTGACGAAAGTTCTTGCTTTTTGGAAATTTGCATTCACTAACCCGTCGAGGACGGGTACTTCAGCTAGTGTTAAAATAAAATGTAATTGCTATTATAAAGTCTTATTTTTTCATTACGGCCTGGGTTTCGCCTTCATACGCTCCCTCTACTTTCCCTTTTTCTACGCCACTGGATGAAACCACTGAACACTGAAACACACCAGTGGGTCAACCCATTGCTGTAATGGGGGGGCTTAGAAAATTTGCTACCAGAAACGGCCTCCACATCGGTGGCCAGACTCACTGATTTTTTTTTTTGGGGGGGGGGGCGTAGTAAAGGACCTCCGGCAATGAATATAGAAGTAGTGGCCAGACCTACTGAATTCTTTTTTCTTTTTAAGCTTTGCAAAGAACAACTGGAAGCGGATTTTTGAGTCTCCTTCCCGAGCAGTGGTCAAACCAAGCAATCATTTCCCAGGATGTGCGAAGAACTACTGATAGCAGATTTTCGGGATGGAACAAATAATAACTGCCTAATACACGTACTCTAGTTTATTGCATTTGCCGTAATATATATTCTGCCCATAGCTGGAAAATTAAAAAGGCCTGTTGAAGGTAATCAAACATATAAATCATAAACTATTCTACATCTCAAAAGCTAAAAAATAATATTCATTGCGCATTTTCTCTAATTTAATCAATTTTTTTAATTAAAACTCCGAGAAAAACTGAACAAGGGAAATGATAAATCTCTTGCCCTTTTCTAGATTCTTAAAGCGTTGACGTTTACGTCATCAAGTCAAAGAAAAAAGTTTACGTCATCTTTCTCAAGTGTTTACGTTTATCATTTCAAGATGAGTAGTTATTTCGACCAAAAATGTATTGAAAAAACACATTCGTAAATTTGACAAACTTATTAGTGTTCATAATGTCAATGTTTATAACCCTGCGTTATTTTGTAATCCAAGTCATCTTAACATCCTAGGAAATTATAGTAGACTACGAAACATGATTTTAACATTTTTTACCAACTTAGGCTTTTAAGGAGCTTGTTACTTCTTTATGGATTTTTCGAAAGCATAGTAATTTTTATTACCTTGATATTCCAAACTGTGACGGAGTGTAAGAAGCAGATTTCCTTGCACCCTTAACTCTAAGAAAAATAAAATACTTGTTTTAAACTACCGTACCAGAGATGCAACAAAACTGCTAATACTTATTTTTTGTGTCATATTTTATAATTACTCCATCGTAAATCTACGGATTTATTTCTTTTTTATATTAAATACTAGCTGAATGTCTGTTCTCCACATGGTAGGAAACGAAAATGTTTCTTACGTGACATAAAAGTATTTCAGTGTCGTTCGCAATCAGAAAAAAAAAGAAAGAAAAGAAGAGAAAAGAAAAGAAAAGCTTGACAATTTTGCAGAGAAAAACTTTCAAAATATCTTATTTTTACATCATACAGCTCTTTAAGGTATAATTTATAGCATTAATTCGTTAGACACTACATGATGTGGACAACCGTTTTATTTTGTAATTATTTTGCTTATTTTACTCTCACTTGCAACATACCTTATAGATCTGTTCCATGTTTACAAACAAACGCTGAGTTTTGCCAACCAAAAGTTGAGTTGTCTCCAAACATTCTGTTATTTAACATGGCGGTTTCCAATCACAGTTATGCTAAAGTATCCATTTCTTTGTCAAATTATGTTCATAACTTAGATAATATCACTAAAAAACGATATGTAAAAAAATTAAAATATAAGTTATCCAATGGAAGACAAATTATGCTGCCAGACCCAGAATATTAAAAATAAGTACACTCATGTCCATAAATTAAGGATAATGAAGTTCAGGCAAAGAAAGAGAAAGAAGCAAAACAAATTTGACTTATTTGTAAAGTCTATTTATTAAACAAAAAGTAAAGAGCAAAAAAGATGCTATATGTTTGACATAATTAATAAAAATTGCAAGTTTTACTCCCTTGACCAAATTTAAAAAAGAACCTATTTACAAAAAACAGTATAACATGGTTAGTAGGATGGTTAATACGGAGTATGTCTCCCGGACGATGCAATACAGGCCTGACAACGCCTAGGCATGCTGAGTATCAAATGATCAATCTGATCTTGGGGAATATTACACCACTCATCAAGCAATGCACTCCGAAGTTCCGGTAGACAGGTGGGAGCGGGTTGACGGGCTGCAATTCGTCGGCCAAGCATATCCCACACATGCTCTATTGGATTCAAGACCGGTGAGTATGCTGGCCAATGCATACGGGTGATATCCTCCGATTGAAGGCATTCGTCTACAATGTTTGCACGGTGAGGACGGGCGTTGTCATCCATAAACACAAATTCAGCACCCATGGCGCCCCGAAACAAACGTACATGTTGTTCCAGAATGACATCCCGATAGATGTGGCCTGTCATCGTTACACTCTGAACATGCAGGTCAGTTCTGGAACCAAGAATAATTCCTCCCCAAACGAGCCATCCTGCACCACCGTAACGGTGTCTTTCAATGGTGTTCTCTTGGTGGTAACGGGTACCTGGCGCTCTCCAGATGAATGCCCGGCGAGAATCAGACTCCAAACTAAACCTGGACTCGTCGGTAAACATCATACAAAACCACTGTTGCGGTGTCCACAATGCATGCTCTCTACTCCAGGTTAATCGCAGGCGACAGTGAGTTGCGGTAAGTGGAACACATCTGACAGGCCTACGAGTATATAGACCAATGTGCCCTAAGCGTCTGTACACGGTCTGCCTTGAAACTGTCGTACCGGTAGCTGAAGAGAGCTGACGAGACAGGTCTGATGCTGTACTCCGTCTGTTTCTTTTGGCAGTAACTGCCAAATAGCGGTCCTCATTCGGCGTTGTAACTCGGGGCGACCTGTGCTGTAACGTCTACTCACATTACCATCCTCTTGGAATCGTTGCCAAAGCCTGGAGATGACACTCTGGGCGATTCCAAGTTCCTCGGATACTTCCAGCTGGGTACGTCCACATTCCAGTCTTCCGATAATTCTGCCACGTAAAACATCATCCAGATGCCTCCTTTGTGCCATAACTATGCGGTTTTTGCACTGAAAGGCTTTCACAGCGCTTGTGAACAATTTTACTTCTTTGCCACCATTCCTTATATACCCCTCTCTTACACTCTCGTCATTGTGACGTACCATCCACGCCATCTGGTGGTTTCCTGTAATTTGCATATTCTTCTTCAAGATGTGTGTGATCATTCCACAGGTGAAATTTTTATTTTAGAGATCAATTTCTGTGTGATTCTGAATTATCCTTAATTTATGGACATGAGTGTACAACTATTCCTATTGCTTAGCACTGAGTAATGAAATGTTTTGCTCACCAAAAGTTGTTTTCCTGCTGGCTGTGACGTCGCGTTGAACAAGTCTATTAAAGCTAATTTGAGATGTTGGGGTTATTCCTAGCTATTCGGTATTTCAAACATTTTTTGAAGCTATTTTGCTAATGAAGGTAACTTTTGTGCAAAAATTAACAAAAGAAAAAAAGTATATCTAATATTTATACCATCAAAAGTCATCAAAACTTGTTGACATTTCCCTCGATTTTTGGGAATACATATGACGACCGTAATCAAACTGATAGCGAATATTATGTATTATGTTAATTAGTATTTTCCGCCTTGTACCGACTTTTGAATTTCCGGCGCGGCGCTTTTGAAAAATGCGTTTCCTTTCGTTATTATGGTTGCTTGAAAAATCATAGCGCTCAAAAATCACCAAGGTACCTCGCGCAATAAACAAAATGCTTTGAATTGAGTAGATTTTTACTTCACAGCTTTTTAGCCTGATTAGGTTTCTAACTCATGTTTAAACTCATGACGTCAAACTCACATCATTCTCGGTTGCAATATCTAATATGAATTAGTGAAGGAAGAAGAAAAAAAAAACTCACATTATTTTACTTTTCTACAGCATCCGATAATGTGGAAGTTTATTATTTCGCTCGTGGTGTTATTGTTTGTCAAAGCTTGTTAACCTAATTAGGATTTCTTACTCGTGACATCAAAATGACGCTCATTTCATTTATTATATAGATCGCCAGCATATAGATGGTATTTCATTCATGATGTAGATCGCCAGCATACAGATGGTATGTCCAGGATGCGAATTGACGGGGGGGGGATGCCGCGGATCGTCCCCGGCTGAAGAATGTAATATCCCTGGCTAGAGAAATATTAATGGATCCCTGCCAGGGATACTATTTATCCCCTGCTGAAGAAATATTAAACTGGTGAGTGAAGATTTGGGATTGAAGTCAAGAACTCAAAATGAAGGTTGTATATTATCACTTGTTACTATACTCTAAGGCGACTGCCTTAAAATTTCGTCTCTTTTCTAAGCTAAAAACCCTCAAGGGTGGCTTCAATACAGGTACATTGTATGTAGCATGTGTATCTGTGATTCCATAGAACAAACAATCTATGACTTTAGTTTGAATGTAAGGCAGTTCCCACACGTGTCGGCGACTGCATTTGTCAAGTAATATCATGTGAGTAAAGCATTTGCACCTTTTCTCCTTTTCCTTTTCAAGTGTCCCCCCCCTGGAGAATGTTTTCTTTAAAATGTCCCCCCCCCCCCTGGAGAAAATGTTCAGTTCGCACCCTGGGTATGTCGCATGATCACTATTCACTTATGATGTAGATCGCCAGCATAAACATGGTATGTCACATGATCACTATTTCATTTATGATGTAGATCGCCAGCATATAGATCATAGATGGTATGTCGCATGATCACTATTTTACACAGTCGGAAATTGAAAAAGCTTTGTTTGATGAAAATTATTGAAAAATCGAAAAACATTCGAGGAACGTTTGGATTTTCAAATCTTTAAAGTTGATTACGGACTATTCTGTGTCGTTTTACGTATCTCTGGAAAATTTCAAGCCGATCGATCGGTCGAACGTTGTGGAAGGAGTTCTTGGACAAACAAGCAAACTTTCAATTTTATATAATAGATATAATACCAAATAAGACTTGTTTTTCAACTTAGTTTTGTGTTTTTTTTTTCTTCTCTTTACAGAGGTAAAAAAGATGGTACATATTTTTCGCGCCATTAATTCGATGATTGGAGGACTAGACAAAAATGAGTTTTGTTCATTTTTTTCTTGTAAATTTAACAGATTATTTTTGCAGTGTAGATTTGTGACACGCGATGAACGATTCGATCGATCGCCATGTTATCGGTAGTTAAATCGTGCTATGGTAACGGCTGCCGGTTTTTTTTTTCGGCATTGGGCAGTCTCTATCCAGTTGTTCTTCTATATCAATGTGTTTCCATCGTATTCTCCAGTTCACAGCAGATGCCAATGCTGTTAAAAATAATTCTGACAGTTTTTACGGGATACGATGCGCTAAACAGTAAAGGATTCTCGTATGTCATCCTCGAGTGTTCTTATAGAAATCAAGCTTATTCTTCGTGACTGGCAACAGTCAAAATCTCAGAGTTGGGTCCTCACGTCGAGGATACCGCACGTTAGCCCTTTAACGCGCAGTGTTCCCGCTCTGGGAACACCAAACTCTGACGTTTTGACTGTTGCCAGTCACAAAGAATATATTTGATTTCTAGAAAAATAGTTGCGGGTGACATAGCTCCACGAGAATCCTTTACTTTTTAACACGTCATTTCCCGTAAAAAAAAAAAAAAAAAATGTTCGGTTATTTTTAACTGATATCTGCTGAAAAATGGAAGAATGCGAGAACAGCTGGATAGATTGCCCGATGCTGAAAAAAGTTCAGCCGTTGCCATCGTTCGACTTAACTACCAGCAAGAGGGCGGACGATCGAAACGTTCTTCGCGTGCCACAGATCTAGAGACCCTTTTTTGACGACAGCTGGCTGTGCCGGCACAGCCAGCTGTCGTCAAAAAAGGGTCTCTAGATCTGTGGCACGCGAAGAACGTTTCGATCGTCCGCCATCTTGCTGGTAGTTAAGTCGAACGATGGCAACGGCTGCCCTTTTTTCAGCATTGGGAAAGGGTTGCTCCTCAAAGGGGTTATAAACAGCCTGCTTTTCCTTTGATAGCATGACTTTCGCAGTTTACGGCTAATAATATGCATATACTAAATTTAATGCGTTTTCAAAAACTTTTCTTCAAGCTTATCAAAACACATCAATTTTTTCGGAGCTTTGAATTTTCTTTAATTCCGTTCATTTGTGAGTTTGTATAGGTTAAACAAATTCAGGTTAACACATTCAGTCATAACAATTTTCATACTTAATTTTTCTAAGACAGAAATAAGATACATTTTTTTATCACACAGATTTTGAATTCAATATATTGCTTGATAGATGATAAAATAAATTTAACTTTAGTTCCAATCAACTTTAAAACACTCATAAGCATCTATACAAACCACTTTAATCCTACTATATAGTTACGCTGATCCCTGACTCTGTAACCATTCCGTGCAACCACTTCAATATAAATATTTTACTGCTAGTACTCCAAGAAGATTTAAAAGTTCAAAATGATTAAAAAGCAGAAATAGCGTAATAAAATCTTCACCGCTTATAAGATTCGCTTGAAATTTTTCATAATTATGTATAAAAATATAAAAAAAGCAATTTGTGCTACTTTAAAAACCTGAAAATCCACCGAGTCCCTCATTTTTAAGCGATTTTTTTCCTATTTTCAGCCCCATTTTATTTCCGAGAGTCAAAAAAGTGAGGCATTTCCGTGACAAAATGATCTGTTGCAATCGGTATAATGCCATATTCATCACGGTCATCAGGTTTTGAAAGAAAAGTGTGATTCCAATTCGTTTAAAATAGTTTTACCAGATTACATAGTTTAATTTTTTTTCGCAAACAAATCGTCTGCATGGATATAAGAAAGGCCGTGTACACAAAACGAAATCTTTCGAATGCCAAAAGTTTCCCCGCGTTTCCAAAAGAGCATGAAATTCAATGAGGGTATGCAATAAAAATTGAATACGAAGCTATTTATTTTAGGTGGACGAAGATTAAATATACTGAGCATAGACATATTTTCTTCAAATATTTTCTCTAGCGCCCGTTGTAATTGCCTCCACAGCGGGCTTTGACTTCTAGTGTAAATAATATTATCTCGTTATTTTCTTACATTGACATTTAATTAAACAAGGAATCGACTAAGCAAATATGTTCACCAGCGAACTGGATAATTGGAATTCTCGCATGAGCGAAAACTCACGGGATAGTGTGAATTACTCAACTCAAGCCTCCATTGGGTTGCGACAACTTCCTAAGTATAAAGCAGCATCCTGTGAAAAGCGTGCTGTTGAGATGACGAGCATACTTTGAACATCGACTGGACTGTACCGATGTTCGAGGGTCCTATTTTCCAAAATATTTTAGACTACAAGATAAAGCCTGTTGCGGAGGTAATTATAATGGGCTCTAGAAGAAACAATATGTCTACTATCTATATATTTAATCTTTGTCCCCTTAAAATAAATAACTTCATATTTAATTCTTATTACGTACCGAAATCGAATTTCATGCTCTTCTGGAAATGTACGGAAGCTTTTCGAATTCGAACGATTTCGTTTTGTGGGAACAGCCTCTCTTATATGAATGCTTCATGAAAACGATATAATTTTATTTGCGAAAAAAAAAATAAAGTATGTAATCCGGAAAAAACAATTTAAGCGAATGGGCAACGGAACTTTCCCTTCAAAGCCTGATGACCGTGACTTCGCTATAACGTGAATGTCAATTGCGTCAGCTAATTTTTTCACGCAAATGATTTACTTTTTTACTCTCGGGAAAAGAAATTGGAGCTGGAAATAGCGAAAAGTCGCTCAAAAGTTAAGGAATGGGTGGATTTTCAGATTTTTAAAATAGCGCAGATTGTTTTCTATATTTTTATACATAATTAGGAGAATTTTCAAGTGGATCATACAAACAGTGTATATTTTATTATGTTTTTAGGCAATAACTTTTTAATCTGTTAATGACTGTAAAAGTTTTACCTTTGAGTAGTTCAACCGCCAGTGACTCATGGATCAGAGCCAGTGAGTCATGGATCAGTACTATATACAGTAAAACCTCTCTATAACGATATTCGATACAACAATAAATTCCTTTGTAACGGTAAAATTTTTCGATCCCGCGTAATTTCCGTACATTATAATCTCCCCTCAATATAACGATTCAACCCTCTAGAACGATAATTTTATTGGGTTCCTTAAGTATCGTTATATCGAGGTTTTACTGTAGTAGGAGTTTATATTATGTCTTACTTTTCTTCTTTTCGAACAGACTGAGTACTTGAAAGTGTTTTACTTTGGCTTTTACTTTTACAGCATGTGATTTATGCGTAAAATGAGGTTTTAAAACAATCTCTCCGTTATGTAACAGAAAAACGCTCTTTTTGGTTTTATCAGTAAACTACCCGATGGCTCGATCATCTCCCTACTATCAGCTCATAAAATAGCCCGCTGTACTAAAAACCAAGCTTTTGCGCAAACCTTGTCCAGTGTTTATGTCCGAGCTGAGACGTGGCACGCACATTATCCCCTTCTTCCAAATGTTCTCCCTAGACGGAATTTCTCCTTTATGCTAAAAGCTTCACTCACTTCGAAGAAAATCATTTTACAGTCTTCGAAATGTCATTTTCTCCTTCATTACCTTTTTATCACCAGGAAAAGAGGCCGCGTTACTTTTGAGTATTCGTTCCTGGCAAAGACAAAAGAGCTTTTATCATCTTGATTTTCGCTGCTGTTAAGATGGGGTAATGGAAAGCGGGTTTCGTTAAAATCTTACAATTTAAGAAACGAGTTCCTTATGTTCAGGCCCTGATGATCACACGGCCACTTCAACCCATGCCCACGGCATACATGTAGAAAAAAGGCCAAAAAATTCAGTTCAAAGTGATATAAGGGGACATATATTTTTTTAAGTGCCCTTGGCACAAAAATGTTACGGTCAAGCCCTGATTATATTTCAGTTTTGTTTCATTTTAGTTTAAGGCTACATAATATTTTTTTTTTAATTAATCTTTACTTTAATATGAAACACCTAGCTTGTACCTCTAAAATTAACTCGATTAAGTGCGTTTAAAATGCTATTTGTAAATTACTCAGCATATTAATAGAAATAATGTATGAAAGTTTGGTCATACTCGTCAGCATTGCTACAGACTTTGATTTTACAGGAGACACACTGCCTCTAATCTGTCAGGAGTTTTGATCTGGTATAGATTTCGTTACAAAAAAAGGAATCATCCCAAAGTCTGTGCATGTTAGATGGTTTACGCCGACGTTTTAATATGACCTGTACGAAAAAAATTGAAAGACGTAAAATCTCGAGGTCATCCAGGAAACTCGATTATTTAAACATAAAGTCTAAACACAGCATTACCTTTATCTCGAAATTTTACCTTACAAACAGAAAACAAAATTTATATGATAGTTCAATGTGCGAATATATTTTTCTGTTGCACACACTATACATATACATTTCTTCTCAATTGATTTATACAGGGTGAATCTGAAAGCTTGGGCAAAACTTTAAGGGGTGATAGGGCACACAATAAGGAATCGTAATTACATTGCAATCTGGGGTCAAAAACGCAGTTTAAACTTACGCGGTAATAATCATTTTGGGAAAAGTATTGAAGTGTCCCTCTAACTTCTTAACTAAGTTTCATCAACAATAGGCTCGTCTCCAAAAATTTCATCCATGAAATAAAATAGAATTTTTAAACTATCAATTTTAGTCTTCTGTTTTCGGAGAAAAATATATTACTCGCTGACGAAACAATGGCCGGAAAGTGCACTGTTGTTTCGGCACTTTTTTCGGAAGTGATTATTAACAGCTACACGAAGACGACGTTGCCGACCCCACATTGCTGTATGATTCTGATCCCTTATGATGTGCCCTATCACCCCTTAAAATTTTGCCCAAGAGTTTAGATTCACCCTGTATTTAAGTCAGCACAGAGCGCAAAGAGATGGACAGGCATCAAACACTGTTCAGGCATCACACTATAAACAAAATTTATATAATAATTCCCTGTGCGAATATATTTTTCTGTCGCACCCTGTATATATATTCTTTCCAATTGATTTAAGTCAGCATAGATCGCAGAGAGATGGACAGGCAGACAGACTAACCAAAATCAGGAATACTTTTCAATTTTGTTGAAAAATGCTTATAATTATGATTGATAAATATTTAAACTGAAATTTTACACTGAATCCGAAACATTCAGTAAATATATAAAAGTTTCAGTTTGATTTGTAAGAACGCATATTTGTGTTTTTTAAGAAAAACAGATTTTGATGCATAACGCAGGATTTTATATGTCACGTGACTCTCGATAAATGAAGCTTATTGTATCCTATTCTATCCACCAAAAAAACTTTTCATGTTTGAGTTTCTTTGAAAGTATTGAATAGCAAAAATTGAACACTTTTTTTTTTCATTTTATATAGGAGTAAAAAATGTTCCTATCATTAAAATGTTGAACCTGTAAATATAGGCGCATTGTTTAAATATCTCAATTTAATGATATTTATGTAAAGCGTTAAATCGTTAAACATTACAGGAATTTCGGAAATGAACTAATGACTGAAATTGAATTAATGCTCAAGTAAAATCGTGGTTTTTTCTGATTAATTATCGTATACTAATACAAAATGGTCATAATTTTCATTCATCTATCTGTCTGTCGTGTTTTTTAACCCATGAACGGAGCCTTATAGTGTACTGATTCAATCGTTTTATATTGAAAATAGTTATGTAACGTTTGCACTTTTCGCACAGATCTTAAGTACTTTACGGTTTGTTTATAAAAATTGTATAAAATATATTTTAGAAATGGGACTGCTTTTTTAATGTTATTAAAAGCAGAGCTTTAACAAGGGCACACAGAAGATTACCGATATATTAGAAACTACGAGTAGTAATAATTTTAAGCGCATTTTCCCCCCTTTAGAAACGCAATTTTTGGACGAATTTTTTTTTATATTATCTAATATTAAAGTCTAATTTTGTAGCTTTTTATTTCACTAGGTTTTTACACTTCATTGTACGCAATAAAGGAAGGTACTGTATATGATGTAAATTACATAATCAATATTAATTGTCATTTGTTTACTGTTTAAAATGAAGTTTTTAAACTTTTATTTCTGTTCTCATTTTTCATAACTGCGGCCTTTCAAAATTTGTATTTTGCTTTTCGCCACATCTCTTATAATGTATTTTTCTCGGTCTGCCTGACAGCCAATGAGCTTAAAATAGATTCTTTTACGCCAGTTTGTAACTTGTAACGGATTTCTCATCCCTCTCTGTTGGCGCTTATTTTGGCATACTAGATTTTGATGCCATGCACCAACTTTCAAAATTATTCGATCGCTGCTTGATTACTTTAATTTCATCGGTCTAAATTTATTGTAGCTAGTAAATGGCGTTATTTATCTCTTTCCAAGTTTATGTTCACTCCAGTCCCTTCTGTCTTGGAATCGTCTTTTTTCTCACTCCCCAGTTTTCGTTTGTAAGTAAAAGACGTAATTTCTATTTCTCTGGGCCACCACCAGACTCAGTAATATTTGAATTGTTTATCTTAAAAACTATTTCTTCAATAAGAAGTTTTTTAAAGTACCTAACTTTTACGTCTTTGGTCGCAGCGGCTGTGTTTAACTTAAAGAACCTGAGTTAATTCACAACGCTAATCAAATTAGAATTTAAAATAGCCTAAGCAATTTCTTCATTATACTTGTATTCTCGAAAGATTGTGGCATAAAGATTTTGACCATTCCTAAATTTACTCTGACAAGTTTCTGATTGACCTCTCAACGTAAGCAGGTGTTTATGTAAGTACGCATGCGCGATCTATTTTGACTGACTGTGATCCATTTTGACTAGTCTTCAGGGGAAGTCCTTAAAGTCAATAATCAAGTTGACTATTGAGTAGCTAGCTAAGTCGCCAGTCGGTTACACCAGTTGACTAGCTGGCTTAGCTCAAAAACAACTAGCCGTTGAGTACTGAAATTTTGCATTTAAGATTGTTGTAATGCGTGTTGTGTACCTCCCTTTTAGATTGGAGTCGATTAGATAGTTTATTGTTACGAGTTTCTGGTTTGTTCTGGTATTCAGGGGTTAAATAGAGTCTAAAATTCAGTATTCAACGTGTTAAATAATTTTGCATTTTGTTGCATCGAAATCGAGAGAGCTTTCGATGTTGCCATTGTTTACTATTGGCTTTTCTCAACTTCTCGAGAAATATTCGTGCTACCGCTTACCTGGCTTCACTTTTGTAGACTTATTTTTTTCCACCGAATTTGGCGCTATTTCGCCAAAAAGTCGCCACACTTGGCGACATTTTGGAGATTTGGCGCGACTTTAGTAATAGGAGCCAGTAATGTTTGTGTCCCTGCATTAGTATTACGCAATAGCCTAGTATTACTTAAATGCATTTCTATTACGCAATCAAAGTTCGCGATTGATTGAGATTTTTTTGGAGTCTCGAGAAATTCCTAAAGATTTCAGTGAGGCTTTTCACGTGACGTCACTGACTTTTTTTTTAGGTCAACTCGGATATTTAGCGATACAAAGCCACATTTTCGGGCTGTGATTATTCTCAAATGAACGAATGTTTGACCAAAAAAAGTTGGTTGCTAAGATGTGAAGTAGTGATAATAACGTAAGTGAAACAGCTCTATAAAGGCAGATAGCACCAGGAGTTCAGATCAGTTGCTGTAGCTTCTCAGCTGTCGCGCGAGCAGAAAAACGTGAGCTCTGTTGGGAAGCTGTGCTTTTATATTTTGCGTGCTTTGTAAACGATCTTTCGTTTGTTTTGTGAAGCTGGTTTTCGAAAGTTGTTTGTAAATTCTTCAGTGTTTTATGCTGAGGAATAGATGTCAATTTTACTCGAGAATTGCCACTGAATTTTAGCCTGTGGAAGTACTTTATTGTGTAAGAGATAGAGCATCTGAGAAACCTTCTGCCATAAGCTGACTGTCATAAAGCTAGTTAAAAGTTGTTAATGCCTGAGAACTGTGTATATAAGATTGTTCGTCGAAGTATTAGGAGCAATAAAGTTTGTGTTTTATCCTGTCAACTTGACTATTGACTAAAACTTGCCATCCATACTAAATTCTTAAGCTACGAAACCGAGAACTAAGCAGAGTTTTCTAGAACATTATTTATTACACAACCGACAAAACGGCTGTTGCATACACACGGTAGAATTATTACTTAGTTGGGGAATAAAAACACACTAATTAGATTTTGGGAGCCCTGATGAATGCTCAGTGTATTAAAAATAATCTTTACAATTTCACTTTTTTTTCAGGACTTTTTAGAGATTTAAATATTAGTTTCTAGTACTGTGAGGTGAGCTCTAATATTGTTTGGGTATCAAAGCATAAGCCATTTGAGCAGAGAAAATTTATGCATCGTACAATGTATCTTTTGTGTTTGTTTTAATGCTTATTACTCGTAGAATTTCTTTAACCACTCGCTGTTTTGCCTGACTGCCGGTCGGGTGCTTAACACTATGCAGTCCGGCGACACCACAGTGGTGTAAAGTATCGCTAAACTGCCACTGAGTCCACAGTGGAGTTGTAACGTGAGACTAGTATTTTCCATTTATTTGACCAGTTTCTGACCTTTTGTTAACAGAATTCCAAGGCCAAAAACAGAAAGTCGGAAACTAGTCTATTGCACGAAAACTTTTCGGCCACCCAAACCCAGCGCCAAGCGAAGAAATTTTTACGAGATATGCCCCTGTACCGGTCGGTCTGCTCATTTTTTGAAGCGTGTATGATGATTTGACAGATTTTTTTCCCCCTTTCTTTAGTATGCTGCGATTTTAATAAATGTCTCTAGTGATGCTGTAGAGTATTTTCACGTGATGTCACTGAATTTTTTTTTCGGTCAACTCGGATATTTAGGGATACAAGCCGCATTTTCGGCGAATGACATTCTCAAATGAACGAATGTTTGACATAAAAAAATTGATTGCTAAGGTAGTGATAATGACGTAGATGAAACAGCTCTATACAGATTAACATGAAAAACAAAATTTAGTGCAGGTTTTAGGGGACCCTGTGGATGATGGTTTGGGTTTGAGCACTAATTCCGCTAACACTCTACTCGGATATGAGTCTCTGTTCCTAAACCCATGGGTGTAATTTCCTTCCTCTGTGTTAAATAAAAAACTTTCGTTGTGCTGTTCTCTTTCTTCGAGGAGAAATTTATAAGCACTTGAGACCAAGAAATTAAATGTTACACTAGTACAGCCAACCAATCAACAGATTGGTTGGCTGGTTGCAGGTGAGACCAAGAACATAAATGTTACACAAGTACAACCAACCAATCAACAGGTTTTAGTGTTTTACGTCTGGAAAAATGGGAATTGTACAAGCGGGCGCATATTATGCCTGTTTCGTGCTGTGTAGCATTCGAAATGCATAAATTTTCGCAGTAATTAAAGAGCCTCATAAATTAATAAATGCAATACCTGCAACAGCTTTGATTGCTGATTTATATTTATATAATTGGTTAGATTGCAAATGCTTATGGAAAACATGCTTATTTTTGCACACAATGTAGCATAAAAACAGTGAAGTTGTTAACCTTTAACGCGCAGTGTTCCCGCTCTGGGAACACCAAACTCTGACGTTTTGACTGTTGCCAGTCACGAAGAATAAATTTGATTTCTATAAAAATAGTAGCGGGTGACATAACTCCACGAGAATCCTTTACTTTTTAGCACGTCATTTCCCGTAAGAAGATTATTTTTAACAGCACTGACATCTGCTGAAAAATGGAAGAATGCGAGATCAGCTGGATAGATTGCCCAATGCTGAAAAAAGGGCGGCACACAGCCAGCTGTCGTCAAAAAAGGGTCTCTAGGTCTGTGGCACGCGATGAACGTTTCGATCGTCCGCCATCTTGCTGGTAGTTAAGTCGAGCGATGGCAACGGCTGCCCTTTTTTTCAGCATTGGGAAAGAGTTGCGCCTGAAAGGGTTAAAAGGTATCATTATTGTTAAACGTTAGAAATTAAATTATCACCTTTTCTGTTTCGATCTTTACTATTAAGCAGCTTTACTCACCAGGGTATCCCCCCCCCCTCTTTTAATCTAACATCTTCCACGTACACCTATTACTTTCTTGCGCCCTAATTTCCATCATTATTGGATGACCAGACGTGAGAAGCCTGCTATCTTATCCTTGCAACGTAAGTAGATTAGACAGAGACGTGACGTGTTTCGATAAAGATTAATGTCGGATGGAAAACCCTTGGATAACGCTTAAAAATCCATCGGATTTTATTTTTAAAAATACTTTGTCATTAAAATGAGAAAAAATAATTCTTTGAGGCTTTTAAATCCAAACAGCATATCATCGTTGTCAAACCAATATCTGTTAAGTGCAAAAAGTTTATTTATTATTACTATTTTTCATTAGTAGTTTCTATTCGATATTATTTGGCTGATGCGCATAGAACATTTTTTAGCAACCACAGTTCATCGTATAATGCTTAGAGTCTCATGACAGTTTTTTATACAAGAATTCGGTTAGTGAACTAGTCATAATAGTCAAAATGTCGAAATCTCCAAAAAGTAGGGAATGCAATCCCGCACTGTTTTTCGTCTTGCGGGATTTCGGGATTGAGATTTATTGATCCCGCGGGATTGACAGTTTATTTAGCTAGGACTTCATTTCAACAGAGAAAATTGCAGAAAAAGTAAGATTTTAAGCACTAAAGTTTAGCTTTAACAAAAATAATTAATCTTGTGATATAATTAATGCAATAACTTACAGGAGTATGTAAATTACAATCATGATATTCAAAATAATATACTAAGTTATGTCTTGCGTTAGTTGCTAAAAATGAGGAATTTACAGAAATATACAATTTATAGATGCACTCACATACTTACGTTATTTTCTTAGCTGAAAAACGAACTTACAAATTCGAGCAAATCCAATGAATAATTTCCTAATTTAGATTTAATTTTAGTAAAATAATTAAAAATTGTGAATTTAAAAAATGAAAACTATTTATAATTAATTTGTGACTGTTCGCTAAGAGATAAATTAGTATGAAACATTTCGGTTCCTTTGGAGTGAACTGAAATAAGTTTGCGAAAAATATAGATTACGATGTCGATATAGATGTTTGATCCAGACTCCCATTGTAAGATAATTAAATAATAATAATAAAACATTAAATTAAAATTTGTAGTTATTGATTCGTTTATTGCTAGATAAGAGACATAAATATGCAAAATTTTCGGTCTATTGATTGGGAAGCAGCGTGAAATTGTAAACAAAAAATATTAATTGTAATACAAAATAACTTATTTCTCAGTGTCAATCCCGCGGGATTAGGATCGTAATCTCGCGGGACTAGTCCCGCAAATGTTTGTGCGGGATCCCGCAGGATCGGGATTGCATTCCCTACCAAAAAGTGCACATAGCAGATATTTTTTTGACAATGACGATTTACTTATTTTTTCTTTTCTGAGAAGTTATTATTATGTTTCCGAGTATCTTGGGATAAATAAAGATCTGAGAAATTTTCTTTCCGCTAAAAAGTTGATTTTGCAGCACTTGTATGCATAAGACAAGGTTATGTGCACAGGTGTAAACAGTACTCTTTCATGTTTGGAAAAAGATGTAACTCTACAGTATGCCTGTTTGTTTCTTTGTTGTGTGTTAAGGCAAACCTGCACGCGGGGTATCTGCCTAGGATATGGGGGGTGTCTTGGTAGGAAGACTTTCTAAGGGGTTCTAACGCGTATTCACGTTACATCTGGAGAAAACCTACCAAAACTCCAGACCGTTAGATCGACAGCCGCGCGATGGGACCCGAACCCAGGACCTTCACACCTCAGCCGTCTACCATTTTCAGTGACAGTATGCCTGTTAGTCTTTTGTCACTTCATTGACTTCAAAAAAAGAGACAACTATAGTCATAAAACTGGGATCCATGCAATGTAAAGTAGCTATGCTGTACGCAATGAAATCGCTAACAGCACCATCTGGTATCTAAATTTGGAATTAGTTTTGTTGTCTCAAAACCGTAAGAGATACGGGGAGAAAATGTCAGTTGGAAAATTGTTCAGCATCATTGATTTAGTAAGAAAAGATACCTTAATATGCACATTGTGCGTATTAATGCGAATAATAATGCTACAAATGAAATAATAATGCTACAAATTAAAGGCTAAAATACATAATTGTCTTGCCATTTTTTTTCAAATCTGAACTTGTCTGACATTATGCTGAATTCTCCTTCGTGCTCAAGGTGTTTTACGTCAGGAACAACCTAAATCGGGAGTTTAGTCTGCAATTCCCTTTGCAAGATGTCAGATGACAGCTTAACACGAGCATCAGTAGTGCGTTTATCTGCTTTAGATTTTGTGCACATTATTTTCAATATTAATGAATGCAAAATGTGTTTTCTTACTAAATTGATAACGTTGAGGAACTTTGTAACTGACCTTTAACCCGTATCTCTTACCATTTTTTGAGATACGAACGCTTACTCCGAATTTAGCCGCAAGGTAGAGCTGTAAGCGGCTTCATTGCGTAGCGCATAGCTACTTTACTATACCTAGACTAAAGTTTTATGACTGTAGCTCTAGTTTTTCTGGCGTGTATGGGATGACAAAGTACTTTATCGGGCACGCGACGTAATAGTTTAGTATCTAATATGTTTGACAAAATGCGTCTTCATACAGGTTTCAGCTTTCTAAACATTATATTCCAACTACACTACCTCGTTTCTAACCCAACCATTTCATCTGTAACTATAAACTTTAAAGTAAAGTTGTGGATGCTCTTTGGATAAAAGCTCAAACAAATTGGAAGATAAATTTACGCTTGAAGAGGCACTAGAAAATGATAGCTTCCAAAACTCTACCTGCTGTTCCGAGCATTCCGATTTGCAAGATATATTTAAACTTTGATGATAAGTTGAGATGTTAGAATTCAAATTACGAATGGGAGTAACAATTAAATTCCACATGGGTAGTTTAGTTTATTGTCAGTGTTGTGTACTACAAGTTACATAAGCATTTACAAAACTTCTGTATGCTTTTATCGATTTTATTTAAATTCTTGATTATAGTTGTTTTTCTTTTCTATGGCAAAATATTTTGAAAATGTTCTTTCATGCCAAAATGTTTTAAAGTGAAATTACTAATTTATTTCTATTTCTTGATCGCCGATTCCATATATTATTAGGCAAAGTTTTGCACATACATTGTATGTTAAAAATGTAAAGAATTTTCAGATTTGGTCAGCTGCTACAGAAAGACTCAACAGATTTAAAAAAAAAAAAAAAAAGAATTGAATCTAAGTTGACTTACCGGACACTGGGGACTAATGGAGCACATTTTGCATTTTCTGCTATAAAAACATGATTAACATTTTTTTCTCAGGTAGTTAACACAGAAAATTTTCTACTATTGGATTAAAAATTTAAATGGTTGTTTAGTTATTAAAAAATAAAATATGGTCTGAGTTTGTAATATGAAATTGTTCACCTTTAGAATCGAGCTCTTGGGTCTAATGGGACATTAAACAACTGTATATGTTACCAACTTGACAGTTATTGCTTACTTCAAAATATTACAAAAGACACTATTCTATATTGTACCCTGCAATATTATCGGTAAAAATAGTGCAAGATGCTCCTTATTAAGTGAAAAGGTGTTTTTTTAATGTCTTAAAATAGTTTTAACATCATCCAGATCAACCCAATATCCAGTTAATTTTACGGGTATACAAACTTCATGCAGTCATTTTTCTTCTTCAATATATTAATGACTATGTCATTTTATCTCTCAACACCCTTTATTGAAAAATTTGTCCCAAAAATGTGACATATAAAAGCGACATAATTTTACATGTATTTAATTTTTACATGTAGTTAGTTCACAACAACTTTAATCTATTGTTACAATATTTCGAAAGCTGTAGAATATGCTTCAGATGTATTTTTTACATATATTTAAATTCTATTAGTAAACAACAGCTTTAATCTATTGTTAATATTTCGTAAGCTGTAGAATAGGCTTCACATGTATTTTTCTATAAAAAGGTTACACTCACAAAAATTTCAACATAGGGTTACCAGGCAAAATACGCGAAAGATGAGCGATAAAATGACTTAATCAATTAATATCGTTTTAATATGGCAATAATGAAACTAAAAAATTAGGGGGATTCAGGGGGATCTCCCCCTGACGAGGCTCGAACAGCCGAGATTTTTTATATATAGTATATATTGTACAATTTATTAAAATATTAATTATAAAAATTTCTAAATATATATATATATATATAAATAAAACACGGATTTCCTCTCTGGCATATTGATTTCATAGATAATGGCAACAAAAATTTTAGGGATTTGTTTCCTAACAAGTTGTTTTCTTACGAAATCATTTAATTCGGAATTTTTCAAACTTTCTCTTTCGTGGTGCAGTTTGTGGGTCTCAGCCTAGCATCTTGTGTAAATCTTCGTCTCGTAGACGGAGCCTACAGCAACAAAATGTGTTTTCGGGGAGAACAACTCGAGAAACCCTGATTTACTTTGATATTAAAATAGATATTCCCTTCTCCAATGAAGAGTCCAATGTAGAGGCATGATATTTTTTTCTGTGTCGTTGTCGTTACTTTTATGTTTCTCAGATATTTTCCGAGTTGACTTCTTCGAATATATTTTAAATGAATTTTAAAGTTTCTTCCGCTTTCCATTTCTTCCCCCCCCCCCGTGTATCTGTAAGGAATTTGCATTTTCCTGCCTATGTAATATCACACTGTTATAAATTAATAACAACATCTCAATTTAAACATTAATTTTTTCTTTATCTTCGTAAAGCTATAAATTTCGGTTTATTCTCTTAAGTTGTTAATACGTGCTGCGTGAGCAAATATTTTTGCATTTTGAATAAATTTTCGCAAAATCTCAAAATAATATCAAAATTTTCAAAAGAATTGACGCCTGTAGTTTAAGTTGATAATTTCATTTGGTGACTTGATCTCTTATCGCGTCACCAAATTTCATTTCACTCGTCTTTGTCGTTATTATGTGATGTGCAAAATTTACTCACTTTGAAACAATTTTCACAAAATCTCAAAAGCCAAACAATTTTTTTTTAATTAGACGCCTGTAGTTTAAGTTGAATGACCATCTATCATATCATAAATTTCATTTCATTTGCTTCAGTCATTTTTAGGCGATGCACGAACAAAAAAACGTCACGAGCAGAACGACAGAATGACTAAACTACAGACAGACAAACTTTTTTTTAAGGTCGTACTGAGTTTCTAGGTGAATGGGGCGGATAGAAATCATAAAATGTTTGAATTTTGTAATTTATACCTGTCCCCAGCACCTGTTACAGATAAGTAATGTACAGAGAGAAGTCTAATTTTATTTATACAGATTATTCATGTAAAAACTTTATAAAAAGATTGTACCAGTTTACTTAATATGAGGGTTTTCTGTTTAACAAAAATGTTCAACTATCACAGTGGTTTTAAAAATTCTAATACAAATTAAAATTGATGGTAGACAGATTTTAATTGTGAGAATCCACGGTGAATATTTATGTGATATACTTGAACTCTAAATTACCACTTAAACAAAAAAATCTGATGTGTCCAACACATGACTTCCTTGCACGTCCATTAGATCAAAAATATTTTCGATGCACTTCCTCTAAATTTATTTGTTTGAAAGAGATAAAATATCAATAATAGTAAGGTTTAGCGATTTCTAGCCAAATATTTCGATATCGCCAAGCTGAGTTCAATTTGAAAGATTTCCTTCTGACACTTTATTTGGCGATATTTCACCAAAAGCCGACAAACTTGAGATAGTCAGCGAGATTTTGGGGATAGCCAAAGTAGTCATTGACCACAGACTTTCAATGAATTGAATGCATCTATACACCTCAATGTATTCAAAGTCATTTGGCTCACCATGTAAATAAATTCTCAGTCGATTGCTGTCAAAAAAGATATTGAAAACAGTTAGATGTTACAATAGTTCTAAATACAAAGTTAAAAAATCTGATGTGTCCAACACATGACTTCCTTGCACGTCCATTAGATCAAAAATATTTTCGACGCACTTCCTCTAAATTTATTTGTTTGAAAGAGATAAAATATCAATAATAGTAAGGTTTAGCGATTTCTAGCCAAATATTTCGATATCGCCAAGCTGAGTTCAATTTGAAAGATTTCCTTCTGACACTTTATTTGGCGATATTTCACCAAAAGCCGACAAACTTGAGATAGTCAGCGAGATTTTGGGGATAGCCAAAGTAGTCATTGACCACAGACTTTCAATGAATTGAATGCATCCATACACCTCAATGTATTCAAAGTCATTTGGCTCACCATGTAAATATATTCTCAGTCGATTGCTGTCAAAAAAGATATTGAAAACAGTTAGATATTACAATAGTTCTAAATACAAAGTTAAAAAATCTACGGGTTAAAGTTTTAGAGTTATACAAAATAGGAAATAATTTTTGGCGCCAAATTTGGCGATATTTCGGCGAAACTCGTCAATGTCGACGACATTTGGCGAGATTTTAAGCATGAACCAAACAATGACAGATTATCGCCAAATTTGGCGATATTCCGCCAAAACTCGCCAAGAACGATAACAAATGGCGATACTTTGGGCATGGACCAAATGACTGACTATCGCCAAATTTGGCGATATTTCGCCAAAACTCGCCAAGGTCGAGGACAGACGGCGAGATTTTGGGCATGTACCAAACAATGACTGTCTACAGTTGTATTATATTGAAGATGTCCATAGACATTAAGGTACTGAAATTCTTTTCGGTGGTCCTGTAAATAAACTCTCCAGTAGATTGGAACCAAAAATCGAGATGCACAACTAGATGTTACAACATTCTTATATATGAAATTTCATAATAGTTTTTGAGATTTGAGAGTTAAATGTGCACACACATACACCAAAAGTCGCCAAGCTTGGCGACTTTTGGCATAGTTCTTGAGGGAGGCACGTGACCGTGGTCGGACCATTACCTAACTTATGTGGTAGGACGGTATTGTGCTTGAAATGGATGAATGCCCCTAAAATTGCTATTGACCGTAATGTATTGGAAATCTTTTGAGTGTTCCTGTAGCAGAACTATAAATGATAACGACACTTTTTTTAATGGAGAAATTCATTTTCTAACTCTTTACAGCATATATCAGTTCTGATCCGTTTGAAATAGCCCAATACCTCTAAAAAACGCTTTGATGAATTTCGGCCCATAGAGCGTAATGTATTTCGAATCTTTTGGGCGGTCCTTTAGATAAACTATTCAGTCGAATGGAACCGAAAGGGGAGGTGCACAACTAGATGTTACAACAATCCTAAATATAAAGTTTCAACATTCAACGCCTAACAGTTTTTGAGATATGCGAGTTTAATGAATTTCGGCCCATTGAGTGTAATGTATTTCGAATGTTTTGGGCAGTCCTGTAGATAAACTATCCAGTCGAATGGAACCAAAAGGGGAGGTGCACAACTAGATGTTACAACTATCCAAAATATGAAGTTTCGACATTCTACGCCTAATAGCTTTTGAGTTAGGCGAGTTTAATGAATTTCGGCCCATAGAGCGTAATGTATTTCGAATCTTTTGGGCGGTCCTGTACATAAACTATCCATTCGATTGCCACCAAAAGGGGAGGTGCACAACTAGATCATAGAACAATCCTAAATATCAAATCTCAACATTCTACGACCATTAGTTTTTGAGATATGCGAGTTACATACATACGTACGTACGTACGTACGTACAGACGGCATGGAAAAACTGGCCACAGTAGACTCGCCACTGGTCAAAATGAGTTGCAGACGCGTTAATATGATCGTGCATGCTAGCCTACGATGAGATGCATCGAAAAAAAATTTTTAATTAAATTTAGAGGTAGTCAAAATCGGTTTTTATGTCGAAATTTGGCCCCCAAAATTTTTCGGGATCACATTACTTCCTTATACTACGTACAAGGAAGTAAAAAGTTGCCTCAGCTACATAAACTTCTCAATATCTAGACCATTAATTTCATTTGTAAATATACTCTCCTAACAACTCTTAAAGTTGTGAATGCTCTAAGAACGGAAACAAAGTGGAAGAGAAATTTGCGCTCCAATAGCACTATAAAATGATAGCTTTCAAAACTTTGTGTATTCAGATTTGCAAATGCATTTAAATTACACTGATAGTTCAGATACTAGAATTTAAACTACGGATGAAAAGAACAATTAAATTCATCGTGACCAATTATTGCCAGTTTACATGTTGTGTCATTGCTGTGAAATGTTTTCTATTTTGATAGACAGATAAACATTTTTTAAAAGCAATAAGATTATAGATTAGCGAAAAACGCTTTTAGTGTAAGCAATTAGTTCTATAAAGTAAATAAAAAACTTAGTAAAAAACACACATAAGATGTTATAGGTAAGAAGATACGTACGTTTCGACCAAAAATTGTTTTCGCCTTCGTCAGTCCAAGCCCTTCGTCAGAAGGAATACAGAACCTATAACATCTTATATGTGTTTTTTACAAAGTTTTTTATTTATATCTTCTTAACTATCTTCTTACCTATAACATCTTATGTGTGTTTTTTACAAAGTTTTTTATTTACTTTATCGTTTAACACCAGTAATTTGAGTGTTTTTTCCAATTAGTTCTGTAGTTAGTTTGTTTATTAAGTCAAGTTTTTCATATAGATTGAAGTTTATGGAATAGTATATAATTATTGCTTTAAAAAATGACGAATAGAGAGAAAAATTTAAATAAAATAAAAAAATTTCAACTATCCAAACCTGATTGTTTTGCCCGATTAAAAAAAAAATAATCTCTGGCTCTTAAATCACTAAAAACATTTTTTTGCACTTATTCTACACCGTGCGCTTTTCGTTTAAATTTCATCTCTCTGGCGTCTCTTTGTCATCTCTCTGTCGACATTTTGTCTAATTTGAAACTAAACTTGATGTTCACGAGTTCGTGTAATTCGCAATGACAATGAATTTTTTTTCATTGATTGCGTTAAATTGGTCGTAGAACGCATTTCAAATTAACTGTCTTGGTTTGGACACTGAGGACGTTAGTTCCAATGTCTCTTAACCCTTTAACGCGCAGTGTTCCCGCTCTACGAACACCAAACTCTGACGTTTTGACTGTTGCCAGTCACGAAGAATAGATTTGATTTCTATAAAAATAGTTGCGGGTGACACAACTCCACGAGAATCCTTTACTTTTTAGGACGTCATTTCCCGTAAAAAAATGGTCACGATTATTTTTAACAGCTGTGACATCTGCTGAAAAATGGAAGAATGCGAGAACAGCTGGATAGATTGCCCAATGCTGAAAAAAGGGCAGCCGTTTCCATCGCTCGACTTAACTACCTGCACGATGGCGGACGATCGAAACGTTCATCGCGTGCCACATATCTAGAGAGATCTGTGCCGGGCACAGCCAGCTGTCGTCAAAAAAGGATCTCTAGATCTGTGGCACGCGATGAACGTTTCGATCGTCCGCCATCTTGCTGGTAGTTAAGTCGAGCGATGGCAACGGCTGCCCCTTTTTTCAGCATTCGGAAAGGGTTGCGCCTCAACGGGTTAAGTAAGCTCAACATCCTAACCGCAGCGGTTTTTAAACATTAAATCATTGAATGGCGCGGTTAATGGAACCATTCGCGGAACTTTTCGGGCGCACCTTGTAACTAGCCGATATGAACGATATGACCAATGTAAGAAAAAAACTGGTATTAATTATTTTTGCAGTTTAAACTGTTAATGGCAATTGACTCGATTATCCATAGTTAAATTCTTTCATTATCCACTGTTTAAATTCACCTTATCAAATGTATCGTTAAAGCGATACCAAATATTTCTCACAATTCGTAAGGCAAACTCTTTTTTACGAAAATTATAAAATATTTTCCAGAATATCATTTCCTCGTACTTCGAGAATTACTCACGCAGTCGGTTTTAGCTCTCATTTACATTAAACTCGAAACAGCGGAAGTAAGAGGGATGTTTACAAGATTGATAATGTAGAGAAACAGCATGTGGTTACATGTTCTAATTTGTCGCGTGTTGTAATTTGTACCATGATATTACATAACTACTTGTTCCCGAATTTTCCGGTTTCCGGTAAACTTAAATTTATGTTGTATCGTAATATGTGGTGTTATAAGAGAACTATAACTAATAACAAAACATAAAGAAACAACTCAATTTTAAAAACTTTTTTTTTTTCGTTCGTACTTAAGAGCCTGTTTGACCACAACTTCTCTCTTGTAGCCCAGTACAGTTCAGATCTGTTATAAAAATTGTCCACAGAAAATTCCTTGTCACGAGGAGCAGAACAAGTCAAAAGATGAGTAAATTCCATAAAGCCTCTCTCTTAATCCTTTGAGGCGCAACCCTTTCCCAATGCTGAAAAAGGGCAGCCGTTGCCATCGCTCGACTTAACTACCAGCAAGATGGCGGACGATCGAAACGTTCATCGCGTGCCACAGATCTAAAGACCATTTTTCATCAGATGTCAGGGCTGTTAAAAATAATCGTGTCAATTTTTTTGCGGGAAAGGATTCTCGTGGAGCTATGTCACCCGCAACTATTTTTATAAAAATCAAATCTATTCTTCATGACTGGCAACAGAACGTCAGAGTTTTGTGTTCCCAGAGCGGGAACACTGTGCGTTAAAGGGTTAAAAAGTCATGTCAAGAATCTAAAATTCGCATTAGCCGTTCGTCTGGGAAGTTTACCCGGCAGAGGATGCTTCAAACCTTTACTCCAGGACTTATTTTAAAACTCATTGAAGCTCTAGAGTGTGAAGTAGATCACATATTTAATTATAGTTGTCGTTTGTTTTCTTCTTCTTAAATATAATCTATTCGAAATCAAGCAGTTTAACTTATTTATCTCTTCTTATTTTTCATTACTTTGTTTTTCAAAATTCGTGGTCCACTTTCTCCATCTCACATGTGATAGCCTTTTAAATGTTGTTTATTCTCGGCAGACTGGAGCCTAATGGCGAAAAGTAGGATTTTTTAGGTCAGATTTGATGACGAATTTTTGCTTCCCCTTTGTTGGCACTTTTTTGGCATATTTTATTTTGATGCCATGCACCAGATTTTAAAATTATTTGTTCGCAGTTTGATTACTTTAATTTCATTGGTTTAAATTTATTACACCTCTGTAATTGGCGTTGGTTCTCGGCTAAGTTTATGTTCTCGCCAGTGTCAAATTACGTGTTGGCATCTTTTCAGAAATCCCTCCACAACTTTTTGATTGTAGAGTGAAAGTGTATTTTTTATGACGCTGGGCCACCATCAGACCGTAATATTAAATTGTTTACTTTATACTATTTTTTCAATAGATAGAGTTTTTTTATAGCATCGGGAAGTCTTTGTGATTTATGTTCTCGAACATAGTGTATCGATAAACGAACCTGGTATTCCCCTCACAACGCTAATCAATTTACGAGTTTAAACTAACCCAAGTAACATCTCTTCAAGTAAGCCTCTCTTCAGTATATAGAGTTCCCTTTTAATGGAATAAAATAGACTTTGTAGTAAAAATAAAAACGCCTTTACTAAATTAAATTTTATTTTTCATAAAACTGTAAAATCAAGAGTTTTCAGAATGACAAATTTTGAAAAAGCAAGTAAAATAAAAAGAAAATTCATAAGTCTGTGTTTCCTTCACTTTTATTTATACTACAACACATTTACTTCATTTTTTTCAACATAAAATGAAGAACTAAAAAATAAATTCGCTCAAGGAGAGTTTTAATAAGCTGAAATATTTGTTATAGAACATAAATATCTAATTCTAGGTAAATAAAATTCAGCCACTTCCTTCACTTTCTCGTGAAGCATGAAATGATTCATAACTTTTATAAAAATTTAAATAATAAGAACATAAGATTAACGCCTGTTAAGTCATTATTTTAATACGGGTTTTAAAGAACTTTTTGTGTGTAATTTTTTTTCTTTTTTTTTTTATTTAATACATTGACAAACAAAAATAAGTGTTTTGCTGAAAATTAAGATGGATTGATTTTTTATTTAATATCGCCTTAGATATATTCTTTCCTAGGGAAAAGGTAAGTCTTAATTACAATTTTGTTTTCTTTGCCTTAAATAATGCCACTTAACAAAATGATATAAAAATTACAAAATTTATACAGAATAAATACAGGACAGGAAAAAAGTCACAAGGGACTTATAAGTGCAATTAACTTTTTTATTTATCATTTTTTTCTGTGTATATTTGACTGACTAAACGACGATAGGAGATTCTTTACACTTATAAGTGGAATATAATCTCAAGATAGAGATGTCCAGTCCACTATTAGGGTCCTCAACATAAAAGCTCACAAGAAAAACAACCTTATTGTAAATGAAAAGAAAAAAGAATAATTTATCATCAAACAAATTATCAGGAATTAGACATTTCATACGTAAGTGTAAACAATATCCGATACTTGCACTTTATGTCTGTGAAATATCAGAGTAAACTGATGATGAACATAAAAGTTATTATTTAAAGTTATAACTCTTTCCTCACTTTTGTCCCACTTTGTATTATTCATATATATTGTCATAGTTATTTTTTCGCTTTTTGGTTTCCAAACATATATAATTCCATCTTCATTTTTGTTTCATAGCACAATGCATTTGTGTGTGCATGCAGGTTCCATGCCTGACAGAAAGCTCGTCATGTGTGCAAGATCATTGACAGTTTTTTTTAACTAACAAGCTTAATCAGATTTGATAATTAATACAAATAACATCATTTCTTAATAATGCAGATGAAAAATCTTCCTCATTAAAAATTAACAATTTGAATATAATTTTATTATTGTGGTTCTCTACTACTAGTAGAAAAAGAAAATCCCTTGTTTTGGTCCAATCTTCGTCGAATTAACCATGGGTAATCAGCTGCTGTAGATTAATTGAAGAAATATTTTTTATTTTTCAAGGCAGTGGCCAAGCGCATCTGCATTCTCAACTGGGAGACGGAAGGTGTCTGGTTCAAACCCAGGTCGCTTCCGTCAACCTAGCCGTTCGGAGTTTTTCGTGGTTTTCTCCAAAACTTTGTGTAAATACGGATTAGGACCTCTTAGAAAGTCCCCAACGGCAACCTTGTTAGGTCTAGATCTCTCGCATAGATAGTTGGCCGTAATCCCACATTTCCATTTATTCTTCAAAAGAGGGTGCAACTTCTGGTTAATATGCTGTTGCGGACTATACGCCAGAAATGGCAGAACTTTTATGTATTTGCTTTATTTGTTATAGGGCATTTGTCACACGCCAAATAACATATTTAATATCTGAACGGTTTATTTTAACTTCAATTTATCTTTTCTTTTTAGTTTTTAATTTAATATCTGGTAACAGAATGGATGACGTTTACTGTGTGAAAAATACGAATTTCGTAAAATTTTTCTAGATAAAATATTTCTCTAGCCAATAAAAATTAAAGTTCCAGAAAAACAAACTTATAATGGAAATTATGGGATTTTTTTGAGAATGACCCACCCACGAGTTAACCCTTTGAAGCGTAAGCGTTTTCACATCAATACAGAAGGCCAGCGAGATAGACTGTCCAACGCTGAAAAAGTGCAGCCGTTGCCATTGATCAATTTAACTACCAAACAACATGGCTGTTGATAGAATCGTCCATCTGGCACCACAGAGCTAAAGCCGTTTTCTGACACACCTGGTTGCGAGGCTGCCAGTTAAATGGATTGATGGCAACAGCTGCACTTTTTCAGCGTTGAGACTATTTAACCCTTTGAGGCGTTACCCTTTCGCAATGCTGAAAAAAGGGCAGCCGTTTTGACTGTTTCCAGTCACGAAGAATAGATTTGATTTCTATAAAAACAGTTGCGGGTGACATAGTTCCACGAGAATCCTTTACTTTTTAGCATGTCATTTCCCGTAAAAAAAATTGTCAGGATTATTTTTAACAGCACTGACATCTGCTGGAAAATGGAAGAATGCGAGAACAGCTGGATTAGATTGCTCAATGATGAAAAAAGGGCAGCCGTTGCTATCGCTTGACTTAACTACTAGCAAGATGGCGGACGATCGAAACGTTCATCGCGTTTCACAGATCTAGAGACCCTTTTTTGACGCAGCTGGTTGTGCCGGCACAGCCAGCTGTCGTCAAAAAAGGGTCTCTAGATCTGTGGCACGCGATGAACGTTTCGATCGTCCGCCATCTTGCTGGTAGTTAAGTCAAGCGATGGCAACGGTTGCCCTTTTTTCAGCATTGGGCAATCTATCAAGCTGTTCTCGCATTCTTGCATTTTTCGGCAGATGTCAGTGCTGTTAAAAATAATCGTGACAATTCTTTTTACGGGAAATGACGTGCTTAAAAAGTAAAGGATTCTCGTGGAGCTATGTCCCCCGCAACTATTTTTATAGAAATCAAATCTATTCTTCGTGACTGGCAACAGTCAAAACGTCAGAGTTGGGTGTTCCCAGAGCGGGAACACTGCGTGTGAAAGGGTTAATAATGCACAAATAACTGAAGACTAATAACTTTTCCTTTCAAACCTGCCCATCTCATTTGTTACTGCTCTTTCTGACTGAAGATGAAGTGGAATTTCCTGCTGTTCCGAAATTTAGAGCTGAAACAAAGTGGGCGAGAATTCCGCGCACTAAGACCCGGAAAATGATAACTCGGAGAGCCTTTCCCAGAGTCTGCTTGCTTACTGCATACGGAGTATGCTGATTTGTAGGTTGCAGTTAAGTTCTGATGATAAATGGAGACGGTAGAATTTAAATTACGGAGGAAGAAACGACTAAATTCCTTTTGGCCGTTGCATTTTCATCCATTTTCTTACTATTTGTGTGTGATCACATATGTGGGGGAGACCGGGGCACATTTTAAAATGTGTTTAATTTCATTTTTGTATTTTCTATTGTTTTATGTTTTGAGATAAGTACGCTATCATTGCATTTCCTATACCTTTATCCACAAGCAAGCACAGTTATTTTGCAAACATTTTAAATATGCTTTTTGACAGCAAGTGTTTAAGTCTGTTCATCTTAAGCTGCAAAATATACCTGTATTTGGTAAGTTTTACACCCTACCAAAAATGTACAGGACCAAATTTTCGTACTGCACTTTAAAGGTTAAAACACAAGTAATAAACCTTGCTTGTTGGTTAATGTTTTTTATTGTAAACTAAGAAGACATAATAACATAGTAGGTAAGATAATGACAGAGTCACAGAAAAAGTAACAGGATATGGGGAACAAATGCAACTTATCGATTTTACAAAAACTGTCACTTAACAATTTCGAAATGATTTTTTTTTTCTTTTTAACAATAAATGTCACTGTCTGAATCACAGTGAACACGAGCAATTGATATAACATTATTTTTTTAGGGGGGGGTGCAGTCTTCATGCACTGATTTCTTGCATTTTATGCACCACACAGACTTTTCTTTTGTATTAGACAACATACCATTCCACATCTTTCTTTTTTTAATTTGAAGTTTTAATACCTTTCACACATGGAGAGGACGATCCAGACAGATTCCTAGCAAGGATTGACGTTTATTTTTTTCTCTTTCCTTTTATCTTATTCATTCTGTAGTTTTTCTTAATTTTTTTAATAAATCCTTTTCCATTTTAAGTTGATTTTTATGGAGAGCATCAGTCAGTAATATTTGTTTAGCCTATTCATTTCTGGATACAGTAAGACCAGCTTATTTAGTCCGAAGCACGTTTTCCAAGGAGATATACGCGTTGAAGTACATCCCCCCCCATGCTGTTGGAAAACCTACCCTGTCCCCAAATTAGGACTTTGACACTATCTCGATGAGTAGCGGTCTAAGCTATTTGCAGAAAAGACGCATAGTCACGTGAAGAAAGAAACCCCTTTTTAGAACAAGCAGTATCAGTACAGTAAGTTTAACCCTTTTAAGGCACAGTGTTCCCGCTCTGGGAACACCAAACTCTGACGCTTTGATGTTGCCAGTCACGGAGAATAGATTTGATTTCTATAAAAATAGTGGCGGGTGACATAGCTCCACGAGAATCCTTTACTTTTTAGCACGTCATTTCCCGTAAAAAAATTATCACGATTATTTTTAACAGCTCTGACATCTGCTGAAAAATGGAAGAATGCGAGATCAGCTGGAAGATAGATTGCCCAATGCTGAAAAAAGGGCAGCCGTTGCCATCGCTCGACTTAACTACCAGCAAGATGGCGGACGATCGAAACGTTCATCGCGTGCCACAGATCTAGAGACCCTTTTTTGACGCAGCTGGTTGTGCCGGCACAGCCAACTGTCGCCATCTTGCTGGTAGTTAAGTCGAGCGATGGTAACGGCTGCCCTTTTTTCAGCATTGGGAAAAGGTTGCGCCAAAAAAGGTTAATACTACAGTACTTTTTTTCTTCGGATTTGAATAAAGAATGAAAAGTTTACTCACTGTGAAAAAATTAAGATAAAAGCGGATTGCGACAATTTACCAGCAGCTACTGAACTGAAACTTTAGCAGATGATTCGTGGTATGCCGCTACTTCAACTAGTTCGTTCCCTGGCATCATCTAGAGACCTGTTTCAAAACTTAAGCGAGTTGGAAAATGTGCTTCGGTCTACCCTAAAATAATTTTAGATCGATTACGTTTAGAAGAACGTATTGGATTAAAGTTTAAAGATATTCTCTTGTAAAATACATTACGAATATTCCCAAATTAAAACGCGGAGAAAAGAAAATCTGCATTGAATTAAACTAATTTTGATGTTGCAGCAGAAGAAATTGTTATTTACTGATCAAGGTCTAGAGATCATACTTCACAACAACACGAACTTTTAAAAATGACAGAATTACTTCGTTCGTTACGTAAGTATTGCTCTATAGGTAAAAAACTAGTTGCCGCATCTAGTAGAAATTTTGTGTATGATGTAAAAGTTGCACAAATCCCCCTTACGACTGAAAAGAATTATGGGAAAAGTATCATTACATAAGGAATTTCTTTTTACTCCTTCTTCAGAGCTGCTTGAAGGTCATGTGCTCAAGATTGTGATTATTTAAAACACTAGCGCCCTCACGGTTACGGTTTCAGAGAACAAAAAATCGAAATTTTTGAGTAGCAAAACCACACACTAAAAGTGTTTTGTGGAATTTAACATAATTTGTTTGTTAAATAGTTTAGCATCTTCTTTCAGTTGTTTTGACAAAAATTTGTTCGATTTGACGATATCGATTCCACAAAATATCTTTCTGAATCAACAATTATGCTCTTGAATCTAAAACGAATCATATTTAAAATCACTAGACCTTGGACGTAGGAAAAAGACGAAAACGCTCATTCTAGAGATGGGCGGTTCGACTCATTTTACTGATTCGAATCTCGACTCACTCACTACTTCAATGATTCGAATCAGTGATTCGAATCTTGAATCAATAAAACAACTAAAGAAATTTTCCCTCTCTCTGCGCCGAAAGCCGTACTATTTAAACACCCTTCACCCATTCATCGGGTTTCTTCTCCGCTGAGTTCTCGGGTTAGCATCTCTCTCTCCTTGCTCCAGTAAAACTAGTGTTTAAACTGCCCGAAATGAAAATACAGGGGAGCTTCGTATGACCCCCTGGGCCTGTAAGATTAAAAGGTTAAGTTTGGTGTCAAAGCATTCGAAATTTTATGCAAAGATGGAAGTTCCTAAGGGGGGGTCGAGAATCAATAAAAACGCGCTCCGATGAATAGTTTCCGAGATATACGTTAATTAATTATGGTAATTAGACTAATTAACCATGATTGAGGCTTAAAAGGACTGCAAACATGTAGAAATTGGCTCTGGGATGGTTTCCAGACTTTGGAGATGCCGTCGGAGGAGGCTAGTGTTTAAAATGCCCAAATTGAAAATATAGGGGAGCTTCGTATGACCCCCTGGGCCTGTAAGATTAAAAGGTTAAGTTTGGTGTCAAAGCATTCGAAATTTTAAGTATCGGTGGGGTGTTGAGTCTAGGGGGGGTCGAGAATCAATAAAAACGCGCTCCAGTGGATAGGTTCCGAGATATACGTTAATTAATTATGGTAATTAGACTAATAAACCATGGAGCTGTTTTTTCTGCGATGAGAGAAGAAGAAGCTTTCCGAGAGAAAGCAGTAGCAAAAGCATCACAAGCTGGTATTGATCTCAGGATTTTCTTATCGCCGGCCTCAGAGGCGTAGCCAAGGGGGGGGGTTAGGGGGGTCATAACCCCCCATAAGGAATTTTTTGCCATACAAAATGTATATTCTTCACTACATTATCATACACACGTATACATATATATGAGTTGCAGTAGTCACAACCCCACCCCATGAAAAATTTCTGGCTACGCCCCTGGCCGGCCTGTATTTTTGCCCTTTATCGAATTCGAGATTTCACTGAAATGAAAATGAGAATATCGGATATTTGATGTTGAAATAAAACCGATATGTCGATTTTTGGCCCAGTTCTACTGAGGGGCTGCTGCCCCCCCCCCAAAAAAATGGGACCCTTTACTTAGCTTACAATTGAACTTTATCTTTAAATTTGATACCCAGCCCACCCCGAAATAAAATCCTGGCTACGCCACTGTCAATAACACTAACTACGCCACTGCTTTAGACCCTATTTTGTATTTCTCTGAATTACGTAAGAAAATAAAATCATTCCCCTTAAACGAAAAACAAGGTAAAAAAAAAAAAAAAAAACGAAATCTGCTGCAATAAAGCGAAATGTTATTTTGCTTACTACAAAGTCCTTTTGTGAGAGCGCTTAATACCGCCCCTGTATCCTTCATTAAAAGTGACAAGCACAATCCTAACTTTATTTCATTCTATTTCCCTTCACATGAAAATCCGCCACCATGTAAACTTAACGTTCCGTTTTTTTTTTTGTTTTTTTGTTTTTTTGAGGGTGGGGGCAGGGGGACATATATTGAAGTTAAAAGTAGAAAAGGGATGTTTCATTAAATTTTAAACAAATATTAAATCAGCCAGACAAGTTTGAAGGAGGGATTTT
Organism: Cheiracanthium punctorium; assembly: GCA_038373885.1. Taxonomy (NCBI): domain Eukaryota; kingdom Metazoa; phylum Arthropoda; class Arachnida; order Araneae; family Cheiracanthiidae; genus Cheiracanthium; species Cheiracanthium punctorium. The sequence goes on along the minus strand of JAWZYV010012842.1, from coordinate 991,977 downwards.
CTTAATTTTTTTTTCGGGGGGGAGATTGACCCCTCTTGCCCTTAGGAAGTAACGCCTATGCCCCCCGCCAAAAGCAAACGATGTTCGACCCACTCCACACCCACAGACAGATAAAACTTCAAATCCGACCACCAACCAAGAAATGAAACACCAAAGATTCGAAAAAAAAACTTCAATTAAATGAAACATCCTTTCAACTCTTTTCGACTCCTTTCGACTCTGAGTCGATAGAAGATTCGAAAAAACCCCTCCAATTAAATGAAACATCCTTTCAACTCTTTTCGGCTCCTTTCGACTCTGAGTCGATAGAAGATTCGAAAAACTAACGAATCTCAACGATAGTATACAATCACCGAAACAGAGCGAAACACTGTATCAGTAAAGATTCGTTGCTGCACCAACTCAGTGACCAACTCACCCACACCCACTCATTTACTGTTTCAAATCATCTATCGACTCAGAGTCGTAAAGAGTCGAAAAGAGTCGAAAAGAGTCGTAAAGAGTCGAAAAGAGTTGAAAGAGTAAGGGAAAATCTCTGGGAACGGCAAAGGGAAAATAAGTTTTTCTTCCCTTCGCACTTGGAATGTATTTCCCTTGAGGGCTTGAGATTCGAATCCGTAGAGAGTGAGTGTAAAGACTGAGCCACTCAGTACCAAGATTCGAATCACTGATTCGACTCATCGAATCATTGGCCATCTCTAGCTCATTCCCCTACCAGCCAATCAGAAGGAAGTTCCACCGCGGACATTTAACCAAAGGAAAAGAGCAGTTCCGCAGAGTTGAGAAATGAGAACTAATATTCCCTATATTTCATCAAACCAAAACGAAAACCAAAGCCGGTATTATGTGTGCTTTGTTTACGTTTTCGATTAGGTACTTTTTAAAAAAATTTCATATAGTTTTATTTGTTTTCAGTGCTTGGCGGCAAATGCCAAAATTTTCAAATTGATGTATCTCTGAAAGTATTTCACTTAGTGACACGGGATTTGTTTTATTAATTTTCTTGGTCAAAGAGCAGCATTCTTCTAAATATAAAGGGTGGGAAAGGAGGGACCGTATAAAAATTAAATTTCGTATTTTAATATGTATACAATCCCCAGTATAAAAAATGCCATATTTGAAAGCTACTCTTCATTTGACGAACTTTTCTAATTGGAAGTATGTTTCGATCACTCACGGTTTAAAAAATAATCGCCTTAACATCTATTTTGAATCACCCGGTATATTATTTATAATGATTTTTTTTTATATATATTTAAGAAACTCAAGATTATTTTTAATTTCTTTTTCCTTTTAAGATATTTATACTACCAAGTATGCAGTTTTTCTATATCATTCTCAAGCTATTTTAGTTAAACCATGGGCTTAGCCCATTAAGTGATTAAATTTAGTTGTATCGTATAGAATATTTTTTGTGTGGTGATTGTATTTTTATGTGCCGGCGATAGCCGTGAAGGATTAAACATTGCTTTTGATCGAGAGAAGATAGAATATTCTTGATGAAATGGTTGGATACAGGAATTTTCCCTGTTTTTTTTTTTTTTTTTTACACACACACTTGGAATACTTGAACACAACGTAAACACATTATTGAAAAAAGAAAAGGATGATCATCACCATAATAGATTATTTCTTGCTCAAAACAAAACATTGCTTCAGATCACTATTGAGGAAGACACATGAAAATGCAGTAAAATGCACGCATTTTTGAAGCACAGAAGAAAATAGATAATTTGACAATAATCACATTTTTAAAAATTTTTCACCATCACAATATAAAAACTTCTTGGTTAAGTAGAACAAAAACAGTATTAAATGAACTAGGAATTGCATCTTTTCAAATTAGAATACATTTTGGACAGGAGCACAATCCCTGAATGGAAAGTGCTTGTCCGAACACCTCCAATGAAAAGTAGTTGGGAAGAAAATATAAAATAAAACAGACTGCAGCTGCATGTTGATTAGCATAGCTGAAGGCAGGAAAATCGAAATGATATAAAGTACGTTATTGCCTTGCAAATGAAATGGCACATTCGAAATTTTTTAAAAACAGTTACTATTAGAAACTTATAATTAATTAAATTTAGAAAAGATTAATAGTTTAAATTTAGACACTAGTAATTTACATTTGTATTAATAATTTTTCATAAAAAATATGCACGTTGTGTTGTGTCAACGTGACAAGTTGGTTTCATTAATTTCACTTTTCAATGAGTTATTTGAAAGGGCAACATAACATTTCTAGAGGACTTTGATCCCTACCCGAAATTTTAGTCAATGTACTAGTATTTTTGTATTTGTGTTAAGTTAAAATATTTTAATAGTACATATCACCCCCCCCCTGAAATTTAATTTTAGCAAAACATATCCCCTCCCAAAATTTTTTTCTGGCTACGGCCTTGATACTGGCTACGCTACGGCTACTGCGAAGGCAGATGCCTCTACCTCTAGTGCAGGCTTGTCCAAACTAACATTTTTGCAATTATCATTTTTTTAAATATAAGAACAAAACTGCTTTAATAACGAATTCGGTACAAATGATGCTTAAGTAATTAATTTAGATAGAAAAGCATTAACAATTTGGGAAGATTTAATATTTTACATTTTTATTACAAATTAACTCTGATTTTTTTAAAATGGTAGATGTTTCAAAATGGATACATGAACATACAACATTACTTCTATCGCATGTTTATTATTTAACTTTTTTTTATTTAATTATTTCAATTTTTACAAATCTTAAAATAAACTTTAATTTTTAAATAAAGCAAATTTTATTAATAATGCCGTCAAACAATTATAGGCTGCAAATATCACCGGGCCTTCCGAGTGAAAATAAAAAAAATAAAAAAGAAGCTCATGTTTAAAGTGCTATTCGAAAATAAATTAGAAAGTTACATTAAACTTCTCGTCATTCTGACTTTCAATCTATTAGTACATAATTTGCTTTCCATTTTAATCGGAGAAATGCAATCGGTACGTTCATATTTTGCAACTCTGCGGAACTGCTCTTTTCCTTGGTGAAATGTCCGCGGTGGAACTTCCCTCTGATTGGCTGATAGGGGGATGAGCGTTTTCGTCTTTTCCCTACGTCCAAGGTCTAGTTTTAAAATCTTTTGATAAGACAGTTTACGCATGCGTTAATGGAAAGCTCAACACACTCGAAAAATTTGATTGCACGAGAACGGCAGTTGCAGTCATTAATGTGTTTTATTTTAGTTTAGATAAATCAGATGTAAAACTATAATTACTTGAATGTTCCTAAATTTGGTGAAAGTTTCAAAGATAAGCCCAATTCGTTTACCTTTTCATTAAAATTTACATTTTTATTTTAGTGTTTTTATATGCATCTACAGATTTAGTTCAATTCAACTCAATGTCAGTTTTTTTATTCGTTTGTTAGACAAATTTAGCAAAGGAACCAGAATCGCATGATGAAATAAAACAAATACTTATCTTTATTTAAACTTAATTCTTTATAACGAGCTAACTAGTTTATTAGACTTAACAATAAGCAATTCGAAGCACATACCTTCAAATAACTATACTCGAACTTTCCTTAACGTTTTTCTTGTCGTAAAGCTCGTTAGAGGTTTACATATTGGGGAGGTTTTCTTTATGACTACCCTATACTTTTAGAAAATTATCCCCTACAAACTGTGGCATAATTCCAATAAAACACTCTTCCATTTTCCGTAGTAGCAAAAGGAAAATGTTACCTTTGATCTGAACTGACATTTCGGATAATCTTATGAAAGTTTTTCCATCTACACATTAATCTCTGGAAAAAGAGCGTTACTCTGGAGGTATTTCTATTGTCCCAAAACTAAAGGCTTAAAGTTTTAAGTAATCTTGTTAAACCTCCACCTAATCGTGTAGAACGCTGTTCGTCGAATCAATCGAACGCTAAGTGAAATTGATGGCAAGATGTGACAAGAAGTTGCTCAACTATTTCGAGCTGTCTGAACCGATTAATTGTAAAATAAATCCTTTCACCTATTAAAGAGGGGGCTGTTAATGCTGCAGATATTAAATATTGCTGCATTTATCAGAAGTGAAAAGCCGGTTTACTTGCGAAGTTTAAAATTAAAAAATGAAACCGAAATCAATATTCCCATTATTATAGTATTAAGAAGGAATAGCGGTTTAATCGCATGTAATACAGATCACAAAAGTAGATGCATTTTTGCAGCGAAATTTTTTATTTTCCTTTTTATTAAAAAACTTGATCGCTATTAAACCTTTAACGCGCAGTGTTCCCGATCTCGGAACACCAAACTCTGACGTTTTGACTGTTGCCAGTCACGAAGAATAGATTGGATTTCTATAAAAATAGTTGCGGGTGCCATAGCTCCACGAGAATCCTTTACTTTTTAGCACGATTATTTTTAACGGCACTGACATCTGCTGAAAAATGGAAGAATGCGAGAACAGCTGGATAAATTTCCCAATGCTGAAAAAAGGGCAGCCGTTGCCATCGCTCGACTTCACTACCAGCAAGATGGCGGGCGATCGAAACGTTCATCGCGTGCCACAGATCTAGAGACCCTTTTTTGACGACAGCTGGCTGTGCGCGCGCACAGCGCTTTGCTTTCAAAACTTGAGCTTTCAAAAAAAGGGTCTCTAGATCTGTGATGAACATTTATGCGGCGCGATGAACGGCGCCGCATAAACTTTCGGCGAACTAGAATGAACGGCGCGATGAACGTTTCGATCGTCCGCCATCTTGCTGGTAGTGAAGTCGAGAGATGGCAACAGCTGCCCTTTTTTCAGCATTGGGAAAGGGTTGCGCCTCAAAAGGTTAATTATAATTACCCTGTATATCTCCTTGTGCAGTTTCCTAAAGAGTACCCATGCTCTGTAATTTAGACTTTTTTTCACTAAAATCTCATACACACACAAAAAAAAAACAAAAAAAAAAAAACAGCTTGCGATAAAGAAATGAATGCTGCGTGTGGAGAAAATCGAATCATTAATCGAATTTGGATATGAAAGAGGACAGGAAGAAAATTCCGAGACATATTTCCTCGTGGTAAATTATTGTAATGAGATGCTGCCTCATATATCACGCGGAAAAAGGAGAAATGCGCACCAAGGAATTACTTGATATTGAGACGCGGTTTCGAAACAACATAACAGTCTTCTTTCTTGGAGCGGGTACTACCACATGAAAATGAAATTATTTTTTCTGCATTATGTTGGATTATGTCTATACATATATACATATATAACGGAATATATTACGAACGATTTATAGATGATTGCAAGACAGGGAATTCGTCCTATCGCTCAGAATGTGACGATTTACTCAATATCAAGAAAAATACCATAAAGCAATTTTGGTGTCAGTGACATTATGGCCAGTGGCGGATAAAGAAATTTCTTTTGGGAGGGAATTTTTAATTCAAGTTTATTTTTCTCAAGCAAAATGTAAAACTAAGAAACATTTTACAGTAAAACAGGTATGGGCATCCTTTATAAAGTTGCGGGCCAAACTTTAGAATGTTAGTGAAGTCGCGGGCCGTTTAATTGGAATTTATATGGGATTTTGAATGTCTTACATGGTTTTTATATGAAGTTGCGATGTGTTCCGCGGGCCGGATCAAAAGCCGGAGCGAGCCACATCCGGTCCGCGGACCGGAGATTTCTCATAAGTCCTGGTTTCTTGTAAACCAATGTAAATTTTCTTGGGAGGGGCTTACGAAAAAGGGAACAAATATTTAAACCTTAACCTTCGCTGTTTACTACGATCTATTGTCCCTGACACATCACATATTAAAGCGATCGCAACAACCGACACCACCTTCCAACCCGCCAACCAATCTCTACCTATTTACAGCATCTAGAATGCAAACAGACAGACGAACACATGTCATGAACACATTCTAACTTTGTTAGAATGTGTTAAAATTAACACTCATCATGCGTCTGAATTACAACCTTGTAAGTGATACATGTCTTGAGGTACAGACAGTACTGCTAGATCGGGGCCTTCGCTATTTGTAACGGGCCTGCTCGTGTATTTCGATGAGTCATCCAAAGAGGCCTACGGATGCTCGCGTATTCCCGTATACATCAAGCATTTTTTAAGATTTCCAAGGCTTTGAAGCGTTATTTAATGTAGCTTTATGCCATAATTGTGCTACTAATTTTATTAGTTTCTTTACTATGATACATGTGGACATTAAAGCAAGTAGATGTGTGTAATTTGAAGGAAAAACAAAGCAGTGCTTACTGTCATGATTCATTATTTTGGCTTGATTTTTAATATACATTAAACAAATTAAGCTGACTTTTATTATACATTAAGGTAAACATATTCATAAATGATAAACAGTTTATTTATACAGATATTTTTATGAATTTCTTTATACTGAATATTTAAGTTTCACATTTTAAAAGCAGTTACAACCATAACCACCTTTTAAATAAAATTAACTAACAGTTATTAAATTTGCGTTCATTAAATTTTGTCCAGTTAATATAGTAACAGAATATATGATGAGGTGCTGGAATAGAAATGAAGATATTTGATATTTACAATTCGCATATACATCATTTAAGTACTACTACAATATTTAATTTTTAATCTTTTGTAAGACGTGGATATTTGGCGAATGTTTACTATAGTTAGAAGTACAACCTGGTGTACTGCATTCCTTTGGCATCTAACTTAAAAATAATGTAAATGAACTTAACGAGAAACATTTAGAATAAATTACTCAATAAAATGTGTCCCATAAATAGTAGTACGAACTTTAAGGGAAGATGAAAAAGAAATCAAAAGGATTAAGAATCACGTAACATACCATGGCCAAACACGTTGTTTTCATGCTAAGCTTATGTATTGAAAACTTTACCATTCCCGATATTAAAAGGATTTATAATTTTCGTTTATAATTCCATATATTTTTTTTCTTCCAAGGAAAAGTATTAAATTTTAGAAAACCATAGTAGGAAATACCACGAATATTCTAATATCTTTTTTTTAAGTGATTACTAACTGGTGCTTGAAGACCATGTTTTCGTCCTTGCATTGCTGTATACAGTGAAACTTCTATGAGCGACCACTTCTATTTAGTGACCCCCTCCTGCAACGACACAATTTTTAAGGCACCGATTTTTTACCCTATCTAGTTAATATTAAAAGAGCCTCTAGAAGACACCACACAACCCTCTATAAGTGACCGGTCCCAGTTCCCAGTCCGAAAATTTTCTTGTATTTTACCGGAAGTAAAGTAAATAAAAACCACATTCTAAACCAGTCGCTCTACTGCAAATCGACAGCAGTGCAAGTACAGGTACACATTACGTACAAATCTTGTACGTTAGAGAAGAGACATGTCTAAGAAACGAGTGATTTTACTACTGGAAGCGCACTGATGTGATCGAATTACACGAAAAAAGAAATTTGGAGGTTACTTTTGGTTGTAGGAAAACCTAAAAAGCAAATAGATTTTATTATGACAAATTGAGAATGCATGAAGATATCGGAATAAATGCTCTTTTGGCAAATGCAAAAATATATATATATATATATATATATGCAGCAGAGAGTGAAGTACACTTGAAGCGAGAATAAAGAATGAAACAATCTGAAATTCCTAAATATTTGATCAAAATTTAAAATTTGTTTACATAATTACCCATGCAATTTATTATGAAACTACATAAATAACAAAACAAACAATATATTTTAGCACTTTGAATACAAAGTGAGATAAACCAACAGCTCAAGGACTCAAAAAATTTCAGGATACCTCTTCAAAAGCTGCACTAAACACTGTAGCAAACCAAAAATAAACGCTTTCTTATTTAATTATTCTTTATTATAGCAATTCCAAGTATTATATAAAAGTTATTCTTTTGTCGCTATCTCAATCGAACTTTGGAATTGAACATAATGAACTCTTGTACAAAATATTAACTGCATTTGAAGTTTCTACGTATACATATACAAAATTAATAATTTATAATTTACTGTACTTCTGCACTGAAAGCTGGCTACACATGTCTAAATCATACAATTAATGCACATATCTAACTGATAAATAACATTTTCGACTGAAAAATTAAATAGACAACATCGTCTAACTAGTATTACAAAGACACGCTTATTTACTGTATAATAAACTACTCAAGTAGTACGATTTCAGATGAAAATGATTTAAAAACAGCACATGAATATTAATTCACTAAATTTGATTTACATACATATTTTTAGAACTTCTAAATAAATTATACAAGTTTACACTTCCTTTACATTCAGAGCAAAATGTTCGAATTTTATGATAAATTACTAGGGATCGACCGATACCACATTTTCGCCGATGACCGATACCGATACTTTACCTGTAAATTCATTTTCAGCAATAGCCGATACCGATACTTTTAAGTTATGGTATCGGCCGATACCGATACCGATACTTTATACAGTTTAATGTCATTTAAACCTACATTTGTATTCTGGGCAGTTTTTGTAATGGGAGTGTAGTTCTCGTTAAAATGAATAACAGCATGATGAAATTTGATCCCAGTAGAAAGCATTAAAAAGAAAAAGCAGAGGATACATTGAAGTGTGAATTTACAGTAATTCTAGTCTTTCTCTTCTATTCAATCATGCCGATGAATGGCCGAATTTATAAAAAGATGAGCACCGGGAAGCGTTTCAGTGTGCAGGTTCGGAATTCTTTCGCCTCGCGTGGCAATCGATCTAGTGGTCTGAGTTTTGGGCGATTTTCTCCAGATGTTATGTGAATATGCGTTAAGACTCCCTTAAGTCCTCCGCCCAAGCCCCCCATAGGTAGATGCCCCTCATTTAGGCTTGACAGAACACAAACATGGGGGGGGGAGAGTTAAACGGATATATTAATCAGAGAATCCATTTCCAGTGCCGACTGGTACAAATATTTAAATCAATTTTTCTCGACCTCTATTTTGTCGCCTAATTGTTGCTATGAGCCAGATAAAAGGTTTCCATATTAGACCCAAAACAGCTCGTCTGACAAACGTCATTCGGTTCAAACCCTATCCCCGTTTGCATGCGCAGAAATACGATTCACTTCCGATAGCAGAAGGCTACTTTCCGCTTCAAATATTTCCGGCTGACTAATATTAAAATGTCTGTATCTGAAGTTCTATAAGCTAAATAGAAACAAATTCCTCAAACGTATTTCGAAGGCTGAAATATTACACTTTAACACACATCTGGGCAACCGCCAGCCCGCTGGCCGGATGTGGCCCGCCCAGCTTTTGATCCGGCCCGCGAAACATTTGAAAACGGCGTATAATTCATTCAATATCATATATAAATCCCAATTATACGGCCCGCCACTTCGCTAAAATCCGCAAGTTTGGCCCGCGACTTCGCTAACATCCTAAAGTTTGGCCCACAACTTTTCAAAGGTTGCCCACAGTAGAATCTCCCTATAACGAAGTCTCCTTACCACGAATTTCTCCCTATAACGAAATTTTTCAAGGAAACGTAACTTTAAGGCTTAAATGACACTACAAACATTTTCCATATAACGAAGAGCTTATCTTTCCATAGCGAATATTTCAGATTTACCTTTGATTTTTTTTTTTTTTTTTTTTTTTTTTTTGTTAAAATTGTCGTAGAAAATGTAGTAGTAAAAAGTTTTGTAGAAAATTTGTTTTTGAACAGACCACTTAGTGGAGGAGTAATAGATGATAAAAATGGAGGCCAGGAAAGTGAAACTGACTCCGATAATGAAGACACTTTACCAGCGCCCAATTATGACCAACAGGGGCACCGGGCATTGATAGATTTTGGGGCCCCCAATCTATGAAATTTGATATATTTTTCATAAAATTTTGATATAAAAAAGAATATTTCAGAAAAAAAAACATTTAAAATTGGGTTCCCTTTCAAGTCCGGGGCCCTGGGCAAAGTCCCGATTTGCCCATATAATAATAAGGCTCTGCGCTTCACGACCAAAACCACATCAAACTGTAATTCTTCAACCTTTCAAAACCATAAAAAAAAGTTTCCAAATGGAAGAAAATGCGCCTCACTCTATTTTAAGCCGACTTTTAAAATGTGAATATTTTTATGAAAATTTAAAATCACAGAATGCAAAACAATGTAAAATAATGGAATTTTGAAGTAAAATAAACGTATGTGCATTACATATTTTATTCTCTAAATTCGTGGATTGTCTTTACCTTTGAACACTTCATTTATACAATGAAAAGTAAGAAACCGTAAGTTTAACAAATTTATAATAAATACCAATTTATTTTTAATTGAAAATCATAATTTAATATTTTTAAACATCCAATTAACTAAAAAGCTTGTGATATTTGCTGAAGTAACTGAAAAAATCTCTGTACAACGAAATTTTCTCTATAGCGAATTTTTTTAACTGGTACCGAGCGAGTTCGTTATAGGGAGATTCAATTGTGTATATATATATATATAGATATGAATGAACTCTTTTTCGAGTCCACATAGTGAGAAAATAAACGTTTATAAAACTGAAGTAAAATTATAGCCTACCTCTCGACATTTGTTTTTTGCAATCCTTACAGATAGCGTATTTAGTGTTGGGCACCAATTCAAGAATAGGCGATTGCACTGTTAAACTGTCATCTAACGATTCTTCGTCCATAATTTCGACCACACTTGTTGATACGACATCCATTTATCGATGGTTAGAATTTAAAAAAAAACAGAAACACAGTTCGAAAACACTCGCGCAAACAAATGTGCCAATGAGACGACGCCTCTCATATCATTACCAAAATAAAAACTCTAGAATGGTGTTGCGCTTGCGTGGTTTTCTTTTGAAAAGCGAAGTATCGGTTGAAAAGTATCGGTGAAAATGGATGAAAGCAACAGAAACCGATACTTCCCCGATACTTTTAGAATAGAAAGAACCGATACCGATACCTAAAAAAATAGGAGGTATCGGCGCCGATACTATCGGTCGATCCCTATTTTTCGACTAAAGAACTTAATATCGGCGCCGAAACCTCCGATGTAGAGAGGTTTCGGCGGTTTCGCCGAAACCGCCGAAAACCGCCGAAATCGGCAGTTATCGGCACCGATAACTGCCGATATCGGCAGTTATCGGAACGACGCCGAAACCGTCGTTCTAAAGTACATCGTACTTTAGAACGATGTACTAAAGTACGATGTTCTAGTACTCCGATGTAGTTCTTTAGTACGATAAAACTTAATCTTATCGTACTAAAGAACTTAGTTTTGTCGTACTAAATTCTTTAGTACGACAAAACTACAAAAAAACTGTTTTAAAATAATAAAATAATATAATATTTGAAAAACTTATAATAATAAAATAGAACAGTGCTAATCGCGAAAACAGGCCTCAATGATAAACTCAATTTTCGTGCTGGCAACGAACAAGCAGGCCCGGTTGCTAATAGCGACGGCCCCGGCTAGATCCGTCTTCCTACGAATTACTTACTGCTCATAACAGATAAAGATAATTCTAACTAGAGAGTCCCAAAAGATCATATCAAATGCTTGCATAAAATAAACTTCTGTTTTGGCAATTGTAGAAACATTCTGCGCAACTAGTCTACAGAAAATTTCACGGTAGTAAAGAATGCTAAGCACGAGTATCATGCACTTTTACAGCGGTATTAATAAGCATTCCATTTTATTCTACGTGTTCCTTTAAAATACATGTAATGTACAATCCGCTCTCTTCATTTGAAATTCAAAATGTAGTTTACGTAAATCAGACGTCAGTTGGACAGAATAATGACATTAACTTTATTCCCGAAGCGAACTTATTAAATTACAGGTCATAGAATGTTTAAAATTTAAAGCTTTATCAAAATAGCTATATTCTGTGCTCTTGATTTTTAAAAAATGGCTTATTTCAAACTCAGAATACATGTCAACAAAAATTCAATTGACTCTTTGAATACATGTTAAATATATATATATATAGCAAAGAAATTTTATGAAATTGAAGAAAAGCAAATAATAGGAACGGCCTATCTTATTCAAAAAGCAAAATTATGTAAAGTAGAATCTCAAGTTCAAATAAATATGCATAAAAAGAGGGGAAATCACTGGAGAAAAATATATACTTAACAAAACTCTCTTTTCCAGAAGAATTACCGTTCTTTGAGATGTCAAATGAAATTATCCTAAAAGTGATGCCTCCAGTATTTTAATTGAAACCTTTTCAATAAAAACGGTCACAAAAGAAAAACTGGAAAAGAACTCGGTATTTCTGTTCATATTTTTTTTCTCTTCTCCTGCTTGGAAGAGTAAAAAAGAAGTATTTCTTTCTTCACTTCAGGTTTAAATTTATTAGCTCTTCATTATTGCATTCTGCAAAATACGCTGCCACTTCTTTTTCAAATTTTAAATTCAAACGAATTCTACCTGTAGGAACTCCAATACTCCGGAAATTTGAAAGGATCAGGTTCTAAAGAAATTTGAATACACAGGGTAAAATTTTAAAAATCACTTATCATATTTTCCGGGGTATTGACAGAAATTCATTTTCTTACAGAGATTCAGAAATTTCTGTGCAGTACAATTCTTCTTAAACAGCAACAACAGGACTTTGGCGAATCAGAAAAAGAGATTTCGCTGAATACATAGTTAAGTAGAATGTAAAAATCGACGTTGATAAAAATGCTATTCCAGTAAATGTTCTCTGTTATTGTGGGTGGATTCATCATATATATCTGTTAAAACACGTATAAGGATTGTTAAATGCAAGAGCAACTTTGTTCTTTATATTTGATTTCTGCATGCCACAACTTCAAAACACAATTTGATGTATGTATAAGCAACAAAATATCTAGATTTAATCGGGCACCATACTACATGAATTCTACAGAATTTCAGGATACAGAGGGTAGGCACGGGGAAACATGCCCTCTTCTTCTGACTAATTAATTTTAGATGTAAAAGTTTGACTTATTTTGTAAATTGAAATGCATTAATAAAAAAAGGAGATTGAACAAAGTTTTGTCCCACCCCCACCCCCTCTCCAGAATTTATTTCTGAACTCGCCGCTTTTTGCCAGAACTGTTTTTCGTTCTCTTCACGTTGTTTATTACTATTTCATTAATATTGAGTTTAAAAAGAAATATTCTTGAGACAAAAAAAAACTTCTATTTGCTGTATTGTAAAGTAATATCAATGCTATATTTGATATTACTTTACAGTACTACAAATAGAAGTTTTTTTTGCCTCAAGAATACTTCTACTTAAACTCAACATTACTGTGTTAATAATAAACCTCTTTTATAATAAACCCTTCTGTTAATAATAAACCCTATGAGGCGCAACCCTTCCCCAATGCTGAAAAAGGGCAGCCGCTGCCATCGCTCGATTTAACTACCAGCAAGTTGGCAACTCGATGAACGTTTCGATCGTGCGCCATCTTGCTGGTAGTTAAGTCGAGCGATGGCAGCGGCTGCCCTTTTTCCCAGCATTGGGCAATCTATCCAGCTGTTCTCGCATTCTTCCATTTTTAGTGCTATTAAAAATAATCGTGACAATTTTTTGAGGGGAAATGACGTGCTAAAAAGTAAAGGATTCTCGTGGAGCTATGTCACCCGCAACTATTTTTATAGAAATCCAATCTATTCTTCGTAACTGGCAACAGTCAAAACGTCTGAGTTTGGTGTTCCCAGAACGGGAACACTGTGCGTTAAAGGGTTAAAAGAGAAAGGAATTTCGATTTTCGCTTTTTAATATGGTAGTTAGCATGGTTGAAAATTACCGCTGATGCCATTTAAATTGTGAAATTCAAAAAAGAAATAAAAATAATTCCTATAGCTTTTTGACAAATATTTAGCATTAAGTTCATCGAGCGGAAAATAAAAATGCATAGAGATGATAAAATATTAACTTTCCGTCGATGTCGCATTTAAAACAATGGGATTTTTATACTTTGTATAAATAATTTTCGTTTGATTTTCTTCGCGTGCTTAGTCTAGATCTTTCAAATTCGCGTATCACTGCACATCCGCACAGCACGATTCAGTCCCATAGACGTCTTTGCACTGCGGCCAAATCAATGACGTTTTGGAATCGTAAATTATTTGTACAGTATTCCCGTTATCAGTGCTCATTCTGAATAATCCACACAAAATAATAATCATTCTAACATTTAGCATGCTTGTAAAATCGATGTTGATGTGAATTAGAATCTTTTCTGGTTTAGCTGATAGTATCGTGAAGAATTTTGGAAAATGTTTTCAAAGTGATGGCATGTGAGGCTGGCTTCCAGTATGTAACAGTTGAAGACATAAAATAACTATGTAAAATAACGTACATTAACCCTTTAAAGCGCAGTGTTCCCGCTCTGGGAAAACCAAACTCTGACGTTTTGACTGTTGCCAATCACGAAGAATAGATTTGTTTTCTATAAGAATAGTTGCGGATGACATAGCTCCACGAGAATCCTTTCCTTTTTAGCACGTCATTTCCTGTAAAAAAATGGTCACGATTATTTTTAGCAGCACTGACATCTGCTGAAAAATGGAAGAATGCGAGAACAGCTGGATAGATTGCCCAGTGCTGAAAAAAAGGGCAGCCATTGCCATCGCTCGACTTAACTACCAGAAAGATGGCGGACGATCGAAACGTTCATCGCGTGCCAAAGATCTAGAGACCCTTTTTTGACGAACGTTTCGATCGTCCGCCATCTTGCTGGTAGTTAAGTCGAGCGATGGCAATGGCCCTTTTTTCCAGCATTGGGAAAGGGTTTCGCCTCAAAGGGTTAATCTATGGCCGTGATAGAAAACCTACCTTATGAACGTTTCAATTTAAAAAAAAAATGAAAATGTGTCGTACAATATACTCAATACAATTTTCTGACAAGAGCATGCAGGTGAAATATGTGTATAGTTTTAGAACATGTTGCAATAACTTATTTTCAAGAAGAAGAAAATGCACTGGTGGTAGTCATCAATAAAAGGGGGGGAAAAACCTCACGGGTCTCATACGTTTAAAAAGATTAAATGAGCTGGAGACATAAATGATGAAGGAAGTTAAGTTTCGACGCAAAGCAAAAACAATGCCGTGAAATAAAAAAAGAATTCCAAGTTAATTGCGTCCTTGAGTGTTTTGAAAGATAAGGAATTATTTCTGTTACACGCATAATAAAACACGAGAAAAAAATTAAAGTAGCAAGCTGAGACACATTTAAGCTAGGAAACAAATTCAAAAATTTTTTTTGGATGAAAAAGACAATGAATTTATTAGAGATATAAAAAGAGAAAGAAATTTAAATGTGGAAACTAATTTGATTTTTTTCTCCTCATGCGAAAAGTACAGTGAATTTATTATGTATCCTACAATATTGTTACGCTGATCCTTGACTCACTGACTCTCTAACAATTCTGTACAACCACTCCAAGATAAAACTTATACCATCATTACTCCAAATAAATTAAAAAGTTAAGTCCAAAAAGTAGTGAAATCTACACTGTTTGTTCGATCCGTTTGAAATTTTTCCTAATTATGCATAAAAATAAAGGATATAATCTGCGCTACTTTAAAAATCTAAAAATCCAGAAGTTCCCTCACTTTGGAGCGATTTTTCATTATTTTCATATTCATTTTATTTCCAAGAGTTAAAGAAAATTAATCATTTGCGTGACAAAGGTGTCTCAAGTGATAATGACGTCATACTGAAGTCACGGTTATCAGGCTTTTAAAGGAAAATTGCGATTCTAATTCGTTTAAAATAGTTTTTCTAGATTACCCAGTTATTTTTTTCCAAATAAGATGATTTCCTCTACATGAAACATTCATATAAGAGGGGATGTTCGCAACGAAACGAAATCTTTCGAATACGAAAAGTTTTCTTGCGTTTTTAGAAAAAAATGCAATTCCAATTTCGGTATGTAATAAAAATTGAATATGAAGTTATATATTTTAACTGGGCAAAGATTAAATATATTGAGTGTAGACATATTTCTGTCTAATGTGTTATTTAGTGCTCGTTGTAATTGCCTCCCCAACGGGCTTTATATTCCAGTTTAAAAATGGAGATGATAAAACGCTTGCAAAGTGAGAACCTTGCAAACGCTTGCAGGTAAGAATAAACTTTATGCCCTAAAGGAAAAGAGATGGAAGAAGTTCATAACTCAGTTTAAATCCCAGGATCTTATTCAATTCTGAACTCGTCCTTAGGTATGATCTTTCTGAAGCTGTGTCTCACGCTTAAACTCTTCTCTACAGCGAGTTCTTAATTTGTTGTTAAGGTGGCTGCCTACCTTTGTTTCGGAAGTATTTTAATATTAGAAAAGTTACCTTCTTCTATCCGTTATTACGATTAAGTACTGTTAAGATCTGTTAAAAGCATGTGAAACTATGAGTATATTTTTGAATATTTCGACTTTTTAGCCTCAAAGCATGCACGAAAATTGCTTTCAAATGGCACTTTTGGAAAGCGCCAAAATCCGAATTTAAAGGGAAACGTTTTTATTCTGTAAATTTTATTTGGAAGATTGAAATCTACTTGAGGGAATGAATTAATGCCATTATTTTAAGTACAGTGCTCAAAAAAAAAAAAAAAAAAAAAATTAGGGGAGCAAGCAAAGAAGTTAAGAAAACCGTGCGAGACAGTCACGTATTGGCATAAAAGGGATAGTACAAGCGTATCAATGCGCAATACAGAAAAAAATGACATTAAAAAATTTGTATTTAGTGTATTAAAATTTAATGTGTATTAAAATGTGTATTAAAATTTTTTGTATTAAAATTTGTGCTTTAATTCTTTGAAGATATGGAAAAAGCATGAAAAAATGATTTAGGGCAACAATTTGATTACATGTAAACGATAAAAGAAAAGTAGTGCTTAGAAATGATACACGATTTTAATATAGCGTGTGGTCTCCTCGAACAGCTAAGACTGCTGCACACCTGTTTGCCATGGAATGGCCAGCGTATTCTCCGGACATGAACCCCATAGAACACATTGGTTACAATCTAGGGAGACGAGTTGCTGGCAGCCTACTAACCCCCACATACTCTCCCAGAACTGGAAATAGCTCTTCTGGAGGAGTAGGGCAGAATACCCCAGCTCCTCATTAATTGGCCTCAATGACTCCATGCCTCAGAGGTGTTCGACGTTGTTGGTAGTCGGGGGAAATCATATCTCCTATTGAAAACAGTTTCTTTCTAGAAAAAACCTTTTTTTATTCGTTTTTTCTCACAGGCACAAATTGTGTTTTTTTTCCCTTTTGTACGCAAATGCACAAAAAAATGCATTACTTTATGCTAAGCATGTGTATTTTTATTTTCTTATGTGGACTACCACGTCTGTCGATTATATATCAATCATCTAAGCAATTGCTCAGCCGCAAGATCGACCGATAACCTCAATATCCTTTGATTGTTTTGAGCTGTGTAAATTTAAAAAAAAATGTTCAAAATAAAGTAGGAAAAAAGACTTCGTTAAGAAAAAATTATTTTCGTTAATTTTCAAAAAGTTACACTTTTTAAATTTGTGTACTATCCCACTACAAAAAAAAAAACCTATTAACAAAATGTGCCCCATTCACTAATGAGGTGACGTGCAAAATTTGAAAATTGTATCCTAAAAATTGTCATAGATATGAAGATAAACATATGCTGACTTAAACCACTTTTCAATGACTTTCGAAATAAAGAAATCGCGTTGAATGATCGAGTGCGTTCCAGGAGTCGTTCAGAAATTACGAAAGAAAATCCTTTTTTGCTGTTTACAATAAACGTTTACATTCAATTCATGTATAGCCGGTGAACATCTGTGTTATAAGATATATCTGAGACGTTTTATGATGAAAGTCTGAACTTTTATACGTCCTCACATTAGCACACGAGGCCCATTTTACTAACTGGGAACTTTTTTGTACGGAGTTGTATACAAATTTAAAATTTGTAGCATTTTAAAAATTAAAGATAGGATATATTTTAACGTATTTTTTCCTACCTTATTTTGGACACTTTTCTATTCGCACTGTCCACTTATCTCTAATAAATGAAGACTCAAAACATGTTATCACCTTTTTAGTGCACACAGTATAAATTCCGAAAATAAGAGATTCCGAAAACAAATTTCCCCAGAAAAGAAAACAATCAAAGCCGTCGAAACAATAGGTTAGAAAAGAAGTAATTAACGTAACGATAATCCTCGGGGATTTCTTCTTCTTAACCAAAATTAGAAAGCTGATTGTTTTTGGAAACGAGATTTGCATCTGGCAACACTTTCCATCTTGGAACTTCTACCGAAACGGGTAGAGGGTCACAAAAAAAAAAAAAGGAGAAGAATGTACGGGAGATTAGGAAGCAGTTTTTTGAGGAGAAAATTAAAGTAATTCACAGAATGATAAAAACTAGATTGAGAGGAAATCGTATTACTACTTGGCTTCCCCATTAATGTACAATATCGAGAGTTTTTAATATTCGGAGAAACAAAAAATCACGTCATGCAACTGACTTTTTTTTTTTTCTAGGAATGTGTGAAAAGTCTGGCAGAACTCAAAAATTTCTAAAATTAACTTTATTGAAAGAAAAAAAAAGAATTTAATGCTAAATTGTTAAAAACCAGTGTTTTTTATGAAGTGTTCTTGTTAACCATTTACTGCTTACAGGATGTTTGACGAAGAAACCCTTACTTTTAAAATAAATAACTCGAAAAAGGTAATTGATAAAAGCATGAAACCAGTGGTATGTTTATAAACAAAAAAAAAAAAAAAAAAAAAAAAAACTTAAGAATTTGATATTGAAGTCACAAAATTTAAGTATAAATTGTTTCAATAGATGGCGCTGCAAGCAGTAGATGGATCTAACAAAATCCCCCTTTTGTGACTCACGTAACTGCTCTATTGCTCAAAACTTACCGTTTGGGCTGCAGTCTCTTAAAAAAGTGTCATTGGACCTTTCCTGAAACGATGGTGACTGGCGGTGTATTGTGCTTTTGAAAAATTGAAGCCACTCAACAACCGTTGGATGATCGACTGGGTACGATATGGTTTATGCAAGATGGAGCTTGCTTACATCATACACAAGACATTTTTGAATTTCTGAGCAAATAATTTGATGACAGAGTTACTGCGTTGAATTATTCACAGTTACGGGAAAGACAGGAATTGGTTTTCGTATTCTTCTAACCTCACCTCGTTGCCCAACCCCCGAAAATATTTCCTAACTACGGCCCTGGGGTGCAGTGTGGAAGAGGATTGTTCTTGGTGTTTGAGCTCTATCCGGCATCCATATTCCTACTTATAGTGCCATCTATCGGTGCAATTTGTAACTAAAATTTTGTGCTTCAGTATCAAATTCTTACAGTTTTTTAAATTAACATACCACTTGTTTCATGCTTCTATCTATCACCGTTTTTGAGTAAATCATTTTCAAATTTGGAGGTTCTTCGTGAAACACCCTTTACCTAACTTTTGGTAGAAAATTCATTTCTTTTTTCTTTCTTCACTTTTGCGAAAGAAGGGGCCCACTTTTGAATAAAAACAAGTTGTTTTTATTCGAAAACATTTTTCGCAAATTAGTTAAAGAATTAATTTGCGAAAATGAATCATAAAATCAAAATAAAAGTCAGAACTCGCTCAATGTTAACTTTCAACCCTGTATTAAAGTAACTGTCGCTTAAAGCAACTGTAGAAATTTTTCGGCTGCTCGAGGCAGCTTTAAGTAAATCGAAATTACAGAGCTAAAACATTCTTTTTTTTTTTTACCTTTCGATTGAAAGTCTTTGAATTCCTTTGAGATAAGTTAAGAGTACCTTTCACAGTCGGAAGCTGGTATTGGCATGAAAGAGGAGAAGGGGAATATTTTGAAAATTTGAAGAATTCCGTGTTTTCGGGGGAGGAGGGGAAGATCAAAAAGACTGTCTACAACCGCCGCCTGGAGTAACAGAACCAACATTAACAACTTCCTCGTCTGTGGAATTTCCAAGTGAGAAAGATGCCTCTGCCTTTATTTCTTGGTTTTGTTTTTAATGAAGTACAGATTAATCGATTGTTCTATCCCAGATTTCTTCGACTTCTTGCTGGTGATAATCGATTGTTCTATCCCAAATATCCGGGATTTATTGCTGGTGTGCATATAATTTGGTACTAGAAGTTAAAACCCGTTGTGGAGGCAATTACAACGGGAGCTAGAAAAAATATTACAATAGCTCGACAAAAAGGTGCCCTTACTCTATATATTTAATCTTTGTCCACTTAAAATAAGTAACTTCATATTCAATTATTATTATATACCAATATTGGAATGGCATTTCCTTCTAAAAACGTGCCAAAATTTTTCTCATTCGAAAGATTTCGTTTAACTCAAAACATTTCCTCTTATAATGCCGAGTTTCATGCAGAGATAATCATTTTATTTGTGTGTGTGTGGGAGGGAGGGATTTGTAATCTGGAAAAAATATTTTAAATGAATTGGAAATATCGCAAATTTTCCCTTCAAAAACTGATCACCGTGTCTTCAGTGTGACGTCATTATCACTTGCGATACCCAATTTTGTCACGCCCAGATTATTTTCTTTATTTTTTATGCATAATTATAAAAAATTTCAAGCAGATCGTACAGTGTTCATTTTATTAAGTTTTTTGTGCTTAACATTTTCATATTTTCGGAATAATTGTGGTAAAAGCTTTATCTTGAAGTGGTTAAACCGGCATTGTTTGAGAGGCAGTGAGTCAGAGATCGGCGTAATTTGGTAGTAGGATTATTTTTTACAGTATTAAAGGCAATTATTTTATGCGATACCCCAAGGGATGACTGAAAGGTTTTAAAAATCCGGAGTTTGTTTGATCTGCGATTAAGGGAAGCTATACAAGGGCTTCTGCCTAAGGGGGTGATGTCTTGGACTAAGGACTTTTTTAAGGAGTTCTAAAGCATATTCACGTTAAATCTGGAGAAAACCATCCAAACTTCCAGACTGTTAGATTGACAGCTAGGCATTGGCCAAAACCCTTCAAATTTTGCTCACCCAATATGGTCAGTCTCTTCTCCTCTCTGCCTCGGTCGTCTTAAAATATACGGAAAGTGGTAGAAATGCTATCGCGTTTTCTGCATTGCGGTTGGATGAACAAGAAATTATATCGTTCAGCGTTCAGTACTTATTCTAAAGTTCAAACACAGATAGCGCTGATAAATGTGTAAAAAAGGGGGCGGAGGGGGAAGGTATGAGCATTATGGTCATTAAGTTTTGGAGTGCAAAAATAAACTAAGAATTTGCTTGAAGTTTTTAGTTCTATTTGGTTGAAAAACCAAAATAAAAAGAAAAATTGCCTTAAATAACCACTGCCTCAATGAAATCAAGATTTTTGCAATATGTAATACTGGGTGGTATATATAGTTGTTGAAATAATGGTATTCTTTCGATTATGCGTTGTGTGAAAAAAGATGCCTTTAAGAGTATTAAGCTCCCATAATAAATGTGAAGTTAGTGGTACAATTCCTTGATTTTCCGAAAATGCACAAAAATTTTGGTTTTGGAAAATGCAGAAAAATGCCTAACCAGCGCCAGTCCATTAGTTAAAAATAAATTATTTCCAAGATTTAACAAAGATTAGTTAGATATTTCAAACCCGTCAGAACTCGAATATACAGGTTGGTCATAAAAGACACTTTGCGGACATTTAGCGGCCGTACCAGTCAACCGATTGAAATGTGATTTCATTTATAGTTATTCGGATGATGAGAGCTTATAAGTCTATAAACGGCAACAAAGTGGCGCTTACGGTTACGGTTAAAAATTCCAAATTATAGAATATCAAGGTCCATTTCTTCAGGTTGCAAAATGCTCAGCACATGAGAAAGCCCTAGAGAGCGTTGGGATGGTGCGTGTATCACAAAAAGACGTGCGCATTATGTAAGCATAGAAAACAGCTCTGAGAACAGCCAAAAAAAACCACGATCGTGGCACACGGAGGAAATTTGCATCTGACAGAGGCAAGACACCAATCGCAAAACGCCGTCCACGAGATATTCAATTTGAAAACACAATAAAAAGCGGAATGGGAATATTTTTTCTATGTTTAGGAGCTCGCACATGCCGACTCAATGACTCTGGCAACGAAAGTTCAGTTTTTTTCTTTTTTGTGCGTACTGAATGTGTATGATTTTTTATTTTTTTATTTATTTATTTTTTTTTTTGGTGATAGATGTACCGCTCCAACTCTTTGGTTCTTTCGTGTCCGCTGAGCATTTTGTGAAGGGAAAAAGTATAGGTTGCCATGCGAAAATTTCGAGTTTCTGTAGCTATAATCGTAAACATGAAAGCCACTTTCTTGCCGTCCGCAGAATCCCGAGCTTATACCTTTGAATAACTTTATCTGTGAAATCTCATCTTGTTCGGTTGAACGTAACGCGAGCTAGAGGTCCATTTATCGGCAAAGTTTTTCTGTTTCCCTAGATTTTCGTAAAATTGCAAAATATAATTTTACATTTGGTGTAAATCTGTTACAATTTTAGGCAAAATTGTAACAGTATTTCACCAAATTATTTTTCTAGAAATCAGTTTTTAATCTTTCCCTGTAAATTTCACATTAGGTGATTCTTAGTTATAAAAACATGATGTATATAAGAGTTTGAAATAAGTTCATTGCTTGCATAAAGCTCTCGTGATGTAGTTTTCTGATTTCTGAAAGCTGCATCAAGTTCTTTTAGTTGCAGCATTCTTTGGAAAAAGAAGGGGGGGGAGGATAAAAAAAACACCAAAAAAAGTTGAATTTAAAAAAACTCGAAGTATTTCTTTCTTAAAAAAAATAAATGTAGAAATTAATATTGTAAGGTTTGAAAAAAAATTCATTTCAGCCTAAATGGATATTTCATGAAATTTCACTTTTATGGGTTACTGAATGCACAGTGAAATAAAGTCAATGTAGTTTTAACAGTGGTGTAGCCAGAAATATTTTAGGGGGAGGAGGTTACGACTACTGTAACTCATATATATGTATACGTGTATATGATGAGTGAGTGAAGAATCTACATTTTGTATGGCAAAAAAATTCCTCATGGGGGGTAGAAGTTGTGACCCCTTATCCCCCCCCCTAGTCTACGCCACTGAATTTTAATGTACAACAAAAGTACCAACAAAACTTGAAACCTGAGTCATATTTTGGAATTCTAAGTGTCACAGAAATGAACTGCTTAGAGACCTATGCCTATGGTTTAACACTCTCTATTATATAAATTTTATTTTATAAATTAATTGAGAGCAGAATTATGGAAAACTATCCATATTTATTCTTTAAGTAGGACTACCTACACATTTAGTTTTTAAGCCGCCCCATTCACGACTTGGGTGGTAAGTTGTTCGTCAGTTTTTTTAAATATGCATTTATTATATAAGCTAGGTGATTGCAAAATAGTGTAAATCATAATAGTTAAGTAGAGTAAATCACAAAAGTAATAAATGAGACTTAAACAATTTTCCATTAATAGGTCGAAAGATGTGTCAATCTGCCAAATAGTGTTGATACTGATTCAATAACCTGGTTAACCCTTTGAGGCGCAACCTTTTCCAAATGCTGAAAAAAGAGCAGCCGTTGCCATCGCTCGACTTTCCCTTTTTTAACGCAGCTGGCTGTGCACGGGCACAGCCACCTGCGTCAAAAAAGGGTATCTAGATCTGTGGCACGCGATGAACGTTTCGATCGTCCGCCATCTTGCTGGTAGTTAAGTCGAGCGATGGTAACGGTTGCCCTTTTTTCAGCATTGGGCAATCTATCCAGCTGTTCTCGCCTTCTTCCATTTTTCAGCAGATGCCGGTGCTGTTAAAAATAATCGTGACATTTTTTTTTTACGGGAAATGACGTGCTAAAAAGTAAAGGATTCTCGTGGAGCTATGTCACCCGCAACTATTTTTATAGAAATCAAATCTATTTTTCGTGGCTAGCAACAGTCAAAACGTCAGAGTTTGGTGTTCCCAGAACGCGAAAATTGCGCGTTAAAGGGTTAAAGATACTGTTAATTGTTCAGCGCAATAAAACGGACTAGAAAATTAGCAATTCCGAGACTTGCGGATTTTAAATTTGCTCTCTTGAAAAATCAAATTGTCGAGCTACACTACTTTGCAACAAATCTTCTCATAAATCCTAACGACTCCTCACAAAAGGAGCTCCACAAAATATCAAAGAATCCTTTATTATTGTCATAAACGACGCTTTGATGGCACTTTTTTTTTCTCAATATAAACCTTTAGAAAATGGCAACATGTTGTAAGAAGTTTCTGAATTCTAGAGCTTACTTTAGAAACGTAAAAGCAGCAAAAGGAAATGTCGTGTACATTTAGAAAGGTTAGGGCTTTTTTTTTCTCACATTTAGAAACTGAAAATGGAGACAACTGAACATAAAAGGTATCCTCTGAAAAGCGCTATGACAGCAATATGAAAGTTCTTTACGTGCAACTATGAAGCGATGAAAAGAAATGTTGCAATTCTATATTTGTTCCAAGAAGTGCATTATTTATACACACTTCTGTTCTTTTTTGTTCTATAATCAATGTTGATAACAACTAAGATTTTAAGGGTGTAGTTCGAAGAAACAAAATCTCCCTCAAGGTCTAGGTACATAAATTGAAATAAACTAATTATCCCAGGGACTCGAAAAAATTCAGGATAATTCTTTATAAGCTACATTAACCTCCGTGATAAATGAAATAGCGGTGCCTTTTACAATACTTTCAGAAAAAATTCTGTAACATGGAATAGCACAGCAAAAAAATTTCGGAAAGTGCCACATCCTATTAAATTGTCGATTTTTAAGAATTTTTTTCTGAAAGTCTCGCTACTGATACGGGTTTATCGTTTACTGCAGTGTATATTAGAGCTAGTAAAGAGGCATTCTAAAAATTTTGAAGTGCATGACATAATTAATTTATTTGTATTTATGTACCAAAATCACATGAAAGTTATTTTACAAAAGCATAACATGTATTTTAACAAAAGAATAACATTTTATTGTCCGGTTAACAATAAAATTACAGACAACAAAATATTTAAATGATAACTAAATTTATTGCTAGAAAATCGAAGAACATTGCATAAAATACACATAGCAATAGAGGTCTGACTGTTCTTCATGTTTTGTGCAAAATGTTTTATTTTTAAATCTTTAACACCTACATTTTTGTGTTTTCGATGTTCCTTTTTGTATTACATTTTGATGTGAAAAATTGTATGCTCACAAGTACATATACGTACATTAACGTAAGAAAAAAAAATCACGCCTTTTCCCTTTTTTTACTATGTAAGACTTAAAAAACTGATAAAAAGTGTCGTTGGTTTGTTATCGAAAACTTTAAAAACAGAGTCTTTGAAAAGCACTCCTTTTTATGGGGCTTCTTCTCGCTAACTAGTGCTTATTTTTCTGAGAAGCAAATCAGAAGCCAATGCAATGCATGTTTATCAGAAGAATGAAAGAAAGCATTGATGATATCTACTGAAATGCTTTAAAGCACACTTCAATAATAATATTAAACAAACCTTAGTTACGTAAAAGTAACACTATGTGAAGATTAAGTGTTTCCTTAATTAATTATTTTTCACTGCATTATAATTTAGTTTATGACATAGGCCACAAATTTCTAATTAAATATTTCCAAAAATTCACCTCAAGAATCATTTTTAAACTTTTAAAACCCTCTATTTGTTTCACTCGTTTATGTTTCTCCTTCTCAGCTTTCTTTGTGAAAATAATTCTTATGTAGCACTGAAACTAATTTTTTTCCCTCCTAAAACAACATTTATCCTAGATCATTTGTCATTAAAGTTTCAGTTCATGCGAAATAACAAAAAGTTTTATTTTGAGTTTCCATAAGTAAAGTTTAGCTAGCTGAAAAAGATGAATGGTCTAACGTTCAGAGAGTTAATAGACTCGGAAACGTTATGGACTTTTTTTTTTTTTTTTTTTCATTTCTGCAATAATAATTCTGAAAGACGGAACTTCAGTTCAGAAATGGAATCAAAAAATGTTGCCTATAACTCGTAAGAAACAATAAAGTGCTTGATTACATAACCTTTCAAATTAAATGAAATTTTAGAAATGACATACTGGAAGTAAGAATGTAAGTGCCTGTTTTAAAAACTACTTTAATTACACAAGTTTTTGCGTACGTAATTAACCCTTTAACGCGCAGTGGTCCCGCTCTGGGAACACCAAACTCTGACGTTTTGACTGTTGCCAGTCACGAAGAATAGATTTGATTTCTATAAAAATAGTTGCGGGTGACATAGCTCCACGAGAACCCTTTACTTTTTAGCACATCATTTCCCGTAAAAAAAAATTGTCACGATTATTTTTAACAGCACTGACATCTGCTGAAAAATGGAAGAATGTGGGGGGGGCGGATAATGATCATGCAATTAGTTGGGAGTTTTTTGGCGTATACAGAATTGCCAATGGTCAAGGAAAACCTGAAAAACGCGAATTCGTCAGTAAATTTTGCTTTAACAGGAGACGTGAGAAAAAATTAAAAATTATATTTAAGGACCTTGAAATTATTAAAGTGCAACCTGCAAAAATTATCCGAAATCTTCATTTATAAGCTACCTGTTCATTTGCCGTATGTCTGGAAAAAAAATAAATATGACTTGATATAGGAGCGTAACAGAGGCAGAAACGGTATATATATTAATGACTATGTCATTTTATCTCTCACCCTCTTACTGAAAATGTGACATAAAAATGAGACACGAAAATGCGTACGAAATGAGACATAAAAGTGAGAATAAATGTCCGCTGAAAATGTTAGTATGTGTTACGTAAACCACCGATTTCTATAAGCTCCGTAAGGTTGCATTTATTTGATAAAATGATTGTTTAAAAATTTCATCCGTTTTGTAAATGTTATATGAGAATGTGGCAACAATGTGTAGATAAAATAAAATGTTAGTATGTGTTACGTAAACCACCGATTCCGTAAGGTTGCATTTACATTAAATACTATTAGTTCACAACAGCTTTAATCTATTGTAACACTATTTCGTAAGCTGTAGAAAATGCATCCCATGTAGTTTTTACATTTTTTTAAACACTATTAGTTCACAACAGCTTTAATCTATTGTTACAATATTTCGTAAGCTGTAGAATATGCATCACATGTATTTTTCTATAAATAGGTTACAATCATAAAAATTTCAACATAGGGTTACCAGGCGAAATACACGAAAGATGAGAGATAAAATGACATAGTCAATTAATATCGTTTTAATATGGCAATAATGAAACTAAAAAATTAGTGAGGTTCAGGGGGTGTCTCCCCTGACGAGGCTCAAACAGCCGAGTTTATATATATATATCATGTAGGAAATTGTAATCATGAAGAAATTCGACTTATAGAAATTTTGATGCATTTACATGTTTTGAAGCCTTCTGAATTCATTTATACCATTTTTACGGTAATGGGTGTGTGTGTGTGTGTGTGTGTGTGTGTGTGCGTGCGTGCGTGCGTGTGTGTGTGTGTGTGTGTGTGAGAGAGAGAGAGTGTGTGTGGGTGTGTTTGTGTATATGTGAGTGAACACGATAGCTCCAAACAGTGCTTAAGATTGAGCTCAAATTTCGTATATATATTATAGGTCATCGTCGCACGACTGGTATTGATTTTGATGTGTAAAGGTCTAATAAATTTTTTTACAGAGCTACGAAAAAGATTTTTCTCTCATTTTGGCCTTATGGAGGGAAATTCCTGAAAGTGCGCTAACTCTAAACGGTACATTCAATTGAAAGTGAATTGGGTACTTTCAATTGAATTCAATTCAATTGAAGTACAGTTATAGTTCACAATTACAAAAACTGTGTAGATTTTGGTGTGTATAGAACTTGTAGTTTTTCTACAGGGCAACATAGGAGAATTCTTTTACATTATGACTTATGGGTAAAAATTCTTGAAAGCGCGCTATCTCCTAAACGGTGCATTCGATTGAACGTAAATTGGGTATGCAATTTATAGGTCGCGGTCACACCTCCTGTATAGATTTTGGTGTGTATAGGATACAGTTTTTTACAGGGTAACAAAGGAGAATACTTTTACAAAATAGCCTTTGAGCAGAAATTCTTGAAAGTGCATTAGCTCCCTAAATAGTGCATTCAATTGAGCTCAAATTATGTACGCATATTATAAGTCTCTGTCATACATAATGCATAAATTTTAGTTTGTGTACGATTTATAGGTTTTTTTAGTGGGCTACAAAAAAGTATTCTTATACATTGCGGCTTATGCACTCAAATCATTTTAGAGATCTAGCGCCTGAACACTACACCTGATTGAACTCAATGAAATTAACCTAACCTCTTGGTAAAGATCATATGTTCGGAAAGTCGAGTTGAGTCACACCAGATTTTTTATTTTTACTTTCCGAACATGTACCATGTAAGGAAAGTATTGTAATCATGAAAAAATTCGACTTCGAGATTTTGGTGTATTTACACGTTTTGAGGTCTTCTGAATTCATTTATGCTATTTTTACGAGATGTATGTATGTATGTGTGTGTGTGTGTGTGTGTGTGTGTTGTGTGTATGTGAGTGAACACGATAGCTCCTGAACGGGCATTCGATTGAGCTCAAATTGGGTATATATGTCATAAACCACCGTCGCAAGACCGGTATTGATTTTGGTGTGTATAGGACTTATAGTTTTTCTACAGGGTTACGATAAAGATTTCTTTTACATTATGGCCTATGGGGGAAATTCTTGAAAGTGCGCTAGCGTTTAAACGGTACATTCGATTGAGCTCAAATTGGGTATACTATGTTATAAACCACCATTGTAAGACCGGTATTGATTTTGATGTGTATAGGACTTATAGTTTTTCTACAGGGCTACGACAAAGATTTCTTTTACATTATGGCCTATGGGGGAAATTCTTGAAAGTGCGCTAGCGTTTAAACGGTACATTCGATTGAGCTCAAATTGGGTATACATGTTATAAACCACCATCTTAAGACCGGTATTGATTTTGGTGTGTATAGGAGTTATAGTTTCTCTACAGGGCTACGACAAAGATTTCTTTTATATTATGGCATAATGGCATATGGGGAGAAATTCTTGAAAGTGCGCAAGCGTTTAAACGGTGCATTCGATTGAGTTTCAATTTGGTATATATGTTTGAATTATTCATCGATTAAAATTTATTTAAATTCTTGGTAATGATCTTAATCGTAAGTGTTCGGAAAGTCGAGTGGAGTCACTCCAGATTTTTTTACCTAGCGCACAGTGCGTACTGCAGTCTGCTACAGTTGTGCTACTGTGCGACTAATTGTTGCGCTGCACAAGCTACAGTCTCACGATTCTATTGCAATAAATATTTGCTTTAATGAATTTTGATAAAGAAGTTTCGCTTCAAAACACGAAGGTAGCTAGCCAACAGAAAATCCTCCACATTATAAATATGCAATATTCTGCACTGCAGTCTACCTGGATTCTATCCCAGGCATTAATATTCAACAACGGAAACCATGCCAGAGCTTCATAATTTAATAATCTCCATTTAGTGTGAGACGGTGCAGCGCTAGCTGGAAGAGATGAGTGACAAATTCAATTCTGAAAGCATAATAGTTATGATTTCGAAGTTTCTGGACTGCGCAGCGCTGTGTTTAATTACTGGATGCTCTGATGGACCCTTTGCGACCAATCAGCGAAGCATGCAATGGAGAAATATGATACTGAATGCGGCATCAGAAGCCGTATTATTCATTTATCTCATCGCAAATGTTTGTAATCTAAACAGCTATGGTTTAGTGAGTCTGCATCGTGTTTTGTGTAGTGTTTATGATGTAGATAATAGGAAAATGTCTGAAATTCTCACTTTACATATTATAATTACTGTTATTATAGTTATTATAATTACTACTGAGCAAGGCTAAATTTTTATGAAAGCTTAGTACAGTGCTTCATACATTTTACATCAATTTAGAGAGGATGTTCTTCTACTTTACTGAAAGGATAAAATGGATGTTAGAAGAAAATTTTTCTTTCCAATGGCCGAGTCATCGGCCTATTTGTATGCTTGACCACTAAGAGAGCCGGAGATGTTCTTCATTTCATCATGAGGAATCCTAGTATTCCAGATGAGAGACCTAACATCTCGGGTGGCACCTACAGAGGTATCGTTTGAACGTGGAGGATATTGAAGCCACAGGTTTTACGTGCTGTACAGATTTTACGCGCACCAGCTCCCTTTAGCGTATACGATCGCCAGCAGACTCGATAGAAAGAGGAGTTCACTTTACAGGAGCACTGGCCAAACCGGCTGCTGCTCCACTTTCGGTGTTCTAATGGGAGCAGAATTTAATCAATCGATCTGCTGACGGACGTTAACAGTTTTACGCGCGTTGACTGTTGTCATTCTCGAAGAATAAATTTGATTTCAATAAAAATACTCGAAGTTAACACAGTTACATCAGAATCCTTAACTTTTTTTAATTTCCCGTAAAAATTGTCAAATATTTGTAAAATGGATTTCAGAATTATTTTTAACAGTATAGGTATCTGCTGAAAATTGGAGAATAAGATGGAAGTACATTGATATAGAAGAACAATTGGATAGACTGCCCAATGCTGAAAAAAGGCGCACAGACGGCTATGTCAAATAATAGTCTCTAGATCTGTGGCACGCGATGAACGATTCGATCGACCTCTGTCTTGCTGGTAGTTAAATCGAGCGATGGAAACGGCTGCCCTTTTTTCAGCATTGGGAAATGTTTGCGCATCAAAGGGTTAAAAGAAAAGCAAAAAACGTGAAATCTTTATACTGATATTATAGAAAAATTTAAGTGTTGAAAATTTCTGAAAGTTCTCAAAAATTCTGAATGCATTTCTCGTAGTTTTCATTTCCTAGAAAAGAACCCACAGAAAAAGAAAAACAGCTTGAAGATGATGCCTGTTTGATGCCTGCATACTTCATTGCTTGACCAGATTGGTAGAAATCAAACCAAAATGACCTTTTGGACATTACTGCCGTTATAAAACTGGATACATTTTGTGGGTCACTATAAGCTGAATATCGCGGTAGTACACCAATGTAAATTTTCAACCCAAAATAAGCTTTACCGTTGTTTCAATGGTTTTAAAGTATTTTTATTTAATCTGTAATGTTTAGCAACTTTTGAAACTTCATTGAAATTGCTTCAAATCTGTTAAAATACATTCCTAGAATCGCTACTAAACTAATTTAAATTGGAAAAAACCTTGTATACAACACATAAGAGTAAAATTTTTGAGAAAAATCTGAGCTTTCTCTTTTACTGGGGCGGATTAAATAAGCAAAAAAAATGTATATAGAATAGAGCAATAATATTTTTTAATCGAAATTCTTTTTAACATTTTTATGTTTCCCCATATAAAACTTGTGCTATATTTGGCATCAGTAATTTTCCTTTTACATAAGAAAAAATATGGTGTACACCACATAACTTAATTGTATGCATATTAAATTATACAAATTTTTGAGGATCTCGATTCAGGTATATGGTTCTTCAATAAGACTTGACGATTTCTCGCCAAATATAAAACTATCGACAAGTAGGGTTCCGTTTTAAAAACTAACGTTCATCGCCTAACTTGACAATATTCCGAAATTTGGCGATAGTTGGGTCATCGCAAGCAATGATTGTAGACTTTTAATGTATTGTAGCTGCCCATTGACTTTATCTATTGAAAGTCTTTTCGGTGACCCTGCAAATAAACTATTCTCAGCTGTTGATTGCAAAAAATAGAAGGGCACAACTAGATACTACAACAGTCTCAAACTTCAAATTCTTGCTACTAATCGCTTTAGAGTTATAAGAGTTACGTACATAAATACGAATGAGCGAATCGCAAAAAAAAAAAAATGTCGAAATGGACTCTTGATTGATCAAAATGGTTCGTAGATGCATAAAAGCGTACATACACACATAAGTTGATATATATCGTAGAAACTCGTCAAAGTAAATTAAGAGATGGTCAAAATCGATTTTTCCATAGAAATCTGAATGCCGAAATTTTCGCGATCACAATGCTTTGTTTCCTATACTCTTCGTACAAGGGTGTATTAATTACACTTAGTCATCTGCTATTGTGAATTTGTATTAAGAATTTAACATTACAGTTTTCTGCATTCAGAATTCAAAGAGCTCTGATTGAATTAATATTCACAAATGCGAGTTATGTTTGAAGTATTCCCTTTTGAACAAAACACAGGTGATAATAATTGTCTAATAATCACATTAGGGTGCAATGAGGGGATACTGAATGATAAATCTTCTCTTACAACGCAAATTTCTCATTTTGACTTAGCAAAGTTATGGCAATCACGTGTTTAACCACCGCTTTTGATTAATTGCATAATAAACTCTGCAGATGATCGAACGACAAATTGTTAAACTGGAACGAATTAGCATTGCATGAATTATTTTTAGTTCATTGAGTTTGAAATTTTTTCTCCTCATAAAACTGAATCTATAGATGAATCTTAATGCAAATATGAAAGGACATAGGCAATAGTTACAGGAAATATTGGGATATATATTTATTAAAAATATACACTGACAGTAAAGAAAAACTCTTAAATATCAGGCATGAAAAGTCTAGCTTAAGCACCACAAGATGTTAGTCTGAAAGCAATTCAAAGATTTTTTCAGAATATTAGATTCCGGGCACAAGTATGTAACCATAAAATATATAACCCTTAAATGGATGAATTTTAAACACATTCGCTGCCAATTACACGATAGCGCGTTGTAGCCACAAGTTTAAGAAAATTTCTTATGTCAGTTGTTTTTTAATGAATAATTAATTTTTCCAAAATCATGCAGCTTGAACGAAATATGTTAAATTTTCATTATTCACAACATGAATCATTATTATTAATGATTATGTCATTTTATCTCTCACCCCCTTTATTGAAAATTGTTCGAAAAACGTATCCCAAAAAAGAGACATAAAAATGCGACATAATTTTACATATATTTAAATACTATTAGTTCACAACAGCTTTAATCTATTGTTACAATATTTCGTAAGCTGTAGAATATGTATCCCATGTATTTTTCTATAAAT
Source organism: Cheiracanthium punctorium (assembly GCA_038373885.1). Lineage (NCBI taxonomy): Eukaryota > Metazoa > Arthropoda > Arachnida > Araneae > Cheiracanthiidae > Cheiracanthium > Cheiracanthium punctorium. Next base: position 958,962 of record JAWZYV010012842.1, on the reverse strand, counting down.
AGGTTACACTCATAAAAATTTCAACATAGGGTTACCAGGCGAAATACACGAAAGATAAAATGACATAGTCAATTAATATAGTTTTAATATGGCAATAATGAAACTAAAAAATTAGGGGGTTCATGGGAGATATCCCCCTGACGACGCTGGAACAGCCGAGTTTATTTTTATTAACATCGATATAGAAGAACAATAGTTAGACTGCTCCAATCGCGACAACGCTGGAAAAGTGCATCCTTTGTCATCACTCAATTTAAGTATTAAAAACATAGCTGTGGAACATATCGCCAATTGTGTGCCACAGAACCAAAGAACTTCGACACAGCTTGCTGTGAAGCCGCGATTGGTGATTTGATGGACCGGTATGTTCCTAAATTAAGCGATGACAATCGCTGCAGTTTTCTGATATTGAGCACGAGCAATCTTTCCGCCCCACAGACGGTACATTGTCCAGCGAGCGAGCCGTACTATACATCCTTTGTTCTCGGGTTCGACTCCCAGCTTTGAGCGTGGATGTGAACTTTTCTGGCCTTGTGATGCAAAGGCTGTACTTTGTAATAAAGATGAACTTGCACTTAGTAGCAACTGATATGAAGGCCGTAAAAGATATATATGGATCTCGAAAACTTGTGCCTTTCAATTGTCTAATTGTCCAATTGAGTAGTCTCTTCAAGTGTTCTTACTATAGGATACTGTAGGATGCAATCTTTAAGAACAGCTTACGTCTTTGGTTTAAAGCCCGTTATAGTTCCTGAAGTGTCCTGCTGTCCTTCTTAACCTATCTGCAGGCCCGAGTCCAGCAGAGCAGCGGCTTCCATTAATTTTTTACATCACATCGGAAATGCTTGCACTTCAGATTAACGATGAATTTGGGATATCCAAAAGAAGAATCATTTACAATATTAGTGTCTTGCTGAGTATAAACTCTAAAACAGACAAGGCACACTTCTCCTTTCAGAATGTTTAATGTTTACAAATTTTTTGTCAATGAATGTCGTGGCTAATACATTGGCAAAGGAGGGGACTTCAATGGTTTTGTTGATGCTAGTAACTAGTACCCTAACTCTTTGAGATCTGCTCAAAAGTTATATCTACCATTGCTTCACCTTGGTGTTCTCCCCGGACTCATGACTGGTATGGTGGCAAGCAGCCAAGAGGTGCTGTCACTTTCAAGGGTAGTCGTGTACAGCAGACTGCAGCATAAAGACTTTTAAGCGGACGCCTGAAATGCCTTAGATTTCATCAAGGAAACAAGATCTTCCCCATAAGTAGGAAATGCACACAATATCGCACATTTCACTCCTGAATATCTGCTTTCTTGCTTGGGACGTGAAAAAGAGGACTTTGCTTCGAAGTCCTATTCTTGTTTTGGACTTTTTGACAGTTCACGGTCTCATGAATCTGATTTAGCCAAATGGCGAACCAAATAGAATAAGAAACAGCGACAACAGCATTTTATATTATTTAGCTGCTCTATATTTTTTTCAATAGTATCAAAAGAGCGCACAGTTTTTACATGGTATCTTAAAAACTTTGATAGATATACATTTGATCTTTGATATCTTAAAACCCATTATAATTGGTAAAAACATTTATAAACAGAGCTTGCCCACTGAAATTTTATTTTCATGGCAATTGCCTGCAGTATTGCCAGGAAAATACCAATTCTGCTTGGCAATTGCCAAGGCAATGCGTCTTTTAATACTATCATGTCAGGAAAAGTTCACGTTTATCATCGTAGATGAAATATCTTCCTATTTCATTCATTTTAAGCAAAAGTATGACATCACCTCTCTCAAATTTTAAATAGACTGTAAATGTGTATACAGTAACTCCCAGTTATCCTAGAACTTGTGTGGCACGTTAGGCGCGCGTAATGTGACTTAGCGGATAGTGACCAAAAGAGTACACATATCTCAATCGAGAAACTTCATTTATAATAAAACCTTTTGATCGTATTTTACTTTAGCATCATTTTGTTGTTCTGTCTTGTTTCTACAGATACTGAATATCTGGAGCCAGTCCGAGGATAATCGCGAATTTACTGTACGTGTTTAACCCTTTGAATCGTCGCAACCATTTCCCCAATGCCAGAAAAGTGAACTCGTGGCTGTGTCAAAAACGTACTTTAGCTCTCGCACGCGATGGGCGATTTGGATCGACCGCCATGTTCTTGGTAGTTAACCCTTTAGCGCGCATTGTTCCCGCTCTGGGAACACCAAACTTTGACGTTTTGACGGTTGCCAGTCTCGAAGAATAGAATAGAAAGCCATATTGAAACCACTTTTACCTAATTTTTACACATTTTTGTAACCAACGGTGAAAGTGATAGAATTTGGTATAAACTTTCAAAAAGGCCTAGGTAGGTTCACAATGTACAGAAATTCTTTGTAGAGAAAGTCATAAATTAGAACCATTTTGTACCTTACCCATATTGTTAAAAGTTTTTAACACAAACATAATACTTATCTGTGTGAGGAGGAATGGTGTTCGGATTGTTAACAAATGTTTCTAAGGTATGGTTCATCAATTTTGCAGCGCCCTGTCGATTCTATACCTCATGCTTAAAACGTGCTCTGAATGGTTTAAGAATGTGATCATGTTATCTAAAATACAGACTAACGCAAAAGCTTTGTATAATCATGCATAAAAATGGTACTGTTCAATTCTTAGCTACGAATTAACTGATGTTCAAAAGAGTGTCACTAGTATAAATCTTTATGGAAATGAGAATTTCTTGTCGATGAAAGGTTTGCACGATTGAGAGTCACCACCTTAGTGGCGTATCTAAAAAAGTTTCAAAAGAGGGGTGATAAGTAAGATGATAGATATTATCAGAGATTCGTTAATCTTTTTTTTAATTTCTTCAATTTTAATCTTAAGCCCATGCTAGCTCTCATGATTAACAAAGACTCTCCTTCTTTGATCGATGTTGCTTCCCGGTATCTTTCTTTGTATGTTTTGCTGGAACTGAGTGATTGTGCTGCTAGCGCAACCTATTAAAACTGGAGAAAGGGTGGATTTTAGATCTTTAAAGTAGCGCGAAATTTCCACGTATATATCTATATAAATAAAATTAGACTTTTGTCTGTACATTTCTTGGATTTCAAAAATTTTGCGATTTCTATCCGTTTCAAGCACCTGGGAATCCGGTGCGACCCTCAAAAAAAAGTTTTTCTGTCTGTCATTCTGTCGTTCTGTCATTCTGTCCGTGACGCTTTTTATGTTCAAGCATCACATAAAAACGACTGAAGCGAATAATATGAAATTGGGTGTCATCATAGGTGGTCACTCAAATTAAAACATAGGCGTCGAATTTTAAAAAAATCTTGATTAGATTTTCAGATTTTGCGAAAATCGTTTCAAACTACGTAAATTTGTGTTCGAGCATCACGTAAAAACGACTCAAGCGAATGGTATGAAATTGGGTGTCATGATAGGTGGTAATTCAGCTTGAAACATTGGCGTCGAATTTTTAAAAAAATCTTGATTAGATTTTGCGAAAAGCGTTTCAAGCTGCGTAAATTTGTGTTCGCACATCATGTAATAACTGCAAAGCTGAAAAAATGATATTTGGTGAAATGATAACTGGTCACTCACTTTAAACTAATAGCATCTAATTAAAAAAAATCGATCAGATTTCGAGATTTTGCGAAAATCGTTTAAAACTGAGTGAATATTTGTTCAAGCATCACGTAAAAACGACTGAAACGAATGATATGAAATTTGGTGTCATGATAGGTGGTCACTCAACTTAAAACATAGGCATCAAATTTTTAAAAAATCTTGATTGGATTTTGAGATTTTGCGAAAACCTTTCAAAGTGCGTACATTTGTGTTCGAGCATCACGTAAAAATGACCAAAGCGATTGAAATGAATTTGGGTATCATGATAGGTGGTCACTTAAAGCATAGGCGTCGATTAAAAAAAAAATCTTGACTAGATTTTGAGATTTTGCAAAAATCGTTTCAAACTGCGGAAATTCGTGTTCGAGCATCACGTAAAAACGACTGAAGCGATTGAAATGAAATTTGGTCTCATATGATGGGTGGTCACTCAACTTAAAACATAGGCGTCGAATTTTAAAAAAATCTTAATTAGATTTTCAGATTTTGCGAAAATCGTTCCAAACTCCTTAAAATTGTGTTCGAGCATCATGTAGCAACGTCTGAAATGAATGAAATGAAATTTGGTATCGTGATAAGTGGTCACTCAACTTAAAGCATTGTCGTCGAATTTTTTAAAAATCTTGATTTTGAGATTTTGCGAAAATTGTTTCAAACTGCGTAAATTTGTGTTCGCACATCAGTTAATAACTGCAAAGGTGAAAAAATGGTATTTGGGGAAATGATAAGTGGTCACTCACCTTAAACTATAAGCATCTAATTAAAAAAAATCGATCAGATTTCGAGATTTTGAGAAAATCGTTTAAAACTGAGTGAATCTTTGTTCACGCATTACGTAAGAACGACTAAAGCGAATGATATGAAATTTGGTCACATGATAGGTTGTTGCTCAACATAAAATATAGGTGTCCAATTGTTTAGACATTTTTATTAGATTTTGAGATTTTGTGAAAATTCTCTCAAAATACGTTTATATTTCTTCAAGCATCACGTAATAACGACTAATACGAAAGATACGAAATTTGGTGATATGATAGGTAGTTGCTAATCTTAATTTATAGGCGTTGAATTAAAAAAAAAAATGATTACATTTTGAGATTTTGTGAAAATCGTTTTAAAATGCTGAAATTTTGTTCCAGCATCACGAAATAAAGACTGCAGGGAATGAAAGGAATTTTCATTCAAAACGAGGTTGCCACTCAACTTAAATTCTAGGCTTCCAATTTTTCAAAAATATTGATTAGATTTTGAGATTTTGCGAAAATTATTTCAACATGCGTAAATATTCGTTCGCGCATCACATAATTACGACTAAAGAGTATGAAATGATATTACTTAGTGACTCTCTAACCTGTAATATTTTAACAATACATAAAAATTATAACTTCGCTTGCTTTACTTCGGCAACATACTACATCCATTCTGTGTACTCCTACAATGCTGACGAAAGTTCTTGCTTTTTGGAAATTTGCATTCACTAACCCGTCAACGACGGGTACTTCAGCTAGTTTACGTATATTTATGCAAAATTCCAAGCCGATCAGTCCAGCATTGTACCCAGACAGCACAAAAGCTTAAATCAAGCTTGACATTTCTTTGAATTTGACGTATTAATACAAGCTTGACAGTTCAATTCATTTTAAGCTTGCAGCAAATTTGGAGAAGTCATTTGAACAGTTAAGCTTGAATACAACTTGATTCTTGCTTGAAAGAGAAAGCGTGCGGTGATAGCGCCATCTGTCACTGTAGGCAAAAGGAGAATTGACATTAATTTGAAGAAATTGATTTGTCTAGCGTTCTCAAATTTGCTCATATTAAATAAATAAAAGTTCGTAAAAGTTGTGTTTTATTTTATTATCGCACAAAACCTGGGCATTAGAACATGCAAGGGGAAGGAATGAATGGGATAAGCCCCTCTGAAGTGTAACACGAGGGGAGTTTTAGTTTTATTTACATATAATTAACATTAGTAATTCCATTAACTAATTAATTAGCCCTAAAAATAAATTTTAATATAATTAACACAATTTAGTTAGTTAATATACTTCACTTTATTTGTGGTAGAATGAGGCGCAATCCGGCCGCCACAAAATAATTTATCATCAGTCATAAATGTACTTGACCATAGAATTAAAAAAAAAGATTCTATATTTCCAAATATGGAAATTCTTCAAAATAAAATACAATTATACAACGAAATTGATTTCAAAATCGTCTCGATTTTGGTCAGTATTGCCCAACATGAGTGTCGCGATATTGAAAGTTTTAAAACGTGTGCTGCTGTTAAGTTTATATTATGTTTATTTCCCTATTAGTAGAGTCTCTAAATCACACATAACATTATTTTAATTTTGATGCATCCCATGGAAAAATAAAAGAAACAGATCAACACATTGGCCACTATTCGATCTCGCCAGAAAACGGCGTGATAACCCTAACAGTCACTTCAAACTTTAGTCATATCCACTCATCTCAGGTTGGCCAAGTGGTTAGGACGCTGCCTTCCCCACCCATATATACCGTGTTCGATTGCGGACGCTTGATGGTAACATATTAAGATAACTTGAAATTTCAGCGTAGAGGGGAAAATGCGTGGAAAAATAAAATATGTGGGGCGAGTTTGGCGCCCCGTGTATTTAGGAATTTTTTTTTTAAAGCTTGTAATTAAGCTTCCTATGTCAAGCTTAGTGCATACTGGGCAAGTGTAAACTAGAACATTTGATTCACGCTTGCATTAAGTTTACACGCTTGAAATTTTCAAGCTTAATTCAAGTTTATTGACTTGATAAATCAAGCTTGCTGCAAGTTTGATGCAAGTTTTCTGTGCTGTCTGGGAAGGTTTGTATGCGATACGGACAAACAGGTAAAACCCAGAAACAGTTTCCGTTTTCATTTATATGGTTATTTATCTTCCAACTGGGATCTCTTTTTTCACAATACCCCTTTCTCTTTTTTTAAAGAGAATGTATGTAAACAGGTATTTGGCCAAGAACGCTGCTTCCCTCTAGCTACATCCTTCTCCTTTCTCATTCGCTGATATATACGTAGAATACAAGATGAGTTAATCCTCTCATAAACTGTTTCCACGCATTAACTTTAACATTCCGGTCGGGCAGAGAAGGTCAGGGGCATTAATATTGAATAGCACCGAAACCCTGCTCCAGGAACTCATTCCGGAACAGTGCGCTGTGCAATAATCGTCCGGAGGCAGTACATTAAGTGGGAAATGAGTGATAAATCCGTTCTAAAAGCGCAACAGCGATCGTTACGAAGTCGCAAATTATATACGGGTACCAAGTGTTTAATTAAAGACCCCCCCCCAATGGATCTGTTGTGAGCAATCAGTGTTACTCCGCGAAATGATGAATTGCGATATTACGAGTGGCAACGAAGGAGAGTAATTCGTTTATGTTTGGATAAATAGCTTTGATTCCAGGAAGCCTATCTCTCAGTGGCGGTTGCAGAGAAGTTTCAAGGGAAGGGCAATAACTATGACGTAGCATATTGTTAGGGATGGATCAGCCTATTTTTTTTTATTACTTGAATACGTCTTTAAATTTGCTATTCCATAGTGCGAGGGCAGTTCAGGAAACTGATAATAACAAAATGGGGATGCAGTTTGATGTTGAAACTACACAACTGTTGAAACTGGTGTGTAGTTCCAACTGTTTCAACTATCATCTGCATCCAAAATTTAAGGACACCACTCGGCAGCTAAAGGATCAAAGAATTCTTTACGTTGAGTGAGGACTTCGACGCATCGCTGACGACGGAAGGGGAAGTGCCGCCATTTTGAGGTCGTTTCGCTGCGTCACGTAATGTCCGTTCAGTATAAATTTTGACTCGGAGAAGCTGGAACGTCCGTTTGCGTTTCAATCGTCAACTCTCATCAAGATATATCGATTGCGTGTGTGAAACATTAGGGTGAAATAGCTACAGTTAACATATACAGTGTTAAAGAGTAAAAAAATAAAATAAATTATGCATTTTCGGCAGGGTTGTTAAAAACCCGTTTTTATTCAGAAAAAAACCCAGCCTACTGGGTTTTTTCAAGGTTTTTTGGATTTTATCAGGGTTTTTCGGGTTTTATCTGGGTTTTGAGGATAATCATCATGGATTTATCAGGGTTTTTTCAGAAGAAAAGATGGGGTTTCAGAATATTTGAAAAAAAAAAATTGCTCATTATAAATACAACTTAAAGCAACTAATTTGATTATCAGTTTGATTATCAGCAACTAATTTGATTAATTTGAAAAATCAGTTATAAATAAAAAATGGTTAAATTAATATTAATAACTAATTACAATCATTAATCATACATGAAAAACACGTATAAATCAATAACAATAACAACTCCAATCATGGTTTGCTCTTAGATAAATTGACTATTAGTAATTATTTTAACAGTGATATACTAGAGCTTAATTAGAACTTTTTAAACTAATCCTTTTAAGGGTTAAAAAATCCTGTTCATTTTAATACAGAAAGGAATAAAATTTTCTCTCGAAAATTTCTATGCCTATGTTAAGTCTTTCTGATTTTTTTCCCTTAGTGGTGGTGTGGGGAGCTGTTTATAAACTTTACAAGTGGTGTACTGATATTAAGAGACGCATTATCTACGTAATTAAGGTTGAAATTTTGAAAAAACCCAGTTGAGTTTTTTCAAATGGGCTTTTTCGAAAAAACCCACCCGAAAAAACCCGGGTGGGTTTTTTCGGTTTGGGCAAAATCATAGCAGCCCTGATTGTCTGCTAGAGAACGCTTACGGTTGGAAAGGGCTTCTCATGAGCAATCCAGGGATACTTATAAAATGTCGTGTCGATAGTTATAAAACACCATATGACAGAGAGAAGCGGTACGAGGAACGTAAAAGAATGAAGATGTCCGAAAGGATAAACGACGGTGCCAGTTTATTTGTTTACTTGATTTCTTTCCTGATCCCTCTGAAGCTATTCGTATCCGTATAGCACACGTACACGTGTTCACGTAAAACTCACGGTCGTGTCCCCGACACAGCCACAAGTCAAAATTTAAATTTTCAAATGCTAGCAAATGGCTACCAAGAGAATGACAAATGGTAGCCATATTCAAAAGATGATAGAAATTTGCTAATATTGTAAAATTACGTAATTACTCTACCAAAAATGATAAAATCATGCTCAATACTTACATTTACATACATCTCCTTACTTTCAGCAACTAATATATATGAATTGAAAAACTTAAGAGAAAAGTGTAAACATTCAGAAAAACCAAAAAAACTAAAAACATTATAGTCAAAAATCTTGCCGCCTGGAACGTCCAGAGTCTGTTGAGCTCTTCTACCACAAAGTCTGTTGAGCTCTTCCCCTCCATTTGAGAAAATTGATAGAGAAAATAGGTCTAAAAGTTGTTCGGCCAGAAAGTTGCTCGGATTTTAAGCTAGTGTGATAACCCTATAAAACTCCAAATTATCGATACGAGATAGTCAAGGATGCTTCGGGCAACACTTACCAGAAAAATGTCCCTACTACCATTGTTCTCTAAGACCACGAAGACATTGAAAATCTTTACACGAGACTTTAATCCCGAGACATTGAAAATCTTTAGTAGCTACAAAAATAATGGTCGCCAAAAAGTTTTAACCCTTTCCCAATGCTGAAAAAAGGGCAGTCGTTGCCATTGCTCGGCTTAACTGCCAGCAAGATGGCGGACGATCGAAACGTTCATCGCGTGCCATAGATCTAGAGACCCTTTTTTTGACGCAGCAGCCAGATGCGTCAAAAAAAGGGTCTCTAGATCTGTGGCACGCAATGAACGTTTCGATCGTCCGCCATCTTGCTGGTAGTTAAGTCGAGCAATGGCAACGGCTGCCCTTTTTTCAGCATTGGGCAATGTATCCAGCTATTCTCGCATTCTTCCATTTTTCAGAAGATGTCAGTGCTGTTCAAAAGTAATCGTGACCATTTTTTTTATAGGAAATGACGTACCTAAAAAGTAAAGGATTCTATGTTACCCGCAACTATTTTTATAGAAATCCAATCTATTCTTCGTGACTGGCAACAATCAAAACGTCAGAGTTTGGAGTTCCCAGAGCGGGAACACTTCGCGTTAAAGGGTTAAATGGCCGCATTTGGCGACTGGCCCGCTAAATTTGAGGCATAGAGCCACACCCCGTTTTTTCTTTTTCTGTTTGACCTGTTCTCTCTCATCATTTAGAAATGGTGAAACGGAAAAAGACTGCTTCTTTGACCGATGCTGCTTTCCAGAATGGTTCTTTGAATGATCCGCTGGAGCAGAGCCTTGCGCTTTCGCAGTCGCTGGATTCCTAATACTCAGTGGAAGAATTATTCTGGGAAGCAACATCGGTTAAAGGAGGACAGTCTTCTCCATTTCGTCTTTTTTAAATGATGAGAGCGAGGCCAAACATGTTTTTTCAAGAGTAAGAGAAGTCAGGGCGAGGTTGATCCCTTTATAATTCCCTTCCCCCTTTGGATCCGCCACTGACAAAGTTCTTCAACTTCGAAAGCAAATGCTAAAGTTAATTGATTGCGTTTGCGTAAAAATATCGCTATGAATAATTTAATCTATACTAGTTTTACAGTAGCTCCAAAAGTTCAGAGACGATATGTGTTTCAATCCTAACATTTTAAGCAAAATTTCTTAATGATATAAATTAGTAATTTATAGCTTTAGTCATCCTATATAGTGTGCAGCTAATAATAACTGAGAACATTGCTAATTTTAAAAGTACCAATCGTAAAATTTGAAAAAAAAAGCTGATTGTGAGGCGCCACACAGCCAGCTGTGTCAAAAATGTTCTATAGCTCTGTGGCACGTGATGGGCGATTCGATCGACCTCCATGTTGCCGCTAGTTAAATCGAGCGATGGCAACGGCTGCAATTTTTCGGAATCGGACAGTGTATCTCGTTTTACTTCTATATATCGATGTATATTTTCATCACATTCTCCAGTTCTCAGCAGACGCCGGTACTGATTATAATAATTCGGACATTCATTTTACAAATAATCGATAGTTATCACGGGAAATTATGTGCTCAATTGAAAATGATTCTTGTGTAACTATGTTTTCCTTCAATGTTTTTATTGAAATCGAATTTATTCTTCTTGAATCAAAACAATCAAAAGGCCAAAGTTGTGTCCTCACGGCGAGGACACTGCTCGTTAAAGGATTAAACGACATGTATAAACGTTAGTACACATAAAATCTTGAAGGAATTTTTCACAGGGTGCAACTATACTTTATATGAAATCCTTTTCAAAACTTTTCAAGCATCAAAGCATTAAATGCAACTCAACCAAAAAAAGGGATGCGAAAAAAGAACATAAAAATCCATATTTTTTTAAAGCCAGATTAGAGCACGTTCTTTCAGGATTCTGTCTTTCATGAAAGCAAAAACGTGTAACAGGTCATGACATGTCTCTTAAAAGAGTTTCCGAAACCTTATTTTATTTATTTATTTAAGTTTTTCCCCCTTTTTTTTCGGGCGAATATTCCTAGCTTGGTATTTTCGCCGGCTCCGTCGAAAAGTTCGTTAATGAGATTAAAGTGGACGTTATAAGAGGATTATGCGGGCCACCATATGAAATTCGTGTTGCTCAAAGGATACACAAAATATCTTTTGAACGCTGCCAGGATTCATGAACGAGCGTGTTGAGGGGAAAACATTTTTGAAAAATGGTCCGAAAAATCGTGATTATCCGAAAAAGATGCCGATCTCGTCTGAAATTTTGAAATGTGATGATGGCAGCAAAAGGAAATATACAAATAATTTGTGCGATATAGATTTTCTTAGAAAAGGAGATTAACCCTTTAATGGGCCGTTACCTTGCCGTGAGGACACAAAATTCATTTTTAAAATTTGATGATTTTTCAAACGATATATTTACTGTTTTTATTCACGAAGAACCAGTTTGATTTCAATAAAAATACTTGAGGGTGACATAGTTGCACAATAAACCTTTTCTACTTTTAGCACATAATTTCCCATTGTAAAAATTATCGATTATTTGTAGAACTGATGCCGAAATTAATTTTATCAGTACCGGCATCCACTGAGAGCTAGAGAATATGTTGAAAATACATCGATATAAAAGAACAACTGATAGATTACCCAATGGTGAAAAAGTGCATCCGTAGCCATTGCTCCATTTAACTACCAGCATCATGGCGGTCAATCAAACTACCATGACACAGCCGGCTGTGTCAAAAATGTCCTAGTTCTGTATCACGTTGAGCTTCAAGATGTTAAGGGATCTTCAAAAATATATTTAACCAAAAAAATGAAATGTTATGCATGATGAAAAGCAGTTTTTCAAGTGTATCCCAAAAAAGAACATTTTGTGTGTACGTACAAACACTCAACACAAACAAATTCTATATTTATGCTTTGGCACATTAGTATTATAGTTCATTACCGAGGGGACACATAAATGCAGGAAAAGCCTCAGGGGTCCACCACCCCTAGCAGAGGTTCCCAACCGGTGGTACGCGTCCCCCTTGAGGGGTGCAGAGCGTTTGAAAGGACAGAGCGCGAGAAAAACAGGCAAAGAATAAGTGATTGCACGTTTTAAAATATCTCCTATTTTTACTTCTGAACATATCTATACGGAAGAGAAATCGAATTAGGGATACCTGTCTAGTAGCGCATAGACCCACCTTTCTCCTTCATGATGGGTACGATTTGTCTTGGCATGGACTCTACAAGACACTGGAAGCTATGGAAAGCCATGTTTATCCATGACTCCTGAACAACCCCCTACAGTTGGATAAGTTTAGCTAGAATGTGCACGGGACTCAAACATCTCTCTCAATTGTATCTCAGATATGCTCGATAGGATTGAGGTCAGGTGACTTTGATGGCCAGGAAAGCAAGTGCAGGTCTGTCGAATGTTCATTCAACTATCTTGATACAATTCGGAAGCGAAGGAATGGTACATTGTCTTGTTGAAAGACAATCTTTGTCGTTGGCTATCGAAAACGAGCGATCAGGAACAAATGGTCTCCAAGGATATCCCGGTAACGTTCACCTATGAAGGATGATGTCACACGCACCAGGGTCAAATTTCAGTCCATGTGGACACTCCTGACTTAAGAATTCCACCTCCGCCAACTGGAAAAGTCCCCTGGTGGCAGGAAGGAATCATAGCTTCGTGTGGTTTACGACGTACGCGTGCTCGATGGCTGCACCCCAAGCAGCATTTTTGCACATCTCGACGGTACATTGGCGATGTTCCCGTACCCATGCGAATTGTTGCGCCCTGTTTTGTGCAATCAGCAGAAGGAATGCCTCAGGATAATGTCTTCTGTACCCCATTGATGGAAGATGGTTTTGTATGGCGTGGCAGGTTACACGTCGCTGTGCACTGTGCAACAGCGTTAAATTGACGCGCGATGTGTTATATTGTGGTCCGTATATCCGTTGTTAGAATGCGAGATAGCCACGATTATCTCGGGCAGTGGTCCACAGCAGTTGACCCTGGCCGGGATAGTTTCGACAGATTCGACATACTCAACACAGTGGAATCCGAGACTGCACCACTTCCGAAATGGAGAGACCCATTCTTAGGGCCACGACAATTTGGATACCATCAAATGTGCTTAGATCCGTACTCTTAACCACTATGCCTTTGACTATTACTGACACCGTGAGCAGCATTCCTTATAGCTTCAAACTGCTGCACATTCATTTACAAGCCACTTCCAGACTGGCGCAAGGTTCAAAATTTGCATAACGTCAGCTATCCCTAATTCAATCGCTCTTCAGTATATTTTCGCTTAAAATGTTTATTCAAAATATACCCTTAACATTATTTTGTAGGAAAGACGACTAAACATTCTTGCTTGAAGAATAAAAAAATGCATGCATGCTGAGGAATATGATGGGGGGGAGGGGGGGCATCGAAAGTTATCCTTTGTTGGGTGGGCAGAGTGTTAAAACGTTGGGAACAGCTGATGCAAGCAGCAAAATTTTTGTCTGTGCCAAACTGGTATCATTAGAAAAACAGCAGTGTCTAGATATTATTTCACTGCATCCATCATTTTATGCATAAAAAGAAATTTTAGAGTGAAAAAAAATATATGAATTATCTTGAGTTCCAATAATCGATTTTTAAAAAGTCAATTTTCTCAAGTAATTTGGTTGACTAAAATTCAAAGGACAGTCTCAAAGCAAAATTCTTGTTTGCAACCAAAAAATATTAGCTAATATGATTTGGTAGTATTCACTGCACTGTAACCCTCCAAGCAGAAAAATTACTTTTACAGGCAAGTGAGTGAAAACTTAAAGGATTCACAAAAAAAAAAAAAAAATAGGCTCAAAAATGAATCTTTGCAACCAAAAATATTAGCTTATATGATTTGGTAGTATTCATTGCATTGTAACCCTCCAAGCAGGAAAATTACTTTTACAGGCAAGTGAGAAAGCTTTAAATATTCACAAAAAAATAGGCACAAAAATGAAATCGTCTTTGCAGTGATGGTGCTGAAAATGTTAAAGAAAGTAAAACCTTGCAGTATTATTCTAAAATAACTACGTAATTAAAAGCTGTCCTTGGAGACTAAATATATCATAGATATTTTGTTTGCAAATGAAAGAGCTATACATGTTACATACCCCGGGGATACTTTGGTCCTCGTGTCATTACATTGGTCCGGCACGAAAAATAGTTATTAGATTTTGTATTGAAGTACACTGAAGATTAAATGAATCAGGGATAACTGGAGTTATGCAAATTTTTATCTGTGTGCCGGCCTGGAAGTGTCTTGTACATTTTGACGGCAGCGGGCTGTGCGCGCACAGCCAGCTGCCGTCAAAAAAGGGTCTCTAGATCTGTGGCACGCGATGAACATTTCGATCGTCCACCATCTTGCTGGTAGTTAAGTCGAGCGATGGCAATGGCTGCCCTTTTTTCGGCATTGGGAAAGGGTTGCGCCTCAAAGGGTTAAGGCATTCTTTTATAAGCTTCAACAATATTCATAGATTAATTTTGTTTCGTTTTAAATAGATGCGTTTCTCCAGCATGCACATTAAAACTAGTCCATAGGTCACTTAATATATAGACACTCTTGGGGAACTCCCTCTAAAACTATTCATGTTATGCACACCACTTTCAATTAGTTCATAGCAAAAACAGACCAAAAATTCTATGCAATCGACACAAATTCACGGCACGTTAGAGTACACATTAACCTGCAAACCAAATATATAACACATTTTTCGGCTTTGCTGTAAAATATTAGTAGAATGTAACGGAATTTAAAAATCATAGTCCCGAATAAATGACCTCACGGATTACTTCTCGTGCCAGCATCATACGTATGACCCAAGTTCGGGAACATCTGTATTCCTTACCGACTAAACATAACCGCTTAATTAAGAGACATTGTTTACAAATTACTTGCAATGAATTTAATGTTTTCTCTTTCCGTAGTTTTCTAGATGAACATATTTTGAAGTAATCTGGTAATTAGTGTTCAGTCAGCTGCTTTATGCTCAGATATAACTCAATCGTTCTTTGATGTCTTGACTGAAATTTGTAAAGTGGTGTAGCTAATTAAGTATTGTTAACCCCTTGACCGGCTGCCCCGAATATATCCGTCATCGGAGATCCTACGATTTTCGGCTCTGACGATCTATTTCGTCAAGAAGCAACTGTACGTTTTTCGGCAGCCACGAGTCTCAATCGCAGGCGCATTCAATTCTGTCTCGTTCCTTCCCCCGTTTGTTTGGTCAAGTAAAACGAATGTTATTTATTACGTTCCATTCATAGCTATCCTGGGCTAGAAGAGGGAGATGGAGGGAGATAGTGAGCGTCCCCATTCCCCAATTAGAAACAACCCCCCCTCCCCCTGATGCTCCACTGCCGTGAGAGTTTTTCTGAGGAATTGATAAAAAGAGAAGCGCAAAGTGTCATTTACAAGACAAATACCTCTCTCTCTCTCTGGCCTTTTCTCATTTACAAATATATATTGGAAACTTATGTCCGGTAAATAAGCATTATCTTTGTGGGTTTTCTTTTGTTTTTTCATTTGTTCGGAGGCTAAACACAAATATTTTAATTACGATTATGAATAAAAAAAGAAAACAAAATCTAAAATTTTCACTGTTAATTTTTAAAGTCTCGAAACCCGAATTTTAACATCACACTTTAATATTTTTACGAGTTTTTCAGCGTTTCAATGGGTAATCATTACTAGTACATTGTACATTACTACAAGTACATTTTTAGTCTGTTTTAAGTCATTACATTAATATTTAGATTTTAGAATGAGGAAAAGAAGTAAAGGAAACTGCAAAAAATAAATAAACTGGTACATAAGATAACATATTTCGTCAAAAAACCATTTTTTAATACATAAAACCCTTTAGTTATGTTTAATTTGAACTACTTTATATTCAAAATAAAAAAATATACTACTGCACCTTGTTCGGGGGTTGGCTTGGCTTGGGTTTGAATGTCTAAAGGCCAATATTAGACAAATATAATTTATTTTATAAAAGGCCAGAAACATTTTACTGATAGAAAATAGGACTAAGGATCTAACTAAAACAGATGAAACTCACACGTTAAATCTGTAGGTCCGATTCGGTATTATTAATTCTGGTTATTGTTAAAAAAACAATCAAATAAAATAATTAGCAACTTATGATGAATTTAATCCATTAAGTTATGTAAAGATTTTAATTATTTCTTTAATTGATCGTTTTCAAGAGGAATGCTTGCTTATGTAAAAATCATAAAGAAATTCTGTTAATGCTTAATCTACAACACAGATGACATATTATTCGTATCGATTATTTTGAAACTCTGTTGTATTTTGATACTAATAAAAATAATTATAACACAGAACTATAGTCCATTGGAATTTTTTTTAATTAATTTATTTATTTATTCGGGGAGGGAAAGTAATGCGAAATCAGATAAAAAGTATAATGATTTATCTGGAAGCGTTTAAAATGTAGTCAAATATATAAAATGCATAAGGTATTAAAAAATCATTTAAAATGATACACATAACTAAAAATAATTTTCAGATTTAATTTTACGGCTTAAATTGAATAATTAACGAATACATAAAGTTATTTCAGTCATTAAAAACTCTCTCTGATCGGGATAAAAACTAATCTATAAGAGCAATTTTATTATTTTTATTTACTTGTAAGTTCATATATACTTTAAAATCTAAACATTATTTAGAAAATAAAATTTATTTCCATTGTGATAAAACTGTATATCTAAGGATTCTTTTAAAAGCAAAAGGGGTGATCGCATTGCACAAAAAGAGTATGTAGATACTCGCAATGGCGGATAAAAAATAATAATAATAATAATAATAATTCTGGAGGAGGCACAAAACATTTTTTGTCGCATTTTCTTATGAAATCACTAGAATTTACAAAACAAGTCAATCATCTCTACAGTGTAAATTTAGTTCGTCTGGGGGTACGTGCCCCTATGCCCCCCCCCCCTGGACACTAAATATACACTCCAGCTTTAATATTCACGAGAAACTATGAAGTTAAAAGTAGGGCGCAATTCAGATTTTTAGGAGCCTTGCGTTGTAATCAATGCATTTATCTTTGAGGTACTTTATTTGTTGATATTAATATTTTTTAAGTTGAGGATCATTGTTATCAAAAATAATAAAATGACCTTTATCAGCTGTAATTAGCGTTGGATCGATTCCTGGAAAATTGTGTGTTTTGTACTCTCTCTCTAATACATTATTTTATTTTCCTTCTCTAAATTGCTTAGAGCATCTCAAAAGGTGGTCTTTCCCGCAATCCCTAGTAATAATAGAACAAAAGTATACTTCCGTTGCATTTCCTCATTGGAAAACGAATCGTATGAACTGCACAAAGACCTCGAGTCTGGGTGTAATTTACACCATTTTTACGCTACAATCGCTATTTTACTTACTGTTTTACTTACAATGTTTAACTATAACTGTGGAGGCTTAACGGCAGATACTGTTCTGTGCAGATCTATTCCAGTGTTATCACTCTATCTGTAAAGCCTGCTAACAATAGCTTAGACAAGGTGATTGTCACTAATAAAAAGAAATCTTGGGTTGGAGAGCTCCTTTACAGACTGTTTTTGTAAATTCTCGTGGAAAAACTCTTCGGAAAAATTTAAAAGTGTACGGGAGTGGGAAAATAATGGAGTTTCCTTTCCTTTTCAAATAGACAAGCAAGACATATATTGCATTTTCTTTTTGCTATTTGCTTCCCTCAAACATCAATTCCGATTTTCTCTTACGCGTGTAAATTTCAGATTATTTTCAAGAGTTCTCTGACAGCTGAATTTAATTATGATGTGCGTCAGTGACAGCGTATCTGATTATTTTTTTGAGACTGATTCTAGTAGTGATAGTGATTCTGTGGATATCTCATCTGTTCGTAATTGGTGTAAATTAGATATTAATTCTCCGTTACCAGCCCCGCCTCGATTTCATTTCACAGAGTCACCCGGTATTTTATTTCAAATTGACAACCCAACCGATCCTCTACAGTTTTTCTCAAAATTATTTGATGATGCTGTTCTTGAACAAATCGTGGAACAAACGAATTTGTTTGCTTTGCAGTATTTCAATACTCACAATGTTACTCCAAAATCAAGATGCACAGAATGGGCAAACATGATAAAAAGGAAATGCTGCTGTTTTTATCGTTGCTGATTCTAGAGGGATTTCAGAAAAACCCGAGATCCTGTACTTGTCGAATTCCAGTTTGGAACGCCTACTTTGTCAAAATAGAGAAAAAAGGTTAGCTGATCATGAAATTTTGCACTTTGTGATAATGAGAGCTACGTGGATGAAGAAACCAGATAATCCACTTAAAAAATCGACAGTAATGCATTATGTAAAAATTTCAGAATGTTACACACCCGATAGAGATGAGACGTGCCAGCCGAAACCGAGCCCGGCCCGAACGGCTCGGGTCTGTAATCACAATGTGTTCGGCTCGGCTCGTGAAAAATTCTCCTATGAACTAATGATTAAAAAAATGATTAGAGAAATAAAAGTACTTATAAAATAAGTAATAATAAACAATAATATAGTGGCACGGGCGCCTGAAGTGCTGAAGCTCTTAGTTTTGAACGGCGGTTTATATTCCTAGTCATGAGATCCGACATTTTTGTAAGGATGGATACAAGAATTAGAAAGTGCATGGAGTTGCAACTATATTGTCTTTAATTGCACACGGCAAATTATGTATCTACATGAAGTAATGCATTTTTAATCTTTAGCTGAAATTCGGCTCGGGCTCGACTTAAACAATATTTCAGGCTCGGCGGCTCGATTAAAAGTCCCGGCTCGGCTTCAAAAATGAGCCCGAATCATCTCTAACACCGAGAGAGATTTATCAATTGATGAATCTCTTCTGATTTTCAAAGGAAGGCTCGGGTGGAAATTATACCGTCTAAACGAGCAGGATTCGGGATAAATTTTTTCGTGCTCTGTGAATCATCGTCTGGATACGTTTCGAATTTGATGATATACACCGGAAAAAAGACGAAATACTAGCCAGGATACAAACAAAACGGAACTGGTGTAAAGGCCGTAATGACCTTACTGGACAGATATTTAGAAAAGGGCTACTGTGTAACAATAGACAATTTTTATAATTCTCCCTCTTTAGCAGAAATACTTAAAACCCGAAAAACTGACGTTTACGGAACATAGTGAATTAGTAGGAAGGACATTCCAGAAGAACTGAAAAATAAAAAAAATTATTATATTTTTTTTCTGAAAATCCCCAAAATTACGAATTAATACAACTGAGAATGATCTACATGTGGCTATTATTTTTATTATCCAAATAAAACCATTTTCTAACTTAAAAATTCCAAACAAATGTTGAAATTCGGAGAATGGGCAATTTTCTGATTTTTATGTAGCGTCAGTAGCGGATTCAGGGGAGGGGCTAGGGGGCTTCAGCCCCCCCCAAAAGAAATTGCTAAAGGGTAACATTGGGCTTCATTATGCACATTGAGTATGTAAAGTGATCTTTTTTAATCATTTAGCCCCTCCCAAAAGTTTTTACATTGGTTTAGACTAAAATTTTGCTTTATTGTACATTTTGTTTGAGTTAAATAAGCTTTTTTCAAAATTTAGTCCCTCCCAAAACAGACTTTCTGGATCCGCCACTGTGTAGCGTGTATTATTTTTTCTACAATTTTTTTTTTTACATAATTATGAAACATTTCCACTGAAAACAACAGGGTGGATTTTATTACGTTTTTTGAGCGCAACTTTTCTAAATTTTTGGAGTCGTGGCAATAAAAGTTTTGGTTTACATTAGTACAAACCATAATCATCACATCGCTTTGGGTGCACTTGAAATATTTTTATTCTTGGTTAAGATAATTATTTGCATTATATACAAATGGGAGTAACCTTTACTATTATAAGTGAAGTAATGTATATAGTAAATACACACAGGTTTTTGTGGGCTTCTGTATTTTTTTCTTTTTTTGTACTTGGGGGGGGGGGGAGAGGATGTAGTGGTGATCGAAGGCAATTACTATTTGAATTAAAATGGAATGACTCATGGACTCAGTATTGCAAAAGTAAAAGCAGACTATAAACAAGTTAAGGAAAACTGCAGAAGATATAGCACAAGTTAAGGCAGAGCCTGATTATGACCAACGGGGGCCCCGGGCATTGGAGAATTTGGGGGCCCCCATCTATGAAATTTGTTTTATTTTTCATAAAATTTTGATATAAAAAATATATTTCAGAAAAATATTTGAAATTGGGGACCCTGGGCAAAGTCCCGATTTGCCCATGGGATAATAAGGCTCTGAGTTAAGGGGGGGGGGTAATTATTTAAGAAAAAAATCTAAATTTCACTCTTAAAAATACAGAGGTGAAACTTTGGAGGTCCCGTTCAGCTTAGAGGCTCCCCCCCCCCCATTGCGGGGAATGTTAGGGCTTACGGTAAGCCCTTGCCTCTGGTGCTAGGCCATATATAATGGGGCTGAGCTATTAAGAAACTTCGCTCAACGGAGAATAATTTAATTTCAGCGAGCTATTTATACACAGCAACGAATTTGTTAATTTGACTACAACTTGATTTTCTCAGATTTACCACTATGGTTTGGGGATAATTATTGTTATTTTTAATTCATCACATACTTGTTTTTCTTTTAACAACAAGAATCTTTTTAAAGGGAAAAGGTTCGTTTCTGCATATAAATTTCATAGAATATCTCTACAGTAAGAGTCATCGTAAGTAAAACGCTACTAATGCATTGACTAAATTTTAAATCCCCATGATTCCCCCGCTGGCTACAGCCTTGCTTATTAGCATATTATATATTTATATATACCGGACCTCGGTTTTCATAGGAAAAACTTGCACAATGAACAAGGGACTGTTTAAAAGCTTTGAATAAGCTGTTCTAAGATATTAAGTGCTCTTCTTTGACGTACAGCCGAAACTAAAAGTAAAGAGCGCATTGCTCTTTTAATTATTTAATTACGGCTAAGATTCCTAATATTCTCCTGGAAAGGAGAATCTGTAATTTTTATTTCATTGAAGAATATTACTTTAAAATAGTCTCTTAACTTTTAACCAGAGTAAAAAATAAACACCGTCAGATATTTCCAGGCAGTCAGAATGTTCGCACCTAAGGTGCATTACGTACTAAATTAGTAAAATTTATTGAACTACTAGGAAGAAAGGATTTTAAAAATATTATTTCACCGAATAACCTCTGAGCCGTGATATACTTAAGAGTATTAAAAATTTATTGCTTTTCCAGGTTTATAGTTTACAATGTACACTTGTAATAACATTTTCGATTTTTTTTTTTTTTTTTCTTTTTCTTTTGCATCTCGCGTGATTTTCATCACGGCCAACACATTTATCAAAAAACTTTGGTTAAACGGCGTTAATATTTAAATCACACAATAAAAATCCACTTAATTGCAATAAAGCCTTACAAAATTTATCAGCGAATGCTTGACACTTCATAAGCTATTCCCGGTGAAAGTTGCTCCTCCTATGATTCCCCCCCCCCTCCCTCGCCCTCTCTCAAAACCACAGAATTCCTTGAAAAACTGGGGGTGAATCTCCCCGCTCACTCTGTGCACAGTGGGTGGGTTGTGCCGTGTAATTTCTTGACATTTGAATAGGGGGGATGACATTAGCTGAGCAGGGAAACCAACATTTGTATGGCTGAGTACCAAGCCGTTTTCTGTTAGTTTTCCCAGTGGAAGCTTTAGCGAAAAAGGGAAGAAAAGTTTTTCTTTTCAAGGCGGTGAAGAGGTTAATCAAACATATATTCTCTATACATAATTATTATTTTAACTAGCTGAAGTACCCGTCCTCGACGGGTTAGTGAATGCAAATTTCCAAAAAGGAAGAACTTTCGTCAGCATTGTAGGAGTACACAGAATGAATGTAGTATGTTGCCAAAGTAAAGAAAGCGAAGTTATAATTTTTATGTATTGTTAAAATATTACATGTTAGAGAGTAACTAAGTAATACCATTCGATTCGCTTTAGTCGTAATTATGTGATGCGCGAATGAATATTTACACATACTGAAATAATTTTCGCAAAATCTCAAAATTTAATCAACATTTTGAAAAATTGGAAGCCTAGAATTTAAGTTGAGTGACAACCTATCATGTCCTTCAAATTCGTTTCATTCCTGCAGTCTTTATTTCGTGATGCTGGAACAATTTTCAGCATTTTAAAACGATTTTCGCAAAATCTCAAAATGTAATCAAAATATTTTTAAAATTCAACGTCTATAAATTAAGATTAGCAACTACCTATCATACCACTAAATTTCGTATCATTCGTATTAGTCGTTATTACGTGAAGTTTGAAGAAATCATCATTGAACGTATTTTGAGAGAATTTTCACAAAATCTCAAAATCTAATAAAAATGTTTAAAAAATTGGATTCCTATAGTTTATGTTGAGAGACCCTCTATCGTGTGACCAAATTTCATATCATTCGCTTTAGTCGCTATTACGTAATGCGGGAACAAGGATTCACTCAGTTTTAAACGATTTTCACAAAATCTCGAAATCTGATCCCTTTTTTTTAATTAGATGCTTATAGTTTAAGATGAGTGACCACCTATCATTTCACCAAATATCATTTTTTCACCTTTGCAGTTATTACGTGATGTGCGAACACAAATTTACGCAGTTTGAAATGATTTTCGCAAAATTTCAAAATCTAATCAAGATTCTTTAAAAATTCGACGACAATGTTTTAAGTTGAGTGACCACCTATCATGACACCCAATTTCATATCATTCGCTTCAGTCGTTTTTACGTGATGCGTGAACACAAATTTATGCAGTTTGAAAGGATTTTCGCAAAATCTCAAAATCCAATCAATATTTTTTAAAAATTAGACGCCTATGTTTTAAGTTGAGTGACCACCTATCATGACAAACAATTTCATATCATTCGATTCAGTCGTTTTTACGTGATGCTTGAACACAAATTTAGGCAGTTTCAAACGATTTTCGCAAAATCTCAAAATCCAATCAAGATTTTTTAAAAATTCGACGCCTATGTTTTAAGTTGAGTGACCACCTATCATGTCACTCAATTTGATATCATTCGCTTCAGTCGTTTTTACGTGATGCTTGAACACAAATTTACGCAGTTTGAAAGGATTTTCGCAAAATCTCAAAATCCAATCAGGATTTTTTAAAAATTGGACGCCTATGTTTTAAGTTGAGGGACCACCTATCATGACACTCAATTTCATATCATTCGCTTCAGTCGTTTTTACGTGATGCTTGAACACAAATTTACACAGTCTAAAAGGATTTTCGCAAAATCTCAAAATCCAATCAAATTTTTTTAAAAATTGAACGCCTATGTTTTAAGTTGAGTGACCACCTATCATGTTACCCAATTTCATATCATTCGCTTCAGTCGTTTTTGCGTGATGCTTGAACACAAATTTACGCAGTTTGAAACGATTTTCGCAAAATCTGAAAATCTAATCAAGATTTTTTAAAAATTCGACGCCTATGTTTTAAGTTGAGTGACCACCTATCATGACACAAAATTTCATATCATTCGCTTCAGTCGTTTTTACGTGATGCTTAAACAAAAAAAGCGTCACGGACAGAATGACAGAATGACAGAAGGACAGAATGACAGAATGACAGACAGACGAACTTTTTTTGAGGGTCGCATCGGAATCCCGGGTGCTTGAAACGGATAGAAATTGTAAAATTTTTGAATTCCAAGAAATGTACAGACAAAAGTCTAATTTTATTTATATAGATAGATATGCATTCAATTTCACTCTCCGATCTTTCTACGTTCGTAAATAATATTTTTAGACTTCTAGAAAAGTTGGGATGCATCAGGACATTTTGGAATCGCTGGGTAAATATGCGATAAGGCTGGATTGATACATAATATCGCTAAAGTCATAACAATGCAAATAATAATACAAGCTTTAAAAATTTTTTTACGAAAGTATACAAAAGAATTCTATGCATTGTGGTCCATAATTAATCAGTGCTTGAGGTACGTTTTAAATTAAGCCATTTATTTCAAACAAATAAAAAAAAAATAATAGCATGTGTTACTAAGGTTCATGGCGAAATATTCTTCACCGCCATCAATAAAAGTCCAAGTGAGTACTGAGTGTAGTTTCTATAAATACAAACAAGAATTAATTTTACACCAGAAGATTGCTTTTACTTCGGCAAAATTTAAGACACGTAAAATTATCAAAAAACGGATCAGATCAAAAATTCACCTGAAAGTGGAAGTATACCGTCTCAAGGCGCGGGGCCCTACCACGATGCTATCGGAGAGTATCAGTGACTGATAGTTCTCACTCACGGATAGTCGAATTCTTCCGATAAATAGCCGTTACTCTCCATTTGGTGCTAGCACGATGAGCGTCGAATAAAAGAAGTGAGAATTTTTTTACCTGTTTAGACTCGGAACTGAAACCGATCAGCCAATCAAAACACGTTACTTTCTCCCCTTTTTCTTTAACGAATGCATTGTATTCAGAATTTTCGTGGGGTTAGGGAACATCGATCAAGGAAGGGGGTCCTGCTTTTTGACAGGGAGGGAAACTCAAGCTTGCCAAGGAAAGGGGTCCTTTTGTGGGAGTGCTTGACACTCCATAATACACACCTACAATAAAAAACATCCACCTTCTACTCTCCAGTGTCGGAATGGTAGTTTTCGCTTTCATCTACCCTGTCCCTACTAGCAATTTTGCTTGGGCTACCACCAGCCACATAGCCAGCCGATGATGGCCCGAGCAAAATTGCTAGTAGGGTCGTAAAAAAGACATTATTTCTGATTGTGATTCCGACATCGGAACGATTTCGACAGCTTCGTGGTAGGACACAGAGATGTTTTCTCTGATTGTGACGTCATGAGTAGAGAAGGCTTGATTTATTTGCTGCGGAAAGCTTTCTGATAACATCGTGGTAGTGCCTCTGATTACAGAAAAGGCTAGAGAAGCACGTATTCCCCTCCAAAATTTCAGAAGTGTTTCTATTGCACGATTAAATAAGTTTTAACCAAAAGCTTGATTATTAAAAAGACCCCAAAAATGAAGATGCATATGCATCTGTTCAAAATTTTTTAAAGTTCCCCAAACCATTAAAAAACTCTTTCCCAAAAGATTGAACACTTTTTATGCACTATATTAGATTTTCTTTAATGGCAGACAGCCATTTTGATATATATTGGCCACTAAGGTGAACAGGTGAACCAGCGTTGACTCCTATGAAGGAACAGACGAAATGACCCTACGAGCACATTTCAGGAATCGAACTCGGACTCATGGTGTGTTAGAATGTTTCTCTAGTTACCACACAACCCGAACCGCTCACACTATAAAATACACTCTTTAAATGGTATCATGCTTCTCCTAACTTAATTTTACATTTTATTTTACTATTATGTGACATATTTTTGTATTTTTTTATCCCTCTTTGTAACCAACTCATTTACAGTAAAATACGTTTAATATTGTTGCAGAAAGCTCTGCTAATTCCTAGGTTCGTCGTTTTAAAGTCCAGTTGATGTATAAAGTTCCAGTAAAGAGTCCATTTGCCAAGATGGAACTCGAACTTTATTGCTTCTAGAACTTCGTCGAGCAATCAGCTGTACAAAATTAACGAGCACAATCAGCCAGTAACGAGCTGATAGCAGTCCGCTTAGTACAGAAGCTTTCACAAATGCTGCATTTCTTGCACAAAAATAAAACACTTCTACAGGCAAGAATTCAGTGGAAACTTTCGAGGGAAATCATGAACAGTTCCTCAAGACTCAGCAACGAAGAATCTGCACACAGCACTCAAAAACAAAGCTTCAAAAAGCAAGCTAAATATAGCTTTCTGTAGCACACTTCACAGCGTAATACAGCGAACACACTCAACGAATGCTCGATGAGAAACTGAGTCGACCGAAGCAGCCCGCTTCCTTTTATACTTTCCGATGTACATTCCAGAAAACTCGGGACCTCTCTAACAAGTCCCGAGCAATCGCGTTTGGATTACGTCATAGAAATATTAATGAATAAAAGACTAATATGTGATGTTAATGCAGAAAAAAAGCCTTTACAAGCCCCACGGGGAAAATCGCGCCAGCCGGCCGAAATGTCGCCAAGCCTGGCGATTTTTGGGCAAAATGTCACCAAATTTGGCGCCAAATATATCTCTGGCGCCAAAAGTAAGAGAAGCTCTAACATCAATATTTCTCGATATTTCTATAAAACCCCATATAAACCACTGAAGAAACATAAAACTCCATATCTGGCGTTCTAGTTAACGAATTTTGATGCAACAAAATGCAAAATTGAACTACTTGAAGTGTAGAACACGAATTTTAAACTATTTTAAACTTCAGAACAGCGGATTGCCCCGAAAATTCATAACAATATGAAACTTGGTGCATCGATTTTTTCCCATCGTGTTATAAGACTTTTTCATTGAACGATACTAGCAGAACAGCTTAATATTTTCGATGTCATCAAATTTTATTAATTCGATTTCCTGCGGAAATTTATATTATTTCATGTTAAGCGACTTCTTATGCTATTCATTGTTGTATTTGATTTTTAATTAATTCATACTCTTTCAGTTTAGATCGGTTTTGGAAAAGAGAGAACAAAAATGCATATTACGTAACAGCGAGACGATTTGTTTGTTACTAAAGTTCACTAAAATCGCAGTGTTCTTTGTCAAAATAACAAAAGTTTTCTAGGAGATGCATATGTCTGGACGACAAATGGAGAAAAATGGGAAGGAGAGACAGATGTCAGAACGGCAGACAACATGTCACAAAGAAAGACATCTGAATTGAGCGCAAAGAAATGGCGTTTCTCTGTTTCTGTTTTTTTTTTTTTTTTTTTTTTTTCTCTCTCTCTCATGCTATCTCTTTAAACTTGAAACTGCTTGCAAGGGTTATTTATATTTATGTTTCTATGTTCCGTTAAACGGTCAAATTCATATAATCAGAGATAGCTTTTTAATGAATAAACTAAATATTGCAAAATATAAATAATTGTGTTTTAAAAAATATTTAGATAGTTTCTTCTGTTGAAACTGCCACAGGATATAATAGCATACGGCTACTTATCATTTAGTTACTTGAAAGCGCCCGTTGAAAAGGGATGAATACAACAATCAGTTTTAATATAACATGCACGAAATGTTTATTAACACGGTATATTGTGCTTTAATCCATTCTATCGTAATATATATATATATATATATATATATATATATATATATATAATCTAGTTTTGGCATTACATAACTACAAAGATTAAAAGATCATGTTCTTGTCAAAAAATAAAAACATTCATGCGGAATATGAAAAGCTCAACTTAAATATTTAAATCCTTTATTGTATAAAAGAATAAAATTGTTTATTTAGTTTAATCCCGTGAAAAATGTTAAACTGTGTAATCTCGGGGAGTTATTTAAATTCATAAGAATTGAAATTTATTTTCATATAAGGTAAATGTTGTGACCGAATTTATCAATCTCACGCAATTTTTAATAGCGTTTTGTATGAAAAAAAGAAGGAATAAAAAAGACCAGACAATGACTTTATTTTATTTAAATTTATAGATATGTAAAAACACTAAAATAAAAATGTTAATTTTGATGAATAGATAAATTAATTAGTCTTAACTTTTAACCAGCTGTTTGTAAATAAAAAAATAACATAATAAAATCAACAAAATAATTTGTTGAATGAGCCATGAACACACCAGTTCAGTGGCGTGTTCAAGGGAGATGCCGAAGGGGCCCGGGCTACTCCCAAGAATGTAAAACAATTATTAAGAAGTTGCTTTTATAAAAATATTTTAACTCGAGTAATTTTATTTTTACTTTAAATCCACTAACAGTGAGATTTTAAATAGACAGCCTTTCGAACGATGTATGAAGTATGATTAAAAAAATTTTTTTGTTTCTTACCTCTCTCTATTTTTCTTTGTTTGAACTTGAATCTGTGTTTAAGTCTTAACTAAATAATAATAACTCGTTATTATCATTTAGTTAGGATATTTTATTCGATTTTGAATGACTTCACGGTAAAAATAATTGAGTTTCTAGTTTTTCTGATTGTTTAGAAACAGTCATAGTTTTCAAAAAATTTTAGTCCAGATAATTCAGCCCTCCCCAACCAAAATAAAAATGCTAGACCGGGCCTTCCAAAATAAAAACCTATATACGCCACGGTACCAGTTAACAAATAAATTTCGTAATTTAAACCAAATAAACCATTTAAAGAAACAGTTCGATTAAATTAACAA
This sequence comes from Cheiracanthium punctorium, assembly GCA_038373885.1. Classification (NCBI taxonomy): domain Eukaryota; kingdom Metazoa; phylum Arthropoda; class Arachnida; order Araneae; family Cheiracanthiidae; genus Cheiracanthium; species Cheiracanthium punctorium. The sequence continues at coordinate 930,540 of JAWZYV010012842.1, read as the reverse complement.
AAGATTTATTTATTTAAACCAAATTGCTTGGTTGAGTTGACAAAATGTTTTGTTTATCATTGGTGGATTGCTTATCAAATTTTGGTGAAATGAAAAATAATTTAACAAAATTACTTTAAAAAAATTTCATTGGCTCTATTTCAACCAGAAAATTTTTGTCGATTAAGCAAAATTTTTTATTGATTTAAAAAAAATTTGAGTGCATAAAACAAATAAAAGAGAGAAAACGTAACGCTTCTGAAAACATTATTGGCTATTAGTACGTCAAGTGGATAAGATAAGCTGTTTTATTTAAGTTTTAAAAAGTTTTAATTAAGATTATTTTATTTTATTGCGAACACGAAAGCAATTCTGATAACTTTACTTTGTTCAAGGAACCAGGCAAGAAAACTGAGGTCTACTTACTTTAAACTAAACCTGATGACGATGTAAAAAAAAGCAAAAGAATTATAAAATTTTAATAAAGAGATATGATAATTAGACTTACCTCTGAAACTTTCAATAAACTCAGCAAAACCCCAAACGATTTAGTTTTATATTATTCGATACATTATATTCCATTATTATATTACAAATCTTCGCAATATATTTGTGTTTCTAAAATCTTTTTCTTTTTTATACAACGCTGTCTGGTAGGGAAGTTGTAGTCATTTAAAAACACATCATCAGCTGTGAACTAACACCAGCTAAAAACTTAAGAGCGCATTTTTCTCAGTAGTTTGTTTTTCGCACTTTCTTTGCACTACTAACACCATAACTTCTACATTAATAAAAAATGTTATTGAAATTTTCAGTACATGTTTAAAATATTATCTGCTATGAAATGACCTAAAGTATTTGTTCTCACATAACGAATTACTTCTATTTTAAGGTTCTTTTTTGGCAACAGGCCGTAAATTTGAAAAAAAAAAGCATATTTATTAATTTAATTGGCCATATTTTATTTCGCTGTTAAAATTAATCTTAATTTTTTTTGGTCATTAAAAATATCATTTTCATATATACCTCATTGTTAAAAATAATTAAGACAGTACAACCGTGGGTACAGCGTTAGCCGTTTTGATAAATTTTAGTGAAAATGTACTATAAAAGTCCCAATTTCTCAAAATGCGTGACAATTATACATAATTATCTGAGTAATATTCTTTTTCTATTCTAGAATTTATCTGAAAATTATTTCATAAAAATTTAAATTGTAACTTAAAGCAAAAGAATTAACCCGATCGTAGGCGGACACCTTAATTAACTTTTAACCCTTTGAGGCGCAACCCTTTCCCAATGCTGGGCACAGCCAGCTGTCGTCAAAAAGGGTCTCTACATCTATGGCACGCGATGAACGTTTCGATCGTCCGTCATCTTGCTGGTCGTTAAGTCGAGCGATGGCAACGCCTGCCCTTTTTTCAGCATTGGGCAATCTACCCAGCGTTTCTCGCATTCTTCCATTTTTCAGCAGATGTCAGTGCTGTTAAAAATAATCGTGACAAGGGAAATGACGTGCTAAAAAATAAAGGATTCTCGTGGAGCTATGACACTCGCAACTATTTTTATAGAAATCAAATCTATTCTTCGTGACTGGCAACAGTCAAAACATCAGAGTTTGGTGTTCCCAGAGCGGGAACACTGCGCGTTGAAGGATTAAATCTTCATGGTAACCGATATATAAATACATACTGTACGTAGGATCCAAAGTAGACAAATATTAGTATGCCTTTTCTTATATCTTTCTCTGTCTGTGTTCTACAAAAAAAAAAAAGTAAATTGTTTTCTTTTGTAAACAAGGCGTATTCCGGTATTATTGAAATTTTCAATTTCTCGAAATTCTGAAAGGGATATTTGTTTTCATGCGGAAACAAAACATATTTCTGGGAATTAAAAACGAATTCAAACATCTCCTCTTTTTTTATTGGAGAGGCAAAAAACATTTTTTTTTTTTTTTTCGTTTTAAGTATCTTGCTTCAATAAATCGATGGCTATGCTCATCTCACCGTGAGTGAAAAGTTCCTGCGAATTCGTTTGGTAAGCAAAACAAATGATTTCCTCAAGCGTTTTCTTATTTAGTGTGTAAACACTTATTCTTTTTTTTTTTTTTTTTTTTTTTTTAGAATAACCTCAAGAAGACGAAAAAAAAAAAATTTGCAAAGATGTTTAAATTGTACTTATTTGGGAATGGAAATCAATAGATATCTTGTTCTGTAAATGTTTTGAAATGTTCATAAATATAAAACAGCAGGTATTGCCTTTCATAACTTTTAATGAACAATTCTACAAGATTGGGAAGGTATTGATACATCAATTCATTTTAACCCGTTAAAGCGCCGTGTTCCCGCTCTGGGAACACCAAACTCTGACGTTTTGACTGTTGCCAGTCACGAAGAATAGATTTGATTTCCATAAAAATAGTTGCGGGTGACATAGCTCCACGAGAATCCTTTACTTTTTAAGCACGTCATTACCCGTAAAAAAATGTTCACGATTATTTTTAACAGCACTGACATCTGCTGAAAAATGTAAGAATGCTAGAACAGCTGAATAGATTGCCTAATGCTGAAAAAAGGGCAGCCGTTGCCATCGCTCGACTTAACTACCAGCAAGATGGCGGACGATCGAAACGTTCATCGCGTGCCACAGATCTAGAGACCCTTTTTTGACGACAGCTGGCTGTGCCAGCAGATGTCAGTGCTGTTAAAAATAATCGTGACAATTTTTTTACGGGAAATGACGTGCTGAAAAGTAAAGTATTCTCGTGGTGTTATGTCACCCGCAACTATTTTTATAGAAATCAAATCTATTTTTCGTGACTGGGAACAGTCAAAACGTCAGAGTTCGGTGTTCCCAGAGCGGGAACACTGCGCGTTAAAGGGTTAAATCACTACACCACCTGGCCTGCCAAGAAATTTCTAAAGGGTAACATTCTGCTTTGTTATGTACTTTGGATAAATAAAATGAGCTTTTTCATTAATTAGCCCCTCGCAAGAAAATTTACATTGGTTTACAACAAAGAACATATGAGAAACTTCCGGCCCGCAGACCGGATGTGGGCCGCCCCTGCTTCTGATCCGGCCCGCAGAACATATCAAAACTCTATATAAAAACCATGCAAAACAGACGCAGCTCTGCGTCAAAAAAAGGGTTCTCTAGATCTGTGGCACGCGATGAACGTTTCGATCGTCCGCCATCTTGCTGCTAGTTAAGTCGAGCGATGGTAACGGCTGCCCTTTTTTCAGCATTGGGAAAGGGTTGCGCCTCAAAGGGTTCAGAGCCATTTTCTTATTGGAAAATGTAAGCTTCCATCAGAGAAAATTTTCCTATTTAAATATTCTTTGGTTTCGAACATAACTCTGCGTCAAATGCAAAAAATATATTTAGATATTATGTTTCTAATTTCTTTGTAGCGCTTGAGAGCTATTAAATTTCAGACACCGTTTTTTGTCTATGTGAGTTGTCTACGGTCAATCACTTTTCAAACAGGGTTGCCAGATATCGGTGAACACTGGTATATCAGTGAACACTGGTATCTCTAAATTTGGCCAATTTGACGATTCATGGTAAAGTTTTGTGCAAATAAATTAGTCCCCATAACTGAACCCAGCTGAGTAGAAACTGCCAAACCGTGCTGTTTATTGAATGGGAATATATAATTAGTGTCTATTAATTGTCTATTAGCGCAATTGATTGTTATCTTTAGAATATGCCTGACGAAAATTGTAAAACAGTTTTAGTAGGTGATTTATATACAGATTCGATTCTTGATGAAGTGTTTTAAATAGCCAGGAAGACAAATGCCGCACAATCCTGGATAATTATGCACTTTTCAAACAGTATTTATAAAGGTGAAGTATATTTAGAACAATTGAATAAGTGTTTTGTGGAACAAGGAAGACGAATAAGGCACACTCACGGATTATTATACTCTTTCAAACTAATGGAACAAGTAAGGCAAAGAGGGAGAACGCATTGATTATGATACACTTTAATATACTTGGCGTCCCAAAAAGGGTGATGACACGCTTTTATCTGTAACAGGTAAGTGGGCATCGTAAATTTAAAACGTGTTCGAAATAAGGTAGGGAAATAGACTATGCCAAGAAACATTCCTCTCGTTAATTTCTAAAAAATTATACATTTTAAGTTTGTATACGACCCCGTACAAAAAAAAATTCCAATTTGTTAAATGTGCCTCATGCACTAATCAGGGGATGTACAAAATTTGAGAATAATATTTTTAAAAGTCTCAAAGATAAAAAATATGGTGACTTAAGCCACTTTTCAATCAGCCACTCAATCAACTTCACTTCTCAGTATCACATCCGGAAATATCGTTTCAGAGGTAGTACAGAAATTACGAAAGAAAATAATGTTGTACACTCTAGCAATAAACGTTTACAATTGAATTCATGTATGGCCCCTTTCCATCTTTGTTTAAATATATGTCTGAGACGTTTTATGATGAAAATTTGAAATTTTGTGAATCAGTGTATGAGATATATTTCAGTAATTGGGGAATTACTCAATACTGGGTCGTTTACTACTTTTAAGAGTGTAACTTTTTGGAAATTAACGAGAGGATTTTTTTTTGCCTTATTTTGATCGTTTTTGCAATTTACATTGTCCGCTTATCTTTAATAGATAAAGAGTTAAATCTTGCTACCAGCTTTCTGGAACATCCTGTATAGCATTTTAATGCGTATTTGAAATATGAAAATATTTCAGATTCTCTCTCTCTCTCTCTCTTTTTCTCAATTTTTGTGATTCCCAAAATTCATTAATGATTATCCCCACGTGCGCTTACGCAATAGGCAGTAGCTAAAGTACATGGTGATGGTATTTTTTAGCTGTTTATTTGTTATTTTGATGTAATAGTAATTTTCTTTTTCTGTAATATTGAAAACATTCTTTAATAACTCATTTGTCAAAATTTTACAAAATTATCTACAGATTTTCGATATTTGAAATTAATTCGTGCGAATTTAAAAAAATATTGCATTCAGATTGTTCAATTTCAGGGGGGGAAAGTATAGTGCTGGTTTTCTTCAGTGTGTCTTGAAGGGATTAAACGCGAAACTAATCTTCTATGCCCCCAAAGAATTTCTTCCCATTTTCTCGTTGCAACTTGACGTCGCAGCGTTTCCAATCCACAAGATGTTAAATTTTATTCAGTGTTTTCCAGTCCCCGAGAGCCGTAAACAACGGCCGTAAATTACTTGGAACACGGCCTTAGATATTTACAACCCGTGGAACTTTTCGCTAAAGTTCACTACTTTTGCAGAATCTCTCGAACCGAAATTCTCAAGGATTTGCAGTAAATTTAAATGGAAGGTACAGTGTCGTTAATTATTAAGTACAAAATGGTTCTAATTATTTAACTTTAATTGAAAATGGCTTTTACCTTTAACAGGGCCGCTGTCGGTTTGTAGGTTTTCCGTGTGATTAAAAAAATTCATTGAATTAATACATAATTTAGAGGTCTCCACAACTAAAAGTTTAAATATTTCAAATAAAAAATGAAAACACCTACAAAGCGGGATTAAAAAGAATTTTTATTAATGTTTAAAACGCTAACAGACTTACTCGAAAATAGTTCAGAAGGTTCGAAGGCTCTATAATTTTCAGGAAGATAATATGGTATTTTAAAATGAGTCCCACAGATCTTACTGCAATTTATACAAACTTTTCTTCAATCTCTATACATGAAAGAGCTTTGGTGACTGTTCATCTGTATGTCTGTATGTGCTGCTACAGACGCCTAGACCGTTCGTGGTATCAAGCCTAAGTCTGGCACACTGATTAAGCATCACAAGAAACATCTATGGTTGAAAAAAAGTGTTTAATGCAATTATTACTCTTTTAGTTAGTGTTTAGTCCTTCTTTCCACCATTTTTCGAATATTTTGTGTTCTAGAAAGCTCAGTTTCCATCCGATAACTGTGTTTCTTCTATTATCGAAAAATCTAGAAAATACTTTTAAATGAGCTTTGTTAGAGCATCGTACCTTTAAAAAAATAGCAATTTTTTAAAATGTTGCCAGAATATTCTGATTTTTAGACAATTATTCTTATTGATTGGCTACAATTTATTTCTCAACTTATTGTTTAAAAAGTTGATGATTGTTCGGAGTGAAGATTTCACCCGCTATTATTCTTTTAATAATTGTGTTTAAAAATTTTGTGAACGCTACTATTTTTTTAATTATGACATTCAAATTTTTTTAATGGAACACATTTTGAAATTTTTTACCTTCTTGGCTCTTTGCATTCTTTCTCTGCTCCAGCGCTGAAACCTTGACTCCATTTTGTTTTCAGAAACCTACTCTATACATAACACTAACCTTCATGGTTGTAGAGGTGCTAATTGGTTGGAGATGATCTAACAAGCGCACATCAGCTGAATGTTTTCCGGCAACGACAAGTTAAAAGGCTTTACAGTTATAATACATCCGGGCAATTCCGGGCTTACTTTTCATTTTACAAAATAATTTTAAGAAAAAATTTACTTTGTGATTCTTTTTTATCAGTTATGGGCCAGAAATCGGTTATGATTTACTTAATTATTAATATTCAAACAACGGGACTTAAAGACTTTTAAGATAATGGGACTTGGAAATTTTTTAAATAATTTCTTAGTTAAAGGATTTTTATTATTTATATTGTTTCTTATTATCGAGTTAAACGATTTTTTGGTAGTTGCGATTTCATGTAGTTAACGATTCAAGAAACACTCAATGGAGATATATGCGAATTGCCTATGCTGCTTCATTCACAAACCGATATCTCCCATTGCAAAACTGCATTAAACTGAGTTGAACTGTTAAGCTGCCTGAAACTCCAGTACAAGTTGCTTACTCTTTACGTTGGTTTTTATTATCTAAATATTTAAGTTATGAAAAATCTGCAGAAATTACCAATGCGATAGACAAAACAACTAACTATAAAAAAACAACTAACAAAAGAAAAAAGTGTATGTAAACAATGCACGTATTCCCACAATTGAAGCCAATAATTCACACTTGCCAAAACTGGTCTTTCAGATTGCCAAAACTGGTCTTTCAACACTTTCAGATTTTAAATACACACTAAAGTGCTATATATTAAAATTGTATTTTAATCTATGGGCCATCCCTATTTTCGTTCCTTATTTCATTAACTTGGAAAGTATATCATTATTCATGAGTGTGATCAAACAAAATAAAAAATATTTCTAACATCCTTTTTCTGGATGTAATACATTAAAAACAGATGGAGAAAACCTGCGCAGAACAATGCATAATTCCACCTGAATGAAAATTTCAAAACTTATTCCCAGTTGTATTCATAGCAGACGATAAAATTACGATAAATTGCGCCAAGGGTTAGAATCATCTCCTCAAAATCGCACATCAACCATTTTATTTTTTGCCAAATTAAATATTTGCACATTTTAGTCTCGGAAAATTTCCAAATCCTATTTTTCTTTTGAGTATAAAAGATTTCATTCCTGCTCTGATTTCATATGCACACGATATTTTAATTAAAAAACAACCTTACAAATAATCTAAACAACAAAAAATTCGGTATTCTTTTATTTTTACTTCAAGAGTCTTAATCATTTAATAAACTTGCTAATTATGGCAACCTAGATATGCTTAATCGTCGCTTTTTCCACTGCGGAGTTAGAATTACCAAATGGCAGAGAGCAAAAATTAGCCTTTTGCGACAGGTTTTTTATCGATATCTCCTAAAATAATTCGAATTTCGAAAAAATCGCTTCGAGGTATGTCGTGACCCATCCTGGAGAATTTCCATACAAAATTTGTTAGGTCTACGATCACCCGTCTGGGAGCTACGCGAGACACAAACTGACTAACTAACTAACGGACAGTTTACACTGTGTTTTATTTATATAGATTTTATTTCTATACAGTTCAAAACAAGTTGGTTAATTTGTTTTGAGTATATTTTTTTCTTTTCTTGTACTTTTATTCGTTATAGAAGTCTCTTGTAATTAAAAACATGGCCAGTTGCACCCCAGATTCGAAAATAGTTTGGAGTTCTTCTGCAGACTCAAAAGTCAGATTATTCGTAGTTTTCATCGTCGCTTTCATAGACTTTGAAATGATAAAGCGATTTTTCCGAGAAAGGTTTAGCTGAGCTGGGGAAGTGGAAATCAATAGAAATTTTATGAATAATCAAAAATATTCGTCGCTATAACCGGGGTTTATTCGTTAATAGCGACTTACATTCCCATAGACTTAACATTGTACTAACCAAATATTTCCGATTTCCTCGTTAAATATACGCTATCGTTAAATCAGGACTCGTTATATAAGAATTCAACTGTATTACAAGTCGCATTTTGCCCACTCTACTACCTAACTGGCCACCTCACGGCAAAATCACATGTTTGATACGAAAAGGCGTCACAGAAGGCGTGCATTTTTATCCCACTTCTGATATGACGAACGTGACGATATCCAACGCGTCGCCACAACGTCACTGTCAACATGGTTGCTGCATGTGCATGAATGCTTAAGTATTTGCACACATACACCCTCACAAAAAATATGTTTTGTTAACAAGCTCCTTTAACTAATTGTGGTGTAAGCACATAAAATGGTGAAATATTTTTCTTATTCAAGCTACCTTGCAAAATAACGCACTTAACGCAGCCCTTCTACTTACATACAAATGCAACATTAGTATAATTATTATTTCATTTCCCAAAGAATTCTGGGTAATTTGTCTCAAAAATTGTGGCCTGCTAGCTATCGAGTTAATCACAGCCGTAAATTACAGAGGGAAAATTTAAAACATTCGCCCCAAAAGACCCTCATTTTAAAACCTGCACATTCCGCAGAATTCGAAATGCAAAATTTTCCGGCGTTCTTAATTAAGTTTAATAGCAGAGAATGCGAAATTAGACTAAATTTGAAAAGACTGCATTAAGATATTTCTTATTTCCTTACCTCGTTCCGTATGTCTAAGCACCATTTATAATGTCCCATTCGTGTGATGGAAATTAATATTTGCATACAAGGACATCAAGATATTGAGACTTTGAGCATACATTGCCAACACTTCCTAGATAATACAATGCCTGAGAACAGAAACTTTTACGTCATCACTAGGTCCATTAAAATGACGTCATCACACATTTATTTTCCCAGAGTAAAACTATTCAAAGTTCGTGGTGAATTCACTCCCGGATAAAACATTTTAATAATTTAAGATAGAAAATTTAATTTTACGACAATTAGAAAATTTTAACTATCACTAATTATATAATATGATATAGAAATAGATCATAATAAATTATTTTTATCAGAAAGGTATTTTAATTTTTATCCTTAAGATATTTTATAAAATTTGTATCATTCACCAGAAATTTTACATAGGTTTACTTTGTGAAGGTAAAACTGTGATGACGTCATCTTAGAAGACCAAGTGATGGCGTAAAAGCTTCTGTTCTCAGGCCTTCTATTTCTAGGAGGTGTTGACATTGCTCGACATTAAGACTAACTCGATTGAATGTCTCACTACAAAAGTATAAAACCAACTTTAAAAAATAGTTGAAAGCTAAAACACTCCATATTTATTTTATAAGTGCATTTTCTTTCCATTTATTAAAGAAGGCGGGGTATTTCATTGACGGCATTTTTCATTTCAATAATACTTTCATCGTAATATCGGATATTTCAAGTACAGTCAAACCTCGTTAGTAAGTCACCTGGATAAGAAGCCACTCTACATATTACATCATCTTCTAGAAGTCCCGATCTTTTTAACCCTTTAACGCGCAGTGTTCCCGCTCTGGGAACACCAAACTCTAACGTTTTGACTGTTGCCCGTCACGAAGAATAGATTTGATTTCTATAAAAATAGTTGCGGGTGACATAGCTCCACAAGAATCCTTTACTTTTTAGCACGTCATTTCCCGTCAAAAAAATTGTCACGATTACTTTTAACAGCACTGATATCTGCTGAAAAATGGAAAAATGCGAGAACAGCTGGAGATATTGCCCAATGCTGAAAAAAGGGCAGCCGTTGCCATCGCTCGACTTAACTACCAGCAAGATGACGGACGATTGAAACGTTCATCGCGTGCCACAGATCTAGAGACCCTTTTCTGACGCAGCTTTTTTCACGCAGCTGGCACAGCCAGCTGTCGTTAAAAAAGGGTCTCTAGATCTGTGGCACGCGATGAATGTTTCGATCGTCCGCCATCTTGCTGGTAGTTAAGTCGAGCGATGGCGACGGCTGCCCTTTTTTCAGCATTTGGAAAGGGTTGCGCGCCAACGGGTTAATGCTTTTTTCACATATTGTACTCCACTTATTGCGCCGCTATTTTTCCAACTCCGCTTATGGCGTCACTTTTAAATGTGTAGTGTAATTTACAAACTCTGCTTCTTTTCTTTGCCACGGTTATCTACCAAAAGTACTTAATTTTTGTTGGGCGCGGCTCTCAGCATTTTTTCTTACAAAGATTGTTGCCTTACAAATTTTAGTTATCCATCCTGGACTATTCTTCATTTCGCCGCACCTTCTGATGAGGTTCCAAACTATGGCGGGAAATTCCGGAAAGTTCGAATATGTAGCTCTAAGCGACACATTCAGTGACGCGAGCAGTTCTCTCCTGTCAAATAAACAAATAGATAAATATGACAGAGTTAACATTTAAATTACAGGTACTACGTACCGTCTTTACGTATGATTTCCGTAATTTGTCTTCTACTTTAATAATTTAAATTCTTATTCTACTAATTTATATAAATTTTGTTGCAAGCTAATTATAGGCACACTTATTATTTAAACATTTAGAAATTTATTCTGAATTTCTAAATGTTACTAAGTAAATTCCGCTTCAAAAGTCATTTTTAATTGGCCCCGAGAGTGATGTACTAACGAGGTTTGACTGCATAAAAGATTACAAAGCAACTAAAGGATATATCAACGGTTATCTAAGAGTGTGTTACTTAAATAATACTATTTATTTTTGCTATCAGTGGTATTTCTACAAGTGAACTACGACTACTATGAACAATCCATATAAAGCTCTTCTAGGAAAGTTACTTTTTGTATTACAAAAATGGCAAATTCCTACTAGAAACGTCAAAAATTGTCCATCATTCATGTCAAACTTGAGAGAGCTTTTATTTTTCTGCTTTCTCCGGAATACGGAGATAAAAATCTCCCAGGCGGTCTTTCACATGAAAGCTGCCCCTTAATTCCACACTGACATGTTTGGCATGTTGGGATGTCTGTTGGGAGTATTGCATAGTGAGAAATACTCCCAGCAGACAGCCCAACATGACAGGCATGTCCCGTTTGTTACTGCGCTTACTCGAAAACCTACTGTGGATCTGGTAAGGAGGCTTTTGCATATGCATCCTTCTAAACATAATTTCTATATGCAATTTATAACAACTAGAAGAAATAGAAGAAATATAAATCGAGCCAAACGCATCGATTAGTATATGGGGCGGGCGCATTTTACTTATTGCGGGAGTTTTTGTACGTGGGTCGTATACAAATTTAAAAGTTATATTAGTTTCTGAAAACTAACGAGAGGAATTTTTTAAGTAGTCTTTCATATGACCTTATTTTTAACATTTTTCTAATTTACATTTTTTATTTATCGCTAATAGATGAAACGTGTTACCACCTTTCAGAGACACATTGTACGGCAAAATATGATAAATACTACTAACATTTTTACAACTTTTTTTAATTTATTATCAATGCTAGTCAAAATAATTTAAATATTTAGTATGAAGTTTATGTTTGCAACCGTGAATTTCGCAGGTACACAACGTGATTCAGAACTTTGTCAGAAATGTGAAGGTTGATAGAAAAGACCAAGACGATTGGAAATTCCGTCTTCATTTTCCTGTTAATAATCACTTTGGAAGAAGCATTGAAGTAATAGTGAACCTTCAGACCATCGTATTTCAAATACTGATGCACCTTTCACAAAACACTCTTAACTCTTAACTCCTTAACTCTTAGTGCAGTGTTCCCGCTCTGGGAACATCAAACTCTGACGATTTGACTGTTGCCAGTCACGAAGAATAGATTCGATTTCTATAAAAATAGTTGCGGGTGACGAAGCTCCACGAGAATCCTTTACTTTTTAGCACGTCATTTCTCGTAAAAAAATTGTCACGATTATTTTTAACAGCACTGACATCTGCTGAAAAATGGAAGAATGCGAGAACAGCTGGATAGATTGTCCAATACTGAAAAAAGGGCAGCCGTTGCCCTCGCCCGACTTAACTACCAGCAAGATGGCGGACGATCGAAACGTTCATCGCTGCCGGAGATCTAGAGACCCTTTTTTTGACGACAGCTGGCTGGGTCTCTAGATCTGTGGCACGCGATGAACGTTTCGATCGTCCGCCATCTTGCTGGTAGTTAAGTCGAGCGAGGACAACGGCTGCCCTTTTTTCAGCATTGGGAAAGGGTTGCGCCTCAAAGGGTTAACCAAAATTGGTAGTTTACAAATTCTATTTCAGTTCATTGTTGAAATGCTCAATATAAATAATATAATCAAATCTTATTTATATTGAGCATTTTCTATTATTTTTATCGAGCATTTATTTATATTGAGCATTTTCTATTTGATTATCTAAATATAATCAAATAGAAAAATGTTCATTGCTTTTGTAACTCGATGGATAATTTAGGCAAACACTCTAACGGTCATATTCACCAAGTACTTGACACCCGTGGTAACCTACCAAAACGTGGGTCAAATGTCTAATGGATGTATATTTGATGTCTATTTAACGTCTCATGGGATTAACACGGGTGTCAAGTACTTGGTGAATACAGCCATAACAGTTCTTGGAAAGTGATTATGTAAATGAAGACGACGTTTCCGGTAGCCCCCCATTGTTATGTGATTCTGAATGTTCTTCTCTATCACCCTCTAGATCTCTGACAAAGTTTTGAATCCCCCTATATATACTTCAGAGTTACCTCGCTGTATCATAATCTTCTAGAAGTCTGGAGCAAAATTATATGAATTGGAGCCTCTTGTATGGAATTAACCCTTTGAGGCGCAACCCTTTCCCAATGCTGAAAAAAGGGCAGCCGTTGCCCTCGCTCGACTTAACTACCAGCAAGATGGCGGACGATCGAAACGTTCATCGCGTGCCACAGATCTAGAGACCCTTTTTTTAGACGACAGCTGGCTGTGTGCCATCTTGCTGGTAGTTAAGTCGAGCGATGGCAATGGCTGTCGTTTTTTCAGCATTGGGCAATATATCCAGCTGTTCTCGCATTTTTCCGTTTTTCAGCAGATGTCAGTGCTGTTAAAAATAACCGTGACAATTTTTTTGACGGGAAATGACGTGCTTAAAAACTAGAGGATTCTCGTGGAGCTAGGTCACCCGCCACTATTTTTACAGAAATCAAATCCATTCTTCGTGACTGGCAACAGTCAAAACGTCAGAGTTTGGTGTTCCCAGAGCTTGATCACTGCGCGTTAAAGGGTTAACCAATTCTGATATTATTCTCAAGACGCTAGTGAAAATTAAAAATGCAATGATCAGAGCCCTTTCTATAATTGCGGCAGATTTAAATATTTATTTAATTGCGTCTCTGTTCCCAAAAGAAATCAAAGTAATTTCCCTCCGAAATTGAGGGCTGTTTACTAAAGAGTTAATCACTCCAGTAAATTACCGCAAAGCAGATTTTGAACATTTCGTTACTTCAAGACGTACTTTCTCTCGCATAATGAACAGAGTTCAAATTTAAAACATCCTAGAACTCTTAATTGCGCATAATGGTTCTTAACGAGGGTTAGTTTAAATCTAAAATGAATACAAAATTAAACCCTGTTTTAAAAATAAGTAACGTTGTATAAAATAACTATACAGTGTGTTTCAAAATTAGAGGAACAAACTTCCAGGAGGAGTAGGTTACACGAAGACTGTCTTGAATCACATAGCAATGTGGGGTTGAAAGCGTCGTCTTCATATACCTGTTGATAATCATTTTCGAAGAAGTGCTAAAATATGCGTCTGATTTCTTAAGCAGGTTTCGTAAACAATGGGGTCTCCTCCGATAATATCATCATTGTAATGAAAAAAAATTTAAAAAAAATCTGAATTTACAATTTTTATCGAGTGCAATCTGTGAAAGACGCATTAGTTTTTGAAGAACCTTGATCGGAAAGTTCTTTGTTAGTTGAACTTTTCTTCTAAAGTGATTGTTAACCCTTTAACGCGCAGTGTTCCCGCTCTGGGAACACCAAACTCTGACCTTTTTGACTGTTGCCAGTCACGAAGAATAGATTTGATTTCTATAAAAATAGTGGCGGGTGACATAGCTCCACGAGAATCCTTTACTTTTTAGCACGTCATTTCCTGTAAAAAAAAATTGTCACGATTATTTTTAACAGCACTGACATCTGCTGAAAAATGGAAAAATGCGAGAACAGCTGGATAGATTGCCCGATGATGAAAAAAGGGCAGCCGTTGCCATCGCTCGCCTTAACTACCAGCAAGATGGCACACAGCCAGCTGTCGTCTAAAAAAAGGGTCTCTAGATCTGTGGCACGCGATGAACGTTTCGATGGTCCGCCATCTTGCTGGTAATTAAGTCGAGCGATGGCAACGGCTGCCCTTTTTTCAGCATTGGGAAAGGGTTGCGCCTCTGAAAGGGTTAACTTTCTAACAGAGTAATATTATAACTTACAACGACGTTGGCGATGGAGGATCTTTACATAGACCGTTATGGAGGTGTGTAATCCTACGTTAAGAACATCAGTATTAGTGAATGTTATCAACTTATGGAATAACTGATCATTTGGTTGAGTGATAAGCGCTGTTTCCGACCTCGAATATCGGTATATGCATAAGGAATCGTCATGGCTCTAAACACCCCTCTTCGCGGTTCGCAACTGAATTTTTTGCGTTAAAAATAAATTCCAGTGAAGTTTTTCGGTTAAAATTCTCGTTATAGAATAAATCAATCACCGTGCTTTATTTTTAACCGATTTCAAAAATCAGATCAATTTGTCGGAATTTTTGTTTTCTTCTTTTTTCACATATATGTATGTTCAGCGATATTATTTAACATATGGACCGATTTCTATAATTCTTTTTTATTCGAAAGAGAGTACTTTATGTGCGGTCTCATGTTAATTTGGTCAAATTCTGAGGATAGTTTCATTTAGAAAAAAAAAAAAAAAACAGCATGTTTTTAAACTATTGCGTAAAAGGTTACCAGTAAAGAGGTAGTAAGGGAAAAGTCGTCAATGTTGGCTACTTTTAGCAATTTAGCGCCAAATCTTACGCCAAAAAATAAGCTTCCAAAACTAAATCCTGCTTGCTAATATCTTCTACATTTGGCGAAAAATTGCCAAACCTTACTGTTTTACTATGAGAATGGTTTATCATTAAAAAAATCGAGTGGGAGAGGTGGGACTTGTTTTTAAGCCATTGTCTACAGGGTTGTGAGTAGCGGCGTTCATAGTTATACGTCGGAAGTCGCGTGGTCACTTTTGTCTATTCAGCGGCAAGTCTGGTGCCGAAAAATAATTTCCTAAAACTGAATCCTGATTTGTTACATCATCTGCAATTCGTGAATTGCTAAATCGTCCGGTTTTACTATGGGAATCATTTCTCGTTTGGTGAAGTAATTTAGAGTTGTTTTCTTTCTTTCTATCATTTTTTTTACAAAAATCTTACTGGTATCTTATCTTCTTATATATAACTAGCTGAAGTACCCGTCGTTGACGGGTTAGTACTGAATGCAAATTTCTAAAAGCAAGAACTTTCGTCAGCATTGTAGGAGTACACAGAATGGATGTAGTATGTTGCCAAAGTAAAGAAAGCGCAATTATAACTTTTATGTATTGTTTAAATATTACAGGTTAGAGAGTAACTAAGTAATATCATTTCATTCGCTTTAGTCGTAATTATGGGATGCGCGAACGAATATTTACACATATTCAAATAATTTTCGCAAAATCTCAAAATCTAATCAATATTTTTGAAAAATTGGAAGCCTAGAATTTAAGTTCAGTGACAACCTATCATGTCACCCAGTTTCGTTTCATTCCCTGCTGTCTTTATTTCGTGATGCTGGAACAAACATTTTAGCATTTTTAAACGATTTTCACAAAATCTCAAAATGTAATCAAAATATTTTAAAAATTCAACACCTATAAATTAAGATTAGCAACTACCTATCATATCACCAAATTTCGTATTAGTCGTTATTACGCGATGCTTGAAAAAATATAACCGCATTTTGGGAGAATTTTCACAAAATCTCAAAATCTAATAAAAATGTTTAAAAAATTGGACACCTATACTTTATGTTGAGCAACAACCTATCATGTGACCAAATTTCATATCATTCGCTTTAGTCGTTATTACGTAATGCGTGAACAAAAATTCACTCAGTTTGAAACGATTTTCGCAAAATCCCAAAATCTGATCGTTTTTTTTTAGATGCTTATAATTTAAGGTGACCACCTATCATTTCACCAAATACCATTTTTTCACCTTTGCAGTTATTACTTAATGTGCGAACACAAATTTACGCAGTTTGAAACGATTTTCGCAAAATCCCAAAATCTAATCAAGATTTTTTAAAAATTCGACGCCCTTTTTTTAAGTTGAGTGACCACCTATCATGACACCCAATTTCATATCATTCGCTTCAGTCGTTTTTACGTGATGCTTGAACACAAATTTACGCAGTTTGAAAGGATTTTCGCAAAATCTCAAAATCCAATAAAGATTTTTTAAAAATTCGACGCCTATGTTTTCAGTTGAGTGACCACCTATCATGGCACCCAATTTCATATCATTCGCTTAAGTTGATTTTACGTGATGCTTGAATACAAATTTACGCAGTTTGAAACGATTTTCGCAAAATCTGAAAATCTAATCAAGATTTTTTAAAAATTCGACACCTATGTTTTAAGTTGAGTGACTACCTATCATGACACCCAATTTCATATCATTCGCTTCAGTCGTTTTTACGTGATGCTTGAACACAAATTTACGCAGTTTGAAACGATTTTCGCAAAATCTGAAAATCTAATCAAGATTTTTTAAAAATTCGACGCCTATGTTTTAAGTTGAGTGACTGCCTATCATGACACCCAAATTCATATCATTCGCTTCAGTCGTTTTTACGTGATGCTTGAACACAAATTTAGGCAGTTTGAAACGATTTTCGCAAAATCTGAAAATCTAATCAAGTTTTTTTTAAAAATTCGACGCCTATGTTTTAAGTTGAGTGACCACCTATCATGACACCCAATTTCATATCATTCGCTTCAGCCGTTTTTACGTGATGCTTAAACAAAAAAAAAGCGTCACGGACAGAATGACAGAAGGACAGAAGGACAGAATGACAGAATGACAGAATGACAGACAGACAAACTGTTTTTTGAGGGTCGCATCGGACTCCCGGGTGCTTGAAACGGATAGAAATCGCAAAATTTTTGAATTCCAAGAAATGTACAGACAAAAGTCTAATTTTATTTATATAGATAAAATCTGAGAGTAAACATTGTATGTAGCTAGGTTTGTAGGTAGGTTTGTGACCTCCGATCTTCTTGCGCGCGTCTCTCGATGGCATTGCGCCGAGACGGTGGGTCGCAGACCTACCGAATTTTGCATACGGCTTCACTAGGACAGATACTAACACGCCTCGGAGCGATTTTTTCGAAATTCGAATTAGAAAATGTTTTATTTTATGTTTTGTCCGATTTTTAGTGATTTTTCTTGCATAATACGTAATAACGCCGGTCATTGCACTCGCAATAAAACGATATTTGCATCATCGGATAGAGGAGAAAATTTTCTTTCGAAAACAGTTTGTTTTGACTATGTAACATATTTTGCCGATTTTGGGGAATTTTTAAAAAGAATTTCTCTTTTGACGACGTTTGCGTAAAAGTAATTTTAAAACTGTTGCATCTTTCATTCTATCTGTCATAACTTTTTTATATTTCGGCGAAAGACGGAGCATATATTTCGCCCACTTTTAAAAGAAGAACGGAGGAAAAATATAAATTAGGAGATTTTTTACGAATTTTTATGTAAAGAAGGATTTTGAATTTAATAAAAGCTGTTTCAAGATTTCGGTATGATATCTTCCGCTATGGTTGTCTGGGAAACAGTAACAATGAATAAAATTGCCATTTGAAAAACATAAATAAAATGACTTTAAAATAACTGAGTTTCCACATGTTAGATCAAAATGACTTAGATTTCACGAGATTAAAACCCCTTTCGAAACTCAATCAAAATTACGGGCTCACAAACAAAACATACGCCACGCACGAAATTATTCCCTATTTTATAATACGTTGCCAGAAAAAGAATTGAATGCTGTTTTTTCAACGATGAATTATCCAGCATTATTTTCGATATAATTTTTAAACGGGACACGTTTTCGAATCGCAGGAAATATTTTACGTGCTAAATACGCCAATCTGACAAGAGTTATGCATAAGAATGTATGGAGAGCTGTTTTAATGGCAGCCAGAAAGTGAAATGATTATCGTTTATACTAATGCGTAAATTGCAAAGAATCACCAAAGAATAAAAAACTACATTAGTGGCAAATATCTAAACCGTTTCTTTAAATTAAACATTAAAGATGGAAAAACGAAAATATATTGGTATCAGTAAAGGATACTCTTAGTAATAGTTATTAGATATGCTAGGGCAATATTGATCAAAGCACAATATACCGCGTTAATAAATATTTCGTGAAACTATTCGTTTCTTTTCGTTTTTCAACAGCCATCTTACATCACAGCTAACTAAACATTAAATAATTCTACGTCGCGTTAATATATCCCGCGGTAATTTCAACAGAAAATTCTGTACCTGAACTTTTTTTTTCTTGGAGATTCTGTTTGTCACAAGTAGTTATGATAACATTTTAGGAAAATGTTCTCTTCTTGCCTTGCGAAGAGCGGGTACACACAACTATTTAATTATAAAAAAAAAACGGTTCTTCACATCATGTAGTATCTAAGGTATTAATGGTATAACTTAAATCTAAAAAAGAGTATGATGTAGAAATGAGACATTTTGAAAGTTAGAAATGTTTAGGAATCGTCACGCTTTTCTTTTTCTGATCGCCAATGACACCGACATAGTTTTTTGTTTCATAATATTAACAATGTTCTCAGATCAGTATTTAGTTATTCGTAAAGTTAGTATAATGAGTAACTTTACGCCAAGAGTCAAATCATTTTGTTTATTTTTAGATTCCACATTACTGGAATCGATTCGAATTATACATGTAAGAAAAAGCTTTGTTCCCTACCGTGCGGAGAACGGGTACGCAGCTAGTTATCTGATAAATAGCATAAGTAAATATCAAAATATAATTATTCTGAAACAAAATACTTGAACGTTAATTAAGGCTGAAACTCTAATTATGATTTATGAACGAACCATTCCGAAATGAATTGGGCCTTCATTATTTTTTAAAGGGGCGGGACGGTTTTTAATTTCTCATTTGGGTGACGGGTCGGACCATCCAATAATTTCTAATTTTAGCTACGGCCGGATCAGGCAAATGTGACTGACTTCAATCCGACTGCAAGCCAAGCTTGAGAAGTTCGACCGCTGCAGCTCTTAAGTACATGTCAATAACATATATATAATTGATTTGATTTGATTTTGGGAATACGGCCGATTATCTGAATGACCGATGCAGACCGAGATGGGGGGGGGTGTCTTTCTAAGCCTTTCTAACCCGTATTTACCCTAAGTTTTGGAGAAAATCATGGAAATCTCCGAATAGCTAGGTTCACGGATGTGGCCTGGATTTGAACCACCGTCTTCCAGTTGAAATCGCCTTGCGCTCAGCCACTGGTCGGGCTCCCATACATATAAATGTCTTGGCATTCGATTCTTATTTACAACAGTAAGGACGTATAAACCGAATCCACCCACTTTTTAACTTTGTAAGAAAGAATGGCTTAGGTTACAAGAATCAATCTTGTCTATTGACTGTATATGAGAAGGAGATCTCTTCGTGTTTCTAGGAGTGTCACAGGATGACGTATTCATTCAAACTGTGTTTGTCCTGTGCTTTTACATTTGTCTAGAATTCAAACATTTTTCAAAATTATGAAATCCCAGGGATCCTCGACCTATTCCGAGCTACCGAGGCACCGGCCATTTGGGCTCTAGCCTCATGCGCCAGTCTGGACCTGTCTAATCATTTTTTTTTTAATCATTGCCCCAAGTTTCAGGAAATAATTGGGGAACGCACGCCCGCCATTATTGTTTCTATTAGAACAAGGCAAGTGAAGCAGCATCCGACTTGTACAGTGCTTGGGAGGGTCAACTTTCTCTCGGCTCGACTACTGTGGGACCGTGTACACAAATGGGATCTGGTTCACGTAAAATCTGCCGTGGCTCCAATGTCCTCCAAGTTGTTAAACGATACCTCAGGGGGTTTGTCCCTCCTCTGGAATTGGTTCAAAATTAGGGGACCACGGGCTAAATCGTACTTCCTCCCACTGGGGCACTAAAAATGGAAGGCCCATCCCCTCCCTTCGGGGGGGGGGATCTAGCACCTCCGTTTGCGGCTGTCAGGGGGCATCAGAAACAACAACAACATAAGAATATTTACTCTTCCTCAAATATATTGTTTGGACGAAGTAACATTTTACGTTCTCTCGGGTATTTAATCTATTTACATTTGGTCTCCATTTCACGTCTTAGGATTGATAATGCAGTCTTTTAATGTTAAAGTATGTCCTTTAAAAATATTTACATTAGCCTGGTTGATTATTGAAATTCACTCGAATACAAGGAATTTTTTTCCAATGCCGGGTCTTTGCCCCTGGAGGCACTGGCCACTAATAAGGCCCGAGTTGTTGGTCTCTTTATTATGGGGGGCATCTAGTAGGTGGAAAAGGTCGCCCCTATGAAGGGACGGACATAATCACAGCCACGCCCGGTAAGGGATCGAACCCCGACCGCCAGAAATTGAACCCGAAACCGTAGTACGGTGCGTTACCCACTATACAATCGGGTCGGCCAACGTAAATTATGTTTCAGGTAAAACGGCAAAAATTTCCAAACTATTGTTAGTGAATTCTCTAAAGTGCTGTACAACTTTTAAGGGAACGTGTTCTTAAAGACAGGTTCAATTTTACTCTCTTATTTGAAAAGTTATTATTTTTGGAGTTTTATTCTGAATGGCATGTCTTTTTTATTGCTCGGGGGCTAAAAAATCAGCGGTGCTAAACCCATACATACAGAACAGCGATGAGTGAAACTGGGCGGCTTCCACTTTGTAAAACCCAGTGGGTGGATGACGGTGGTCTCCTTATTTTGAACCACTTCCAGAGGAGAGACCAGCACCTGGATTGTCTCCTCCAGCTGTATTGTTTAAACATGGAGGCCATAGGAGCCACTCCATTTTTAACCTGCATCAGCTTTCTTTAGCGTGCACGGTCCTACAGCACTTCAGCAGAGAGTTGTTGTCAGGCTTCCAACCGCTGACCAAGCTCGGTGCTACTTCACTTTCGCGGTTCTTATGGGAACCGAGATTCAACTGACTGTGCCATGTCGGAACTTGAATGGCATAATTGTGCATACTGATATATTTATATGCATAGAATTAAAATATGCCATGTATAACTATATTACTATACATGCTTGGCAGCTTTTTCGAGGCCAATTAAAACGAATCTACTATGTTTTCGTTTTCATATGAATATACAGAGAAATTCTGATTAATTATAAAGAACCTTAAATATAACTATGCGAGAAAACATTAAATTACCACAGAAAAAAAAAAATCCTAAATAATAAACGAAAGAATAATTTAAAAAATACTTATAAATTTCTTCAGAATTATGTAGCGTACTCAATACTTTTCTATGTTATTTTTAAAGAAATACGTATTTTCTTTTTTTTTAACATGTTGTTTTTCAGTCATACTCATCGCAAATATTGCTCTCAACGCGCAAGTTTCTTAACTTTTCTCTTGGCCTTCACTTTCTGGAAAAAAAAAAAATCTTGCACTATTTAAAATCTTGATTAACTTAATCAATACTTTACTAGCTTGTTCCAAGCCCAACACTGGACCCCAGCGTAACATCCAGAGAACAATGGACCAGAGAACAACGCAGGTCCCAGAAGTCGGATCTCCATCGCTACATTTTAGTGGCGTAATATGAGCGCATGGACTGAAGGGAATATGTTAGATCTAGGTTTGTGTACGGTGTTGAATCGGGTAACCCCTCCCTGTATTGATATATGCTACTTGAGTATGAAATCGTTGTAGCTCAATCGCTGCGATGTCAGTTGTATGTTGACTAACTGATTTGAAATACGAGTATGTTAGCATTTTATATTTTTGAGCAACATTTTCGGTTATTTCTTACGACAAAAAACAGATTAATTATTATCAATGCGATACCACATGTTGATATCAGTTTGAGAACTTTATAATCCAAATGAGCGACAACTGATCTGACAGATGAACATTGAAACGGATTGATACTGCTAGTATGCCGACTCCAAATCCTGCAGCTAACCGCAAGTATGGTAGATTGTTCTGGTTGTGCCCTACTTTTTGAGAGCCTAACACGCTTTAAAAAAAAAGAACTAAATTCACTCTGTAGGAACTAAAATAACTCCGAAGGATTTAAAACCGGGACAAGATTGTCTCGGTTTTAAGTCCTTCGGAGCTGTTTTAGTTCCTTCGGAGCAAATTTGTTTTTGTTTTTTTAATCGTGTAGAATACAACAAATCTATATATCTAGTTTGCCAGTTTTCACCTGAGGAGTCACTCCCACGAACAGGGGTAAAAGGGTTTTAGGAGCTACTTGCCCATGGTTCAGGCATCAACTGATCATACTTTAACATTCGTCTTGATTTTACCTCGGATGAAGGTTTTTTTTTAGAGCCTCTTCTTTTTCGGCACTTTTTTGCAGGCATATGGATTTATGAATTTAAACTAATTTAGATAGACCATTTTGAGGAGTTCGACAAGTACCATTACTTTCGGCAATTAACGGTACTACATGCAGTTTACCATACTTGCGGTTAGCAGTCAGCATCGATTTAACTCCATCATTGCGATGTCAGTTGCATATTGACTAACTAATATGAAATGCTAATGCATTTCATATGATTGAGCATTGTTGTCGGCTCTACTACGACTAAAACCCGAAAAAATATTAGTATCGGCAATTTTCTGTGCAATATGCAGTTTACCATATTGCTGTTCTTCTTATCTTTGAAATGGTCGGTCTAAATTAGTAAAAATTCATCAATGTGCCTCCAAAAAGTGCCAAGAAAGAGGATCTAAAAAACTTATCCAAGATAAAATTAAAACGTATGTTAAGTCTAATCAGGTGATGCCTGAACTGTCTGAATACTTAATGCAAGTAGATTCTAAAACCTTTCTGTCCATGTTCACAGGAGAGACTCCTCAAGTGTCCTCCGGCAAAACGTAATATGCAGGCTTGTTGTCTTGTACCGCCCTCAAAATCTAGGGCACTACCAGGGCAGTTTACCATATTTGTAGTTAGCAGCAGGATTTGGAGTCAGAATACGAGCAATATCAATCCGTTTCAATGTTCATCTATCAGTTCAGTTGTTGTTCATCTAGATGATAAGATTCTCAAACTGATATCAGCAGTGATTCCATCACGACAGACATGCGTTTGCCACATAAGTACTTGCTTTAAGTTGCTTGAATTTGCTTCATAAAATCAATATCTTCTGATTCAAAAATTTATTTTGGTATCTTAATTCACATTTTGGTGAGAAATTTTACTCTCATCATTTATTTTTATTAATAAAATTATGTATTTTATGTTATCTGTCACATGCCGTGACTTTCGTGACAGGCAGTGCCGCAACCACAGTTTAGCTAGAAAAAATATGTTTTGTTGATTCAAAAAAAAATCTTAAATAATAAACGAAAGAATAATTTAAGTAATACTTATAAGTGTCTTCAGAATTATGTAGCTTACTCAATACTTCTCTATGTTATTTTTAAAGAAATAGGTATTTTCTTTTTTTTAACATATTGTTTTTCAGTCATACTCATCGCAAATATTGCTCTCAGTGCATTTATATCTTAACTTCATTGATTGGCTGGCTCTATTTCAGAGAAGTATTTTTGTTGAATAAAAAAAAATGTTAATTCAACGAAATATTTTGTTAATTTAACAAAAATTTCTTTAAAACCAACAAAACTGTTCGGTTGAAATAGCGCTAACCAAACAAACCTTAATTAATGCGCCTCTTCTCATGGAGCCTAAACTAATTTTGGTACGCCCCCTTTAGCACGGCACCCGAAACATGTGCCCCGTTTTTCTGCTCCTAATTGCAGACCTGAATATAGGTAACGCCGCAGATACTGGAAATAAACAAAAAATTGATGGAAGATATTAGTGCAATCATGCCCCTTCGACATGCGAGAAGAACTATATGTATATTTGAGGCAAATTTGGCGTCAGGAGTCACATGATCACAAACCTTTACGTGCTGTTACGAGTAAAATTATTCTTTTATTTGTTTATCACATTCAAAAGATTAAGCATGACGTAATAAAGAAATTTTGTCTGCTTTGCACATGAATAACTTTGAATGTTAATACAGAAGCACATTTTTTTTTTTACTTTTGGGCATTTCATGTTTGGAAAAATAAATATTTTATCACTTAGAGAATAAATATACTGACATTCATGTATAGACTTTACCCTTAATTCTTTAAAGTAAAGTTTCATTGCCTTCTGTCATCCTGAAATATATGTTCACAAAGCGAAGAAAAACATTTTAAATGATTTAAAAGCTGAAAAAACTTTTTTTTTTTCAATAAAATGAATACTTAAAAAAAAACGAAAAACTAATCATTTTGAAATTTTCTCTAAGAAGTGGAGAAAATCAGTTTAATTCAATCTGAAATCGCGAGAATATTGCGTCCTTCATAAACGGTACTCAAATTTCCACCCTTCAAACACCCGTCACATAACGTCGTACTTAGCTATTTACGCAAACATAAAATGGAAAAAAAAATGAATCACTCTTACTTACCTTTTAAAACGCACGACTTCGAAAGACCTCTCAGCATGCGACAGCCAAACAAGCTATCATATTAAATAAATAAATAAAAAAAATTCTGCTCCCTCGAGTCAGTTCCTACCGCTCAGCTGTGTTCAACACGTCGTTCCGGCGGAAGAAAAGAAAATGAAGAAGCATCTCAACTCCTCTCGGATTTATAACAAGAATGCCACCGCGCGAGGGACCGCATCCCTTGCCTCTTTGGCCACAACTGATCCTGAAAGGCAGGAGCCACTGCAGCGCAAGGAAGAGCGAACGATTGATTTTTGGGAACCCCCCCCCCTTTTTCGTCTTCTCTATCCCTCTCTCCCTCTCTTTCTCTCTCTCTCTCTCTTTTCCCTCCTCTAACAATCAGTTTCGAATTTTCGGAGGTATCAGCGATGGGATGGAAGAGGTGGGTGGGAGGAAAGAGGTAAAACTTGTAGGTAGAGCAGAGATAAGCCAGAGCTTTACAATTTTAACACTGGCATAAGAGAAATGTAGTACAGTAAAACCTCGTTAGTACATCATTCTCGGGGCCACTTAAAAAATGACTTAATAAACGGAGTGACTTCTTAAGCAAAATTTATGTTAAATGCAAAACGAAATTCTAAAAGTTTATGTAATAATTTTGCCTTTAATTAACTTACCTTACATTGAGACGGTCAAATATTGTACGAACACCCTTGGAAAATGAACTTTTGTTTATAACTTCCTCTAAACGGTAAATACAATTGACTATCCTAGTGCTAGTCTTAGTTCACTACCAGGTGTTTATTATGCTGAACAAGACGTGCTGCCATATGTGAATGCTTGAGAGAAATACTGAATTCGTCATATTACCCTGCCTTCCCCGACTTTAAATTCAAAAAGAAATTCTAAATGTTTAAATTATAACTGTGCCTATAATTAAGTTACATTATAATTTATATAAATTAGTATGATAAGAATTTAAATTAATAAAATGGATGACGAATGAAGGAGTGTGTTTTAAGGCAAACCTGCACGCGGGGTGTGCCTAGGATAAGGGGTGTCTTGGTTAGGAGGACTTTCTAATGGGTTCTAACGCGCATTCACGTTACATCTGGAAAAAACCTACCAAAACTCCAGACCGTTAGATCGACGGCCACGCGATGGGTCCCGAACCCGGGACTTCCACACCTCGGCCGTCTACCATTTTCAGTGGCATAACCACTGTGCTATGGTAAGGCCGACAAATGAAGGAAATTATAAGTAAAAGCCATACGTATGACTTACAATTTAAATGTATAATTTCTCATATTTAATGATGGAAGTTGAAATGAAGAATAGTCCAGGGCAAATTCCTAAAATTTGTCGATAAGGCAACAATCTTTGTAAGGAAAAATGGTGAAGTCGCGCCCAACAAAACTTAAGTGCTTTTGGTAGATATTCTTGACAAAGGAAAGGGAAAGAGTTTGTAAATTACACTATTAAAAGTGACGTCTTAAGCTTAAGTGACGTAATAGCGACGCAGTAAGCGGAGTAGAATATGTGAAAAGGCGTATTAAAATGGCATGGACTTCTGAAATATGGTGTAACATGCGGAGTGACGTCTTATTCAGGTGACTTACATACGAGGTTCAACTGCGGGGTGTAAAGAATTTGCATGATCTGCGAAAATGTGTCTATCGCAAGTGCGGTAATCGTTTGGTGTGTATCAGTTCTGCGTGTATTCAGCAAGAAAAAGCCACTAAAGAGCTAAATCATCTATTGTAAGACACAGTCCAGTATTGTAAGACACTCGTAAGACACAGTCCACAAATAGAGCTACAAACTTAAAAGGGATGTGGGGTACATCGAAAGGATTCTGAATATGAATCATACAGAAATGTAAGGTCAAAAACGTTGTTTTCGTACAAAAGTTAATAATCATGTCAATCGAAATTTATTGAAGCGCTTAACAACTTTCCACATGAAGTTTTGTTACAAAAGAGTAGATTCTCCGTAGATCGATCGCATCCTTTAAAATGAAATACGATTGGTATTTATGGACTGCAGTTCAAAATAGTTTACGAAAAATTACCTAAGTAAAAGCCTAGGTGTAACAATTCCGGGTTGTTCCACTCCCGGACCATTAACCCTTTGAAGCGCAAGCATTTTCACATCAATATAGAAGATCAACTTGATAGACATCCCAACGCTGAAAAAGTGCAGCCGCACAGCCAGCTGTGCCAGAAAACTTCTTTAGCTGTGTGGCGCCAGATAAGCTATTTGATCGATTGCCATGCTTGTTGGTAGTTAAATGAATTGATGGCAACGGCTGCACTTTTTCAGCGTTAGGATCATTTAATCATAGTTTTTTGCGACTAGTAATGAAATAAGGCGGTTTCACGACGCAACTACCGCACGTCAAAGGGTCAACTGTGGTGAAAAGTGTTAAACATACTGGGAAGTTTAAAAATCAAGCGTACCCGATACTCCACCCGTCAGTTTCATATTCATAGGTGTGTGTATCATTCTGACTTGCGTTAACCCTTTAACCCTTTGAGGCGCAACCCTTTCCCAATGCTGAAAAAAGGGCAGCCGTTGCTATCGCTCGACTTAACTACCAGCAAGAAGGCGGACGATCCAAACGTTCATCGCGTGCCACAGATCTAGAAACCCTTTTTTGACGACAGCCGGTACAGCCAGCTGTCGTCAAAAAAGGGTCTCTAGATCTGTGGCACGCGATGAACGTTTGGATCGTCCGCCATCTTGCTGGTAGTTAAGTCGAGCGATAGCAACGGCTGCCCTTTTTTCAGCATTGGGCAATCTATCCCGCTGTTCTCGCATTCTTCCACTCTCCAGCAGATGTCAGTGGTGTTAAAAATAATCGTGACCATTTTTTTTACGGGAAATGACGTGCTAAAAAGTAAAGGATTCTCGTGGAGCTATGTCACCCGCAACTATTTTTATAGAAATCAAATCTATTCTTCGTGACTGGCAACAGTCAAAACGTCAGAGTTTGGTGTTCCCAGAGCGGGAACACTGCGCGTAAAAGGGTTAACGCGCGGTGTCGTCGCTGTTACGTCACAACTCTGCCATTTTGACTGTTTTGATTCACGAAGAATAAATTTCATTTCAAATGAATACTCAAGGAGGACATCTAGATAGGCTGCCCAGTGTCGAAAGAGGGCAGCCGTTGCCATCGCATGATTTAACTACCAGCAAGATGGCGGTCGATCGAATCGCCCACTTCGTTCTACAGAGCTAAAGAACATGACAGCCAGCTGCGTCGGAAATGTTCTTCCGCTCTGTAGCACGAAGTGGGCGATTCAATCGCCGCCATCTTCCTGGAAGTTAAATCGTGCGATGGCAACGACTGCACATTGTCTACATTGGGAAGCAGCGGCGCTTCAAAGGGTTAAAGGTTACGTGCCTCGAGCATGTTCATTTACCACCAAAAAACAACCAGAACACAGTGGCCTTAAACAGCTATAAATTACCTAACAGCGTGCTGCGCTATTACTTCGTGCGTTATATTAGAACTCTACTTCCACGTCCGAAGTCGTTAGTATGAAATACTCCAGAAGCCGAAGAACTAAACTCACGGAGCTTCGCCATGAGGTGAAAATTATTTATCCCGGAACGCAATGAAAGGCACGAAAGCGCAGTTGTATGACATGTCTCCATAAATACAACATACCCAGAAAACAGAGCGTTTTGTGAATTTTTAAAATTCTTTCCTCTTTCCCACTCTTCGTTTTTACGAAATAAATGTTCTCAACAACATTTTAGATGGAATAAATTTACACGTCGTGCTTTATTCGTAGGTGTCTATTTTATCTAGTATCGTGGAAACAATTTTGTTATGTTTCTATACTCACGAAACTTTAAACGCGTTACATTTATTCGTCACTACTTTATGTTTCGAAATCGCCTGAAATTTAGTGGATCTGCAGAAAATCCCGTTGTCGCAGACAAAATGCGTATTTTCAGACTTCTTTTTTCGCTAATAGTTCATAGGAAGAATATTTATGCGTGTGTCACACTGTCACCTGGTTTCACCTTTAAAAACCATTTTACAGGGTTTGTATATACGGCAAAGAGACCGAATGTGAGGAGAGAAATTTCTAAGGATATTAATTCAAAATTAAAACTCTGCAAGTAGGGTTTTTTAAGAAAACCGTCTACAAATTACTTCACCATTACTAAAAATTATTCTGTTTTCTAAATATAGCAGATATCGCCCAGTTGAGTTCAGTCTTGAGAACTAATTTTTTGACAACAAAGTTCGAGATAAATCGCCAAAAGTAGCCAACTTTGGCGACTTTTGACATATGGCGGTACCGGCAGACCTTTCTAAGCTATACCCATTACAGAAGAGTCTCGATAGTTTGAGTAGTCTCGATTGTTCGAGTTTTCCATAAATTCGAATTAGTAAAAAAATGGGTTTAGTTCCCAGATAATGAGTGTTCTTATCATCAGCAGTTTAATAATATGCAAGTACATTTTTCATTTAAATATACACTACGGAATCTCCTTTATTTCCATTTATTTGTTTACTAGCTGCTACCCGCGACTTCGTCCGCGTCGGCTTTAGAATTAGGTCCCGAGAGAAATGTACCATGTGTGAATAACAAATATTGTTGCGACAAAAGAAACTGCACTTAAATAGTATTTGCTTTTTACTTGTTTCAAATGAAGTATAATGCATGGTAGTATAATTTAAAATAAGAGAATATGCAGAGTTACTAAATTTAGATTTTTTTCAGGCATTTGACGAATAGAGAAAGTTACGACAGTATTTGCGAACTGTTTTGTAAAAGAAATATTTATGCTATATGCATGAATTTTAGTCTATGTTAATCAGGAATAGAGCAGCTTTCTATTAGTGAAAAAGTTTTAGAATCGGTTCTGTAGTTACAGAGATACCCAGAGAGCGTAATGTATTAGAATTATTTTGAGTGTTCTTGTAAAGGAACTATTTACGCTACATGCATGAATTTTAGCCTATAATACTCAAGAATAGTGTAGCTTACTATCAGTAAAAAAAAGTTTAGGAATCGGTTCAGTACTTACAGAGATGCACATAGAGCGTAATGTAGTTCTTATTAGCATCCCTGTGGCCTCACCATGGCACAGTGGTTATGCCACTGAAAATGGTAGACGGCCGAGGTGTGAAGGTCCCGGGTTCGGGTCCCATCGCACGGCTGTCGATCTAACGATCTGGAGTTTTGGTAGGTTTCCTCCAGATGTAACGTGAATACGCGTTAGAACCCCTTAGAAAGTCCTCCTACCAAGGCACCCCTCATCCTAGGCAGATACCCCGCGTGCAGGTTTGCCTTAAAACACAAAAAATTAACATCCCTGTAAAAGAACTATCTGTGATATATGCATTAAATGTAGCCTATAACACTTAGGATACCAGTGTCTAAAAAGTTGTGCTCTCAAAACTGCAAGGCGGAAGGTGCCAGGTTCAAACCCCGATCGCGCCTGTCGACCTAGCCGCTCCCAGTTTTCCGTGGTTTTCTAAAAAACCTCGCGTAAATACGGGCTAGGATCCCTTAGAAAGTCCCCGACAGAGGAATTCGCCATATAGGCCTAGGCTCCTAGTGCAGTCAATCGGTCTTAATCCAAAAACAAACAAACAATAATACTCAGGAATAATGTAACTTTCAATCAGTGAAAAAAGTTTTAGAATCGGTTTAGTAGCTACAAAATTTCCAAAGAGCGCAATGCATTAGAATTATTTTGAGTGTCTTTGTAAAAGAATTATTTATGCTATATGCTTGAAAGGTTGCCTGTGTGTTAATCCAGGGCATAAGTTATCTTCATTACAAATTTTTCCAACCATTTTTGTGTGATTCAGTCAAAAACATCCAAACACATAAACGTACACATTTATAATATTTGTAGGATTTGGAAATTTACGAACTTTAAGAAACACATCCGGACTTTTCTTGGTACTTACGTATTATCCCGGTGGTCATTCTCGCCAAACTGTTCTTTTGTCAAATGAGTTGCCAAACTGTTGCCAATCGTATTCAAAACCATTAATAATTTCATGTGCCCGGCATTTATTTCGGCAAAAAATCGCTTGTCTTGGCGGACCGCCGGGATAATACGTAAGCACACTTTTCTTTACTTATGCTTTTTAATTTGGCGTAAAATCAACATAATTTCCATGTTTTTCAAATGCATGTGATTTTGCAAATAGAATTTCTGCTTTATTTCAAAAGCATAAATCATTTTGTGCGGGCGATAAAACGGCGTTTAATTAATAGTTAGAAAAGTAGTTAAAATTTCGAAATTCTGAACCTCAGGTGCACTTTACCGAAGTTATGGGCTCAGTCATGCTCAAATTTTCAAAGCTCTGCTTTCTGTAGATTTGTCTGGAGAACATTCATTTTTATTATTACAGATAGATAGATTTGACATAAAACTGGCTTAATTTCCGTGGTATTTAATGTTTTTCAGATGCACGCGCTTCTTTACTGAAGTAATAGCATTCTTGTTAGCTCAAAATATATGAATCATTTGATACGGGCAAAACTCGCCAAGCATGGCAACGTAAAAACGGTTTTTAATTAATAATTAAAAATCTAAAATTCTAAGTAGCCTATAACCATCTCCAGCGTCCCATCTATATCTAAACCAAAATGCATCCTAATCGATTCAGCAGTTTAGGCGTGAAAGCGTTATAAACAAACAAACAAACTCACTTTCGCATTTATAATATTAGTTAGGATTAAGTTTTATGATTTTCATAATTCGAGTTTTCGATAGTTCGAGGCAGTTCGTACTGTACCTCCATTTAAAATAGTAGTATTTGGCAAATTCTCGCCAAATATAGAAGATATCGTCAAACAGATTTTAGTTTTGGGAACTTATTTTTTGATGTCTAAGTGCTTTTTTTGACGTCTAATTGCTATGTGTTACGTCAGTAGAGTACAAAATGGGGTACATGCCTCATTACCATTCCAGAATATACGCCGCAGTTTCTTTTGTACGGGATGGCACTTTTAGTAAAACTTTTATTTATCTGTCCTTGTCTTGTTTATTATATTACTGAATTTATGTTACTCGAGTATATTTTCTGGATTTAATTAACCGTTATTAACTTTTTTCCTTTCATTTTGCACAGACTCACTAAGTTGGGCATGTTATTAGTCATTAATTTTAAATGTAATAATTTTACATTTTAACGTTATGGCATAAATGATATATTGTTGTTAAAAACCAGATAAATTTTTAATTTGTTTACAGATTTTATTAGAAACGCCCACGTTTTATAAAAGAATAAAATAATGTAAAAACAAAAGTATAACAAAAGTATGTTAAAACAAATAAAATAAAATAAAATTCTTCTTTCCCTCTGAAATAAAATTGAAATTACCTTTTTGATGAAATAATAATTAAAATTCAATTAAAAAATAAGTGTTTAACTTTCGTAGTGAACTCGGTTGGCAGACTAATATAGTATGAAACCTGCTAGTACGTCTCTCTTTACAATTTAGTATCGTTTTGTTATTACATAGGCAATTATAGTCCAGATATGAATATTTTTTCGAGAATTTTTTTTTAATTCATTACTTCATTGAGTTCTTATGAGAGGCGCGGCATAACTCCAGCACAAGAGCGGCGTCTCACCCTGAAGAGTGAACCAAGAGTGAGCCTGAAGCGTCTCACCCGTGGTGGAGTATTTTAGAAAAAAATTGTTAAAAAATATTTTATTTATTTTTTTTTTGTCGCAATGCACATGTTTTATATTCTAGATTAAACAACAGTGATTTGTTTGATTGTGTCTGCACACTAGAATTTTGTACATAAATTCAAAAAAATGTGCGGCATAAGTTCCGGAATCACCCAATCATACATCGACTCACTTCTGATAATGAGTCCTCGACTGTAAAACAGCAGTTACATGATTTCCAGGGCTCCTTAAACCTTTATTAGGCGGTTTCTAGGTGCTGCTTTCGCTTTATTGAGATCCGTTGTTCTCGAGATTTGCTTGCAACATATGCTTGTAAAATTATATCTCGCAAATCTAAAGGTTTTTTTAATGGTTCCAAAAGTTCAGATATAATAAACGCACTTTGTGAACGCGGAAATTATTTCTCTTCTACGTATTATGGGTTAAGAGCCCTAAAAGTCGTTTTTCAGAATGTCCTTTAATCAGCGCGTTGGAGTCACTTAGTCGTCTTCTACGGTATTATGATGATGTCCTTGAAGGCTCTTTTCACTCAGGGAAACAGAAAGAAGTCCGCCTGTGCCATATCAGGATTGTAATGCGGATGAAGAAGCATCACAATGCTGTTCAATGACAAGTCATGATTGACAGCAAGATGCTTTGTCATGATAGCGCTACCAGTTGTCGGGAACGCTTGCTCTAACAGAATTATGACCAACGTATAGCCGATTTTTGGAGTACCGTACAGAATATAATGAAGTCCTCTTCAAATAGAAGGCTGCGTTTTTTAAGTTTCGACCTAACTCACGGAGAGGGGAATTCCACTGACTAGATGACGATACAAAGCGCACGAAACTGTCACCGAGTGTGCTTTAAAGCTGACTTCACCTCGGTCGAGGCATAGGCTACCCAGCAAACACACACAGGTTCTCTGAACGTCTATTAACGTTCAGCTACCCAGCAAACACACACAGGTTCTCTGAACGTCTATTAACGTTCAGAAAACGTCTTCTGAACGTTAATAGACGTTCAGAGAACCTGTGTGTGTTTGCTGGGTAAAGATTGTGGAATTCACCAAGAGCCAGTGCTCTGCGATCTACAGTCGCGTCAAAGAATAATAATCGCTATCTACAGTCGCTTCAAAGAATAAGTCGCGTCAAAGAATAGGTCTTGTATACAATATAAAAATCCCATAGTTTTTTTTTTCTTTTTTTTAAGCAATAGGGTGCTATTTCGTTTAGTACGAGAATTTTGTCTGCGCGATCTTGTCGACAAGTTTTGTAAATATGAACTGTCACGACGAAGATATTTTCAAATGTGTTTCCTAGATAACGTGAAGAGGGGGGGGGGCGTTAATGAAATGTTGAAAGTCGCACACAATTTTTGATAATGGATCGCTAAATTTGGTGCCAAAACGCAACGATTTATTATAAATATATTTCGAGTATAGTAAGAAAATGCCTGACGAATATCATAAAATAGTTTCAGTAGGCGATTTTAATATAGATTTTAATTCCGAAGAAGTGTTTTATAGAACCGAGAAGACAAATATAGTACACTCACAGATTATGATACACTTTCCAAATGGTATTTATAAAGGTGAAGTATAGTTCGACGATTTCCTGGCGAAAATTGTTGAACAGTTTTGGTAGGCGAGTTTAATATAGATTTCTATTCCGAAGAAGTGTTTTATGGAACAAGGAAGGAAAGCACGGTATACTCGCGATTTATGATGCCCATTCCAAACAGTATTTAAAATGTTTCTCGATATAATTGGAATATGCTTATAGTTCGAATATGCCTGGCGAAGATTGTAAAACAATTTCAGTAGGTAATTTTTTATAGATTTCTATTCGGAAGAAGTGTTTTATGGAACAAGGAAGGAAAGCACGGTATACTCGTGGATTATGATGCCCATTCCAAACAGTATTTAAAATGTTTCTCGATATAATTGGAATATGCTTATAGTTCGAATATGCCTGGCGAAGATTGTAAAACAGTTTCAGTAGGTAATTTTTACATAGATTTCGATTCCAAAGATGTGTTTTATGGTACAAGCAAGAGTTGATTCCTATTTTAACGCCCCCACTCTCGCCAACCTAAAAAATCCCCGCACTTTGGCGAGCTTTGCAGTCATGAGTTTCTAGGAGTTATGCACAAATCTCAACGCTCCCAAAAGAGCTGTGAACAAATTATCGATAAACGCACCAGTTAAGGAATTTGAAGACACTTAATTATTAAAACTACATTAATTGGCAACCCAAAATAAATAAAAATGTAACAGAATGCTGTACTTCCATGTTGTTCCAAATCCCCATTTAATTCTAAATTACGATTGCCACATAAATGCAAAAAATCGTTATGAGTACAGCATATATTTAATGATCGCCATCGCCACCTAGGCGAGACTCGGGGCCATAAAGTAAGAATTAACCCAAGAAAGACAAACACGGCACACTCATGGATTATGATGCACATTCGAAACAATATTTAAAACGGTGAAGTATAGTTGTAATATACTTGCCGAAGATTGAAATAATTTTAGTAGGCGATTATTAAGATAGATTTCGATTCCAAAGATGGGTTTTATGAAACAAGGAAGAAAAATAGGACACACTCATGAATAAAGATACACTTTCCAACTTAATGGAATAAGGAAGAAAAATAGTGACGACGCATAAATTATGATACGCTTTTAATATATAGTACTTTAGTGCGTATTTAAAATCTGAAAGTGTTTCAGATTTTCTTACTTTTTTTTTCGGGAAGTGGGGGTGCTTGTGTGGCATGTGTCTCGTCAAATTTGCTACCAAGTCTTAATTTAAAACATTTATTTTGAAATTTTAGGTAAACTTCTCTTTTCTTCTCTTAAATTCCACATTCTCCCCAAACAATAAATAAATAAAATAAAACATTTTTAGTTACGGGACGCTTATAACAAACCCTGCAAATCACCTCGTTAATGTCTGCGGCATATTTTACTAACTGGGATTTTATTTATTTACTTTTGTACTGGGCAGTATAAAAATTTCATTTTTGTATTTATTTAGATTTAATCTCGAAAATTTTAATTCATATCAAAAATTTCTGTACCTTCTTCCCAAACTTTGTAATTTATTGTACTATATGTCTATTGTCCATACTTAAGTTATAAAGGCCTAGGTCAGTATTTTTTGGACATCCTGAACACACTGCTTAGAAAGTCCCCCACGAAGAGCTCCCCCATCGGCCTGGATCCCTCGTTCAGAAAATGGGCGCATTACCACATCTCATTTCATTTCCTGTACACGCTGCTATGCAGTCCAGATTTAAACGAGTTTTCATTCACAGATTATTTTATTTAGATTGAAATAGAATTCCTATCGATCACTGATTCCCATTGTATACTTGCGGTATGGATGTATAATATGCCGAATCCATGCTTCCGAAAATCCTCACGGACTCGTTAGGAGTCTATTAAGGGATACCAATATTCGAAGTTATTTCTCCTTCCTGAAGATTATCCGAATTGTGAAGGGAGTTTTTGAAAAAGACTCGAGATGCTTCGAATGCAACTTTACTATAAGCATGGATTCCCTGGACAGTATAATTTTGAAGAAATAAATGATTTATTACGATAAATTAACTGGAATATATATATTTTGAATAAATGCGAAATATTCTAGACTTGAAGATATTAGTTCGCTGCAGAGGCAATCACAACGGGCGCTAAGAAAAACATTCGTCCGCAATTCGCAAAAGTATGTCTACACTCAATATAGTTAATTTTCGTCCACTTAAAATAAATAATTTCATATTCAGTATTTACTGTACGCCGAAATCGAAATTGCATCGACTTCTAAAAACGTGAGAGAACTTTTCACATTCGAAAGATTTTGTTTTGGGGAAACAGTCCCTCTTATATCATTGCTTTATGCAGAGGATATCATTTTAGCCTTAGGTATATAAAGGTTCTTTGTATACCTAAAAATATAAGAGACTTTACTTTTTGCATTGCCCTCGTATTTTACAAACCACAGTAATGGCGCCGTAATTAAATCCTCTTTGTCCCATATAATCTAGCAAAGTTTCCACAGATTTTAGAGGAGCAGAAAATTATTTCCTTTATTTCATACATATTCTGCCGCAATACAGTAAAACCTGTGTTGAACGACCCCTGTATTTAACGACCACCTGATCTTGACAACCATGTCTTAGCGGTCCCGAGTACCATATAATTATAAATAATGGTTTATTTTCCTTTTTAAACGACCACCTGCCTGACGCGACCAACGACCGCTATGCATAAGAAACAAATTTATTTAAAATCCTATTTTAACGACCGCGAATTCTTAAAAAAATTCTTATTTTCCCCTATTTGACTAAGTTCGTTGTTCGGATGATCAGCAATCACACGGTATGATGAAAACGAAAGTTGACACTTGTTTAGTTGAGTTGTAACACAACTTCCAGTCACTAAATAATTCATGGAGTCACTGAATGCAATAACGGCATGCACGCAGTTACTTGTGTTACTGCTTCTTGGAGGATATTTATTGAAAATAGAATTTTATGTATTCAGACATTACAGTGAATCGTTCAGCACAATTTCTTCTTTTAAAACATTTCTTCGAAAAATAATTCCATCACAAAAATTGAAAACATGGATGTTAAATATTTCTTTAACAAGAAAGCTTGGATGACATCCACTATATTTGAAACATACATGAAATCATTTGATTTCAAAATGAAAAAGGAAAACAGGCAGGTTTTAGTGTTCCTTGACAATGCATCATCCCATCCTGACATAGTGTTAGAGAATGTAAAGTTTACGTTTCTTTCTCCAAATACTACAGCAAAACTCCAACCCTTAGATCAAGGGATAATAGTCATTTAAAAGGCAGTTCCGTGAACTACAGATGGACTATTGTCTGGATTTGCTAAATAATAAGCAGATACCGTTTCAAAGTGCCCTGAAACAAATTACTGTTTTAGATGCTATTGTATGGTCAATGCAAGCTTGGCAAAATGTAAGTGCAACAACAATTCAGAAATGTTTTAAACGATGCAGTTTTAAATTCGAAAAGGAGCCATTAGAACATGAAGAATGCCTTGAAGATGAGAGGGATAATGATTTCAATAATTCCATCGTGGAAAATAATATCCATAATTATGATAATTTAGCCCATGAATTATTTGGTGGTGATTACAAATTTTTGTGTAGTGTCACTGAAGACTACGCTATTCATGAACAATTTAATACATCAGTGACGGTATCTGAAAATAAGAATGAACAAACTGTTTGCAGTGAAAATATATCATCTGAAGATGAAGACACTGAAGATGAAGACACATCACAAAAAACTGCCATCACTTTCAAAGAAGCAGAAGAAGGTTTTAACACCTTGCTTAATTATTCCGTGCAGGTGGGGGATGATGAACTATTTAAGCATCTGACATGTGTACAGAAGCGACTAAGCGAATTATCCCAAAATGTAGCTGCTAAACAATCTGTTATTACATCATATTTTAAAAAATAATAATGTACCGACCAGGTAAAGCAAAATTTTATTATGTTTTTCAATTTTTTAAAAATTTAAACATATTCTAATTCCATTTATTGAAATATTTACAAATCTCACTGTCTTTCTCTACATGTATTATAAAAAAGTAAATACACACATGCTTTTTATTATGTTATATCTATATAAAAGCCTTTTCAGTGATAATCAGGCAATTATCAAATAATTTCCAATTCTGTTGATAAAATAAAGTACGCTTAAAATTTTGTCAAAATGTATCGTATTACCTGAATTCAAAGACCGACCCCCCTTAAAGACCACATTTTCTTGGTCCCAGTGGTGGTCTTTAAAAACAGGTTTCACTGTACTGACATCATTATTAGATTTGACAACACAGTTACCAGTAACAGTGTCTTCAACTTTGAAACACTATAAAGTTAGGCTTGTATGGCTTGTACGTATGGCCAGGCTTGTATCATTTTAAACTACTCTGAATTTTCTTCAAGATTTCAGAAAACTTTGAATTATTTTGTCTGTTCAAGAATTCTGTTATCATTTTCTAATGGAATATCGGTAGAAGTATTTTACAATACTATCAGGTAAACCACATATGGGCAAATGCGGAACGGATGTGGCCCGCTACGACTTTTGATCCTGCCAGCGAAACATAGGAAAACCACGTATAAAACCCATATAAACTATTCAAAATCCCATATAAATCCCATTTATACTGCCCGTGACTTCGCTAATATCCTGAAGTTTAGCTCGCGACTTTTCAAAGATTGCGCGTACCTGAGGTAAATTAAACAAAATTTTCCCATCAACATCAATTTTGCGTGCATGATTTCAAATGAAAAGGTAATTCTCATTATTATTTTTTATTTTTTTTTTTGCGAGTTAGAATTGATTACAGATAGTCGAATTATCTGCGAACGGATAATGCAGAATATACTTAGTTATCATTTTTGCCAAACATATAAAAAAATTCATAAAAGAGATTTCTCATATTTAAAAATAACAAAAAATGGAACAAAAGAAAAACTAAACAAAAATGGGAATAATAGCAAAACAAAACTAACAAAAAAAATGTTGACTGACAGCATTTTCAGAATCTGAAATTCGGTATCAAAATATCCTTCAAAAAAAATGCAAACTGAAGTGTCCGTACGTCTCCGCTCCGAACAAATAACGAAATACAAAACATAGCACCAGAACATTCTTCCTTAGAAGAATATTGATAACTCAAAATGTTTGTGCACTTAAGATCTCTCTATCAAGCGGTTACAAAAGAGGGACGTTTCCAGGAACTCGGAGTGAAGCATATTGGAAAAGCCACTGCTGATACAAAATGTCACAAAAGCTCAAATTTGAAAGCTGTTATTTTCATGCACTCTTGAGAAAATATTTTGTATTTTTACGCGAAAATTTATCCTGTTATTCCAAAGGAGTGTCCTCATATGTATCGATCGTTTGCGCATGGATTGCAATCTGCATGACAGGCTTAAGGTTACCGACTTTTCAATTATGATTCGGGGAGCATCAAAAATATAGTTTTCAACTACTTTATTAAACTATTTTAAGGTCATATCGGAAAATATATTTCGTGAATTTCTATTATCATTCTCAATATTTCAGAGTAAATAAGAATATATACAAGATTGCTATCTTTGGCACATTGTAGCATGCTTTATAAACTATAATGATATATATGAGCAGGGAAACAAGTGAAACGCAAATCTACATAGTAGGCGTGAAATTTACATGTCTATCAACATTTTAAAAACAATTTTTTGGGGATATTGATTCCGCCGCATAAATTCTCATACACATGGGATATGTATTTAATAATATAACCATAGGATCAAAACACAAGGTTGCTAACTTTAGCACGTTAACATTGGTGTTAAAACAACGGAAAAGTACCCATTAACAGAACCATGGATCTCAGGAACGACAATGCACAGAGCACCCATTTGAGAAAGCCCGCAGCTGCTGTAATTAAGTATTTATGTAGGAATTTGTATAAAACGTTATAAACTTATAAAGTTATTTTTATGATCATTTTATGAATGGAAATGGCACCAACTATGTCTTTTCATACATTTTGCAATGGCAGTACTTGGCATCGCTAGAACTCCTTTAATACAAGCTAGGTGGTTTGATATGACAATAAAAACGATAGCCACGCTTATCGTTGCCAGGCGTCCGGATAAAGCCGGACATAGTTAGAATCTTTGATTGCGTCTCCGGCGAAACTTAACAGTGTCCGGCTTTTGTTAGGCTTTTTACTGGTGACTTAGTCTGATTAGTAATAAAGTACTTGAACTGATTTGGCATTCGATGTTATTTATATTTCATTAGAATTTAACAAGATTCATGGTAATAATTAAAAAAGCTTGATTTTACATACAATTTTTTCGTTGTACCTATTAATACTGAGACAAAATCCTCAATACTGTAGGCTGTCCGGCCTTTTTACCCAAATGTCCAGCCAAACTGGCTGGTCTGTCCGGCCATTTCGACCTGGCGGCCCTAGCCACGCCAAGTATTTGCAGCCTCATGGCGACCTGGCATCCCTAGCCACGCCAAGTATTTGCAGCCTCTTGGTTTCGTTTCACTGAAACCACGTGTTTAGGAAACAAAGAAAACAGTAATGAGCCAGCTCGATATATCGACTTTTATGATGACACCCAAAACTTATGACAACCCTAGCCTAATTAAATTTAATGACAAATACTGTTGAAATAAAGAAACGTGATTTCCGTTGAAATGAGACCATTAATTTGCCCAACCCTGTACTAGAACAGTAAGACAAAGAGGGCAAAGCTAGCCGCTTATCTGCTAGTTTATAAAATCTCTTGCAACCTCAACTACATGTGAATCTTTATATATTTTTCCACGATATCAAAATGTTGTGATGTGTATAAAAGAATCTTTCTCCATTAAAAAAGTTTTCTTAACGCTGCTATACGCAATTACTCAAAAGCAATCTTCGGGAAATTAAAGGAAGAAAATCCTTCGCTCCTATTACATCCCTCCAAACGCACAGTTTTATAAATCCTCCCCAAATCACGTAAATATGGAGATGCGAAAACTTTTAATAAACAGAAGACGCGAAACCTAAAATTTCTAATCATTCTGAGGTTGTGTTGCCGTTTTCGGGGACAAGAAATTAATTAAAACAAACGAATTGCGTGAAGCTAACAAGTTCTGGCGCACCTCATTTGGAGAGAGACGGCAATTTTCGGGAACGAGTTGAGTTTAGTAACAATTTATTCTGCGTTTTGTTCAGGAGTTTAAAAGGCAGGAAGACAGACTGTGCGTGAGGAAACTGTTTTTTTTTTTTTTTTTTTGAAAATCGCGTTAAATTTTTTCAATAGAGATAGGATGGCTTTCAGTTACCGTATTTATTCATTCATTCAATTTACCCCACCAGTGGCAACGCGCATAGCGCACTCGACTGGGAGAAAGGGTGGTACCAGGTTCAAACCCAGGTCATGTCCGTCGGCCAAGCTCTTCGATGTGGTTTTTACGTGTTTTGGTAAATACAGGTTAGGATCCCTCTGAAAGATCCCACCCCTCACCCCTCTACGGAGGGCATCCCCCCTCCTTGGTCTAGATCCCAAGTGTAGATCTCGTAATCCCACAAATAAACATAATTCAATTTATTTAACTTACTTTTTCTTAAGATTTATCTGAAGATTATTGAAAATTTGGTCTTGGGACCAAAAACAAACAAAATTACTTAGCATGTTAAAAGCTCTTTATTAATGTGGATTAGGTTCTAATACTGTAGGCTACTGAAGACACTTTCAAACACACTTCTATAGCATAAAATGTTTAATAACGGTTGAGAAGAGTTCATTCTTTAACCCTTTAACGCGCAGTGTTCCCGCTCTGGGAACACCCAACTCTGACGTTTTGACTGCTGCCAGTCACGAAGAATAGATTTGATTTCTATAAAAATAGTTGCGGGTGACATAGCTCCACGAGAATCCTTTACTTTTTAGCACGTCATTTCCCGTAAAAAAATTGTCACGATTATTTTTAACAGCACTGACATCTGCTGAAAAATGGAAGAATGTCGAGAACAGCTGGATAGATTGCCCAATGCTGAAAAAAGGGCAGCCGTTGCCATTGCTCGACTTAACTACTAGCAAGATGGCGGACGATCGAAACGTTCATCGCGTGCCACAGATCTATAGACCCTTTTTTGACGCAGCTGGCTGTGCCGGCACAGACCAGACTCGGTTACAGACCAGAAGTACCTCTTCGATATTTCTAGGGCAGTATGCTCGGGACAGTGCCATCCAGATTTGGGAAACAGAAGTCCAGGAAGGATGTATCATTCAAGCTGACTCACTACAGCAAACAGAATACTGTGCCTGTACCTGTCGACTGCCGAATCAACAGAATGCTTTAAACTCCTAGTAGACTATGTGATGAAAGTTTACCTGCCATCCTGGTTTGAAATAAAGAAAATCCCAAGAACTATTCATGAAGCACTGATGAAAAGACGTTCATTCTTCCCAGAAGATTTTAAATCAATCTTTCATGAAGTTATTCAGAGGAACTCTAATTTTGCTCATTCTGAAAATATTCTGTTGGCAATGCTGTTTGATGAATGATCACATATTCAAGAACTTGACCTAAGAAGAATATTGAAAACAAGAAAAACTGACACGAAGGGGAAAATACGCCAATTTGACCTTCTAAATATAAACTTCGAAGCAGATGAGTATTTCCTGATGATTCACTGGGGCAATCCTTTGGAACCACCAGCTACCATGAACCTCAGTGACGAAGACGTAGCAAGTATGATGAGAAACGGCTCAGAATTTGAAATAGAGAAGCTCCCTTGCCATTCTCAAGCAGTAGAAAGGCATGTAAGACTACTAACGCAAGCATCATTGGTAACATGTGGAACAAAAGCCAGAGAGGGATACAGTCGTTGTGTAATCAAATCACGAAAGAAACTACCAAAGTTCATTATTTTGCCCGGCATGTGGACTCCAAAATTGAAGACTGATTAAAGCGAGTGTTTTATTAGTCAATAATACTCGAAAGATAAATTTGGTATCATTTCCTTTTCTGTATTAGTGTGCTTTCTAAATATTAATTGTCTTTAAAAATGAAGTAATATGTAAATATTTAATAGCTATGTATTCAAAATATACCCCAAAACTTTTGACGCTCGGTTGCAAGTTAGTGACTTTTTTTTCCTTCTTTCTTTTTTTTTTCTTTTTTTTTTTTTTTTTTTTGTTAACGGCAATAAAACACTGCCGTACTGTTTCTTTTTAGTTGTTAGAACTGTATTTGAGTCAGAAAATAAAGTTATTGTAAACATTAAAATGAAATTTTAAAAAATTGATTTTTTTTACTTTTTACGTTAACATTCCTTTCTTTGAGCCCAGTGTGGAACCTGAAAATTTTTTTTCTGTGACTTTTTTGCCAAACAGCACCATTTGTTGAGTCAGGAAGTATTAAAATTTAAAAAAAAAAATTTTGCCTCTTTCATTCCACCCTATTATCGTTCCATTTATGTACAGCACTTCCCTTACTAGAGAAAGATATCGTGATATGATACTAACTAAGTGGTGCTGTTGAAGATTCCCTGGATGAGTACCGTTGGCTGTTCATCAACGAATTTGGTTTCAACATGACGGTGCTCCTCCTCATAGACGCAGTATAATTACTAACTGGCTGAAAGCAGAAATCCCAAATAGGTTGATTGGGCTAGAAGGTCCTGTTGAATGGCTTCCCAGGTCACCTGATCTAACTCCACCAGATTTCTATCTCTGGAGTCGCGTGCAAAATATTGTTTATGAAACAACTCCTAAAGATGTACCAGAGCTCTGCACTCGAATTTCAAGAGCATGTAGAGAAATTACATCTGAGAATTTGACAGAGTACAAAATACAATTGTGACAAGACTGCAACTCTACGTGGGAGTTGATGAAGGCCATTTTGAGTAGTGCGTTAACTTGTATTGCACTTAGTTTTTATTATTATAATATATGTGCAAATGCTTGTATAGTTAACTTGTATTGCACTTAGTTTTTATTATTATAATATATGTGCAAATGCTACTTTTAAGATATACTTCTTATGAAATGTCTATGTAAGTTAAAATTCATGTTTCTTTACAAATTCCTTTGAATCTAGTATTTATGCAGCGTTTTATTAGAATTGATTTTTTTATTGAATTTTAGAATGATAAGCATTTTATAACAAATGTTTTATACTGCCATTATTACTAGAGTTATGTATATCTACTGAAATAAATGTATAAAAAGTGATGTGGACACAGTATGACTACCTTGTATATGTACGATGTAATTCATTAAATTTGTTTAATTCGAAATTAAGATACAATAATTTACTATGGTTTGGCGATTTCTCCTTAAATATAAGAGATATTGCCAAACAATATTTTGGCAAACTCTTCAAGCTTGGCCGTATTTCGCGATTACCCTAAATAATAACTGTCAGTAGATTTTCACTGTCATTGCAGCTGGC
Organism: Cheiracanthium punctorium; assembly: GCA_038373885.1. Taxonomy (NCBI): domain Eukaryota; kingdom Metazoa; phylum Arthropoda; class Arachnida; order Araneae; family Cheiracanthiidae; genus Cheiracanthium; species Cheiracanthium punctorium. The sequence continues at coordinate 885,852 of JAWZYV010012842.1, read as the reverse complement.
TGTAGATCGTAATGTATTAAAAGTCTTTTGAGCCACCCTGTATATAAACGTTTGATACAATTCATTAAAGCTTATTTTATTTGAAATTTAGATATGGTACTTCAACAACATTAAGATTTGGAGAAATGTATACGACATCAGCAAGTGAGGTTTTGCTCTAAAAACTTAATTTTGACACCAAATTTGGTAATATTTCGCCAAACCTCTTCCCTAATAGTTGACGTATTTTGGACATGCCCAAAGCAATGACCATCCACATTTGTGTTAAAGCTGGATGCAGATTTTAATGTATTCTCTTTTTGATGACCCTGTAAATAAACTACAAAATGTATTTAGTCGTAAATATACGCAAACACATTTAGTCGATCGATCTGAAAAAAAGTTTTATACAGCAACATCGACCAGTTCAAGTAAACTAAACCTGTTCATTTCACGAATTTGAACGCATTTAATTGTCAACAATGGGATCGTTATTTAACTTTTTCAACTCATGATTGGTCCCCCAAATTAAAGAGTTTTTCGCTTGAAAACCGACGCCAACACAGCAGGTAAAGTGGTGTAAGTCACCATTTTTAAAAATAAATTTTTTGCTAACTATTTCACCAGAGACACGGGATTTGTTTTATTAATTTTCTTAGGCAAAGAGCAACATTCTTCTAAATATAAAGGGTAGGAAAGGAGGGGGCGTGTAAAAATTAAATTTTGTATTTTAATATGTATACAACCCCCAGTAAAAAAAAATGCCATATCTGAAAGCTACTCTTAATTTGACGAACTTTTCTAATTAGAAGTATGTTTCGATCACTTACGGTTTAAAAATAATCGCCTTAACATCTATTTTGAATCACCCGGTTTATATATATGCATATACGTATATATAACGTTATAATATATATATATATATATATATATATATATATATATATATATATATATATTAATATATATATATATATATATATATATATATATATATATATATATACATATTACTCCCTTTTATCATACTTTTTACAAACACGTCATTCTACAAATCATCTAAATCACCTTAATATGGAGATATTAAAATTTTACATAAAGTGAAGACGCGAACCTAGAAGTTTCTAATCATTCTTCCTTTAACGTGTTTTGTCTTGCAGGCGTCTTAAACCGCTGCTGGTTCCTCGTCGTTTCCCGCGGAACAACAAATTAATTAAAGTGAGTGATTAGGAATAGTTAACGAGTTTCGCCATATCTCATTTGTGGAGGGAGTCTGGTTTTCAGGCACAGGCTGGCAAGGTCCGACATTTTGTGTGAGGGTTTAAAAGGCTACCCTTCTGCTACAGAAATGTGTCATTGTGATAGCGCATTGACGGTGTGTTAATCGCTTTAAATTTAGCAAACATAAGTATTGATAATTGAACGAACTTTAGACTGCTCTTATTTATTCACATTATGAGTCTTTTTCGAACTATACTCTGCCAGACGCGTTAAACTTTCGGCTGGAGATGGCGCAAGCAGAGATGGTCACACGAGGTTTCACTACCCCCTGTACCCGTTTTAATCTGCTTTTAACTCGTTTGCTTCAATCACTTCAGTGGGTAAGACACTGAATGCTGGTAGATGGGATAGAGTCAGCAGGTCCGGAGTTCTGACCTCACATACGGCTGTCGATCTAACGGTCTGGAGTTTCGGGAGGTTTCCTCCAAATGTAATGTGAACGCGTTAGTGCCCCTTAGAAAGTCTTCTGCCCAAGGCATCCCGCCCCTTAGCAGATAGCACTCGAGTAGTTTTATCTTAGCCGATAACGTAGCCTACCCAATCGTTTCACTGACAATCTTCGTGTGTCTAGCACAGGGTTTCCCAGCCTGTGCACCGTAATAAAATACAAAGCATGTTAGTTCATGACATTCATGCAAAATATCCCATCACAGCTAACTCGGACAAGTAGTCCTCCCAAGAGCCACTGAGAACTTTGCTCAACCTAACCAGCGACAATCTTTTTCCATCAATGATACCCACAGAGAAGAAATATACTAGAGATCGTATTGACATTGAGCACCTGCTGGAAATGTGAAGCAAGGATGAACCGTGTGACTTGTAGCACGGAAATGTGCAGAGAAGCTAGACTTGTGCTGTATGGCTATTTATTATGTGTTATTTTGCATTGGCGAAGGGTAAGAGTAAATTATTTTATTTATTTACTAGCTGAAGTACCCGTCTTTGACGGATTAGTGCTGAATGCAAATTTTCAAAAAAGCAAGAACTTTCGTCAGCATTGTAGGAGTACACAGAACGAAAGTAATATGTTCCCAAAGTAAAGAAAGCGAAATTATAATTTTTATGTATTGTTAAAATATTACAGGTTAGAGAGTAACTAAGTAATATCATTTCATTCGCTTTAGTCGTAATTATGGGATGCGCGAACGAATATTTACGCATATTGAAATAATTTTCGCAAAATCTCAAAATGTAATCAATATTTTTGAAAAATTGGAAGCCTAGAATTTAAGTTGAGTGGCAACCTCGTTTTGAATGAAAATTCCTTTCATTCCCTGCAGTCTTTATTTCGTGATGCTGGAACAAAATTTCAGCATTTTAAAACGATTTTCACAAAATCTCAAAATGTAATCAAAATTTTTTTTAAAATTCAACGCCTATAAATTAAGATTAGCAACTACCTATCATATCACCAAATTTCGTATCTTTCGTATTAGTCGTTATTACGTGATGCTTGAAGAAATATAAACGTATTTTGAGAGAATTTTCACAAAATCTCAAAATCTAATAAAAATGTCTAAACAATTGGACACCTATACTTTATGTTGAGCAACAACCTATCATGTGACCAAATTTCATATCATTCGCTTTAGTCGTTATTACGTAATGCGTGAACAAAGATTCACTCAGTTTTAAACGATTTTCGCAAAATCTCGAAATCTGATCGATTTTTTTTAATTAGATGCTTATAGTTTAAGGTGAGTGACCACTTATCATTTCCCCAAATACCATTTTTTCACCTTTGCAGTTATTAACTGATGTGCGAACACAAATTTACGCAGTTTGAAACAATTTTCGCAAAATCTCAAAATCAAGATTTTTAAAAAATTCGACGACAATGCTTTAAGTTGAGTGACCACTTATCACGATACCAAATTTCATTTCATTCATTTCAGACGTTTCTACGTGATGCTCGAACACAATTTTAAGGAGTTTGGAACGATTTTCGCAAAATCTGAAAATCTAATCAAGATTTTTTTAAAATTCGACGCCTATGTTTTAAGTTGAGTGACCACCCATCATGAGACCAAATTTCATTTCAATCGCTTCAGTCGTTTTTACGTGATGCTCGAACACGAATTTCCGCAGTTTGAAACGATTTTCGCAAAATCTCAAAATCTAGTCAAGATTTTTTTTAAATCGACGCCTATGTTTAAGTTGAGTGACCACCTATCATGATACCCAAATTCATTTCAATCGCTTTGGTCATTTTTACGTGATGCTCGAACACAAATTTACGCAGTTTGAAACGATTTTCGCAAAATCTCAAAATCCAATCAAGATTTTTTAAAAATTCGACGCCTATGTTTTAAGTTGAGTGACCACCTATCATGACACCCAATTTCATATCATTCGCTTCAGTCGTTTTTACGTGATGCTCGAACACAAATTTACGCAGTTTGAAACGATTTTCGCAAAATCTGAAAATCTAATCAAGATTTTTTTTTAATTCGACGCCTATGTTTTAAGTTGAGTGACCACCTATCATGACACCCAATTTCCTATCATTCGCTTCAGTCGTTTTTACGTGATGCTTAAACAAAAAAGCGCCACGGACAGAATGACAGAACGACAAAGGACAGAACGACAGAATGACAGAACAACAGAACGATAGACAGACAAACTTTTTTTTGAGGAATGCATCGGATTCCCAGGTGCTTGAAACCGATAGAAATCGCAAAATTTTTGAATTCCAAGAAATGTACAGACAAAAGTCTAATTTTATTTGTATAGATTTGTCAAATGCCGCAGTTACATTGGCCGTTAGGCCATGAAACGCCTAACCTGCCAATAGCGTTGAAATCTACATGAAAAATCTGTCAGTGCTTCACACTCGTCCAAATGTTCTGCCGTCATTGGCCGTCCACTATTAGATAAAACACACAACGGCGAATCTGCTAGTCCAATGCGAAATAAATGATTGTGTAGATAGTCATGTCCCGTGAAAAGTCTAAAAGAAGCAGCCGCAACTGTTCGCGGTTGTCAGGAACAAAAGCTGGATTTGTTGAGAGAACACCCCAAGGCTTGCCATCACAAGCTCGAGTGACAAAATCTCTAAAAGTCTTTTGATATGTGAGTGATGTCAGAAGCTTTATAGAAAGGAGTCATGCACTCGTTTTTGGCTTTTGGAGAACCGCAGCCCCCCCCCCCCCCTCCTTTTGGCCAGCATATCTGCCATTTCGTTCCCATAAATACCGCAGTGTGAAGGTATCCATTGAAAAGATATCTTGTTGGAAAGATCTTTTAAGACTCCCTGACACTGTTGAACACATAGGTTCTTACACTCTTGGTAAGAGGAGATGGCCTGTATTGCTGAAGTCGAATCCGATAGGACAACAGCCCTCCTGAACGAGCTCTGTTTCATTGCTAGTTGTTGGAGAGCCACATGAATGGCTTTAAGTTCTCCATCAATATGTGTGGAGTAAGCCCCAACTGGAATATAGAAACTAAAAAGCTTGCTAAGTACACCAGCTCCAGCCCCCTGGAGTAAACTGCAAGTGAAATTTACTATCAATATATGCATTACAAACCCTCTTCTGATTTAAAAAAAAAAATCCAAGGTTTGGTGGATGTGGATACATTCAGAAATTGTCCAATGAGAAAAGTATGTTTTAAAAATATGCAAAAATGAAAGAAAAGAAAAAAATCCCACTTGAAATATTATTTGAGAACCTTTCACAAATCATAAATTATATCCATAATCAGAGGAGCTATGGACCATTTTTTTTCTTAAAAATATAACACCGAATACGGAAATTAGTGCACTGGCCAAAAATTCTCCACAGAAAACTAAGACGAGTTGGATGTGCAAGAATTATGAGTGTGAAATCTCGCCACGAGTCAGCTGCTAGGAGAAGCGCCTCAAGTTACGGTTGCCAAAGATCTCTCTATACCTCATATGTGCTCTATGGTTATACTCTTAATAGAGAAAACAGGGACAAAGCAAAAATCTATTGTAGGATGAAATATTGACGTCCCTCGCAATATCGCTTGTCGAATTTCGCGGCTTCACTTTGTCGTGATTTTTCAAAAACATAAGGAAATTCTATATTCGGGAGTATGCTCTTTTTCCGGATTTAGCTGCATTCTGTTCTGGTGTTTCAAAGACAGTCCCAATTGTGACCCGTACAAAAACGTGACCCGTACACAGACTGATAAAATAAATAAACAAAAGAAGGACAGCGGGGAAAGAAGATAGTTAAGGACAGTAATTGTTTCCAAGCAGGTGCAAACATAATTTTCATTAGAAAGAAAAAGTAACACATTATTCGGAACATTTTACATTTTCTGAAACCAAGTTAATTTTCCTTGGAAGCAAAAAGTAAAATTTTTGTAGTATATCATTCATTTTCGTGAACGAATATGCTGTTTACAATTTTCCCTAGACAACTATTTTTTTTGGAATCTGAGGTGAATAACGATTTTTTTTTATCATGTACAAAAAAAAATGATGATTTGATGATGTGAACTCATTTAACCCTTTAACGCGTAGTGTTCCCGCTCGGGGAACACCGAGCTCTGACGTTTTGACTGTTTCCAGTCACGAAGAATAGATTTGATTTCTATAAAATAGTTGCGGGTGACATAGATCCACGAGAATCCTTTACTTTTTATCACGTCATTTCCCGTAAAAAAAATTTCACGATTATTTTGAACAGCACTGACATCTGCTGAAAAATGGAAGAATGCGAGAACAGCGGGATAAATTGTCCAATGCTGAAAAAAGGGCAGCCGTTGCCATCGCTCGGCTTAACTACCAGCAAGATGGCGGACGATCGAAACGTTCATCGCGTGCCACAGATCTCGAGACCCTTTTTTGACGACAGCTGGCTGTACCGGCTGGCGTCAGAAAAGGGTCTCTAGATTTGTGTCACGCTATGAACGTTTCGATCGTCCGCCATCTTGCTGGTAGTTAAGTCGAGCGATGGCAATGGCTGCCCTTTTTTCAGCATTGGGAAAGGATTGCGCCTCAAAGGGTTAACTTTGAACTCTACCGGAAAAACTCCGGAACTGAAGAGTAAAGAGAAACATTGTAAATCTCGTTGTTGGATGTTAGTCATTCTGTTTATTTTCTGTTAACTGAGTAACATTAATTGTATTTAGTCATAGTCTTTTAAGCTGTGAACATTCAGGATATACTTCAGGTAAAGGAAACAAAAGCTCATGTTAATATGCATTAGAAGAAAATCCCCTACAGCATTCAAAGCTCAGATAATTTCATTACACGGTGATGGATGCTTTCACTGCCTTTAAAATCCCTTCCACGACGCGATGTGTGCAAAATAAATTGCTGCTCGTCTCAACAAGTACCTGTAAACAATCGTCTCTCTTCAAATGACGAACGCCAGATCTTGTTAGTTACTCACTTTAATTACTTGTTCGCCGCAACTATTCAAGGCAAGGCTGAGAAAACACGCGAGGAAGCATGGTTAAAAGATTTGTTGTTTGTATAGTTTTTCGTACATTTTACTATTTTATTTTATTTATTTATTGGCAACAATCCTGTTTTCGCTATTTCTTTCTCCCCCCACCCCTACACCCCCAGCGTTTATTCTCTCTGGTTTTTTACCTTTTCTTTCTTCCAAATGACAACTGTCTCTTTTTTTTTTTAGAGCTCTATCCTTTCTTCTCATGTAGATGATGAAACATTTTTGCAGTTGAATAAGGGTGGACCTTTTTGTACCATCTAAAGCGGTCACACTGGATAAATACCCTTTTATGTGTGTTATTTAAAATATATATATGTTATTCTCATAAAATGTGTCTTGAGGCCTTTGACTTCAAACCTACAAATTGTGTCAGGAATTCGAGTGGCTGTCTCCCAAAACTTTTTTGTGAAACCTTAAGGGGGAAAAAAAATCGGTAAAACTGCAAACCAGAATTTTCTAAAGCCTTAGCAAAATTTTGTTGATCTAAGAACATTTTCTGAAACGTTTATAGCTGACATAAGTTTATCGTTTATTACAGTGTATATAGCATGCGAAAACACATACTAACTTTTTCATAAAATTCTTTGCACAATTAGTTTCTTTTAAAATGGAGTCTTAATTTATGTGATTTTTTTAGTTATTGTCTTAAAGCTCTTATATTCTCTTTATTTAAGGTTTATCTTTTCATAATGGCATGAATAAGAATAGGAGAGAATTATTATATGTTGTACAATAATGAAGGTTACGTTGTATGTTGTCTTTCATGCAATCTGTTTTCTCTGAAGCTGATTTCATAGTTTCACGTATTATCAGGCCTTAATGGGCTTAATTTTCAAATTAGCTAACCGGAACTTAGCTCCTGTACTTCTTTTCTTAGAATGAATTTTTACGCATTAGACAAAACCCAGCGGACCTCCTGAATATTACGTTGCGGACAGTTCATTAACTTGAAATTTTCACCCTTTTCACTTGCAAACCGATTTAATGAAGAGACCAATCAGGACCAATATCCTAGAACCTATCTGACAATCCTGAGACCCACAGATTTTGGATGTTCTACCTTGTAGTGTTTAGATTTCTTCATGTTTTTTTTTTTTTTTTTTTTTTCAGATTTCGTTCTTCTTTTCATGTCAAATACTGTTACATGGGAAAATCTTTGAATTATCATAATTTTTTAATAGAATGCACTACCGACTCTATATAAACATGGTAATATGCATGTATAATCATGTAAGTATGAACATGAGCTCTAGAGAATATTAGGGCTCCGGCATTTTTCTTGCTAGAAATTAAGCCCTGCGTATTTTATCATTTAGCTTTGACAAACTCAGCTTGCTGTAGCTTTCCCCTCAATTTACGAAACACCAAGTCATATTTTGAAATCAAGAAAAATGCCAGTAGTACTTGCGGATTTAGCCTTTAAACTCATCTAGCGTAAATGAAACGTCATTTTATTTTGAAGAAAAATTCTCTGGCTGGATTACATTTTAAATCTAATATTCTTTAAAGAAATTCACTTCACTTCACACAAAAAAAAATGAAAAAAGGACTATTATAAGCGTAAAACAAATTTACCCGAATGCTTAAAGAAAATGTCACCTCCATACTTTACAAAGATCTTCCTAAACACCGCCAAATCACTTAAATAGGGAAAAATGAAAACTTTTAATAAGGAGAATGTCGGCGCCCTAAAATTTTTAGTCATTCATCTTCTCCTGTTTTATCGGTCTTGACTCGAACAGTTGCAGTGGATTCCGCCATTCTGCAGGGACAAGAAATTAATTAAAGTGAATGATTGCGAGCAGTGAACAAGTTCTCATTTGGCACGGTGGTTTTCAGGCACTTGTTCAGATTAGGAACAATTTATTCTGAACCTCGCGCGGGAGGTTTAAAAGGCAGAAAAGTCACCGTGTAATGGAATTATATGAAGTGAATATTGGGGTAGATTTTATTCTAATTGAAATATAGAGGAGTTTAGGTTGCCGCTTCCAGAAGTATCAATTTTTCCTGTTTAATTATATTCTAAATTAACAGTTGCGAATATCGGTCGCTACTCGCCGAATGGAGGTTAAATCTTTATTTGTTGCTAAAACTTTAGTTCCACACACCGCAATGGCAAGCGCGACATTCAACAGACGCAAAAATATTCAGAAATGATTAAGTTATAATCAATCACTGAGCTATCTTAAATTTAGTTAAAAACACATATAAAAGCCTTTAAAACTCCGTTAAAAACTTAAAAAGTTAAAATCAACACACCATTTAGCGCTTTCGGCAGCCTATCCCGCTGCCGTCTTCAGAACTGATGAGTCTCCTCCCAGCTTCAGCACATCATACCAGGCTCCATCAATCTGCACGTGCGTCATATCGTTGACGGCGCCCTCTTGTGTAAGTATTTCGAATGCTTCGCGTTTCAAACTATAATTATGGTTATTGAAATTGGCTATTTTCTTTTAACGTTAATGAAATCCAAATCGATATTTTCTTTTAAGGCAAGGCGGGAGAGGGCAGTACTATGTCTATTAAATTTAATGTCGTTAATGTTATAAAGGGTCAGTGGCTGCAAAATGTACCTAAACAGCAGAAGGAAATTTTCGTTTAAGAACACTGTTGGAGGATCCCACGAAGGTAAATTTATATGAGGGGACACTTCGCATAGAAAGTTGGATAACGCCGTTGTTGCAAACAGATGGCGCTACGCACGGGTAACTGCGCATCTCATGTTGTTTATATTTCCATCGAGGCGAAGTAAATGGAGATCGTTGAATTATAGAACTTCAAAAAATTAAATACATAGACTTATGAGCGTGATATATAGCAATTACTGTTTTCAGATGTGTTTTAATTACATAATTGTCTTATAATACTATTTCGTAGTGAATATAGGCAATAGTTTCGAAGTGAAGTGATTTTATTATTTGTCAAATGCCAGTTGCATTGGCCGTTAGGCAATTAAACTCCTAAATATTATGTATGTCGTGTCTGTTATTATTTTGCCCAAAAGACGAATTTTAAGATATGTTAATACGTAAGAAATGCACCCTGGCTGCAATCAATCCCAAACAATGGACAGAACCTGCAATTTAAAAACATGGATACAGAATAATAATTCGAAACCTACTAGCAGACGAAATCAACGCTTAAGAACACTGTGATAGAAAAACACAACAACAATTACACTACCTGCATTCGAACCCCACAAACAGAGGAAAACATCAATTAAAGAACACAGTTGGCCACAGTTGTCCGTAGTCAAGTATAATACTAGACTACGGACATCCCCCCCCCCCATTAGACCCAACCTCCAAACTGAACAATAGTATACGAAAACAGTTAAAGCATAATACTACAAAATGGACACTTCCTGGATTCTAAGTAATTATCATGAATTACCGATGATTCTTACTGGAGATTTTAATGTTAATTTTCGCTCTCAAGAAACTCAGTCGTTAGTTGATTTTTTAAAAGACTAGGGGCCAAGACCCCCAGACTCGCTACGCTCGCTTTTCGTATGAGGCATTCGGCCCCTAATAAGGCTTATTCGTAAAAAAGACATAATTTCAACAGACAAAACCCGAAGATTGGATCAGATAGAATGTTACTGAGCTACACATTGCTTGGTTCTTGCAGGTTCATTGGTACATAAAAATTTAAACTTCACACTACAGTAGATTCCCCTCCCCCTCATAACACGGAAGATATTTTGTTATGGGAATCCGTGTTGTACGGGTCCTGAACTATACTCCACCTGGAGTGCGGACTCCGCTTATAATCGCTGGAAAAATTATTTGCATTCCTCAGAAACACAATGATATTTAATGTTGCCATAGGAGCTAAAGCATAATAAAATCAGAACATCTGTTTCAGCTGTATTTTTAATAATGTAAGACCTATTGGACACCTTGCGAATTTGCCACCCATGGCGACTTGCGTACATGTAAAGTTAATAAAAGCTACGGAACAGATAGAATATAGCCTGCCACCAATGGCGACTTTTCATTATTTGGCGAATTACACATGCTCACAACCTATATTTACTGTTCATTTAAGGTTACCGGAAAACTTATCTATATTTTCATTTACATAATCGTATGCAGATTGACGTACTTAACACCACGAATTATACCATCTCGTCGCGCTAGCAAATATCCAAAGTGCACTATAACTGCTATAATGGCATAGTTAACGCCGCCAAAAATTTCTACTGGCAGCAAATAATTCAGCTGGACGAGAACCGGCTTTAAATAATCTGCATTTTAATTATTTTTCATTTTCAAGATATTAGTTATTCTGTTTTGGAGAAACGGACAATCGCTAATTCTAAACTCCTGTTGTCTAAGCGTACTTACTATTTGAAAATTGTCAACTTTGTGTAACACATTTTGAGTTACTTATTTCATATAGTTTTTATTTTGGCGTAAAATGGGCGTAATTCTAACCGATGTTTGTACACTTCACGCGATTCTAGATACTTGGAAACTCTTTGTTGCAAAGGAATGAATGATTTTATGCCAAATCTGGCAACCATTTGTTTATTTTTCAGTTTTTTATTAATATCTTCTAAAATAATTCGATTTTCGAAATTTAACTTAGCTTAACAGTTTGCTCGGAATTTTCTGAATACGTGGACATGTTTCTCGAAATTCAAATCCCCACGGTTTAGGAGAAGATAAGCGAACAAGCTTTTGACAGCGGCGGCGACAGCGGCCCTTACTTTTTTTTCGAATAGAGAGAAACCATATTGCAATGAAATTCTTTTGTATGCGGACTCCGCTTATAATCGCTGGAAAAAGTATTTGCACTCCTCGGAAACACAATGATATTTAATGTTGCCATTCAAAAGTTATATTAATTAGGAGCTAAAGCGTAATAAAATCCGAACATCTGTTTCAGCTGTATTTTTAATAATGTAAAACCTTTTGAACACCTTGCGAATTCGCCACCCATGGCGATTTTTCACTATTTGGCGACTTGCGTACATGTAAAGTTAATAAAAGCTACGGAACAGGTAGCATAGCTTGCCACCAATGGCGACTTTTCATTATTTGGCGATTTACACATGCTCACAACCTATAATTACTGTTCATTTAAGGTTACCGGAAAACCGTTATCCATATTTTCCTTTACATAATCGTTTGCAGATTGGCGTACTTAGAACCACGAATTATTTCATCTCGTCGCGCTAGATGGCATAGTTAACGCCGCCCAATATTTCTACTGGTAGCAAATAATCCAGCTGGCGAACCGGCTTTAAAATATCTGCATTTTAATTATTTTTCATTTTCAAGATATAAGTTATTCTGTTTTGGAAAAACGAATCATCGCTCATTCTAAACTCCTGTTGTCTAACCGAACTGACTATTTGAAAAGGGTCCACTTTGTGTAACACATTTCGAGTTACTTATTTCATACAGTTTTTATTTTGGCGTAAAATGGGCGTCATTCTAACTCATGTTTGTCCATTTCACGCGATTCCAGATACTTGGAAACGCTTTGTTGCAAAGGAATGAATGATTATATGCCCAATCTGGCAACCCTTCGGTTTATTTTTTCAGTTTTTTATGAATATCTTCTAAAATAATTCGATTTTCGAAATTTAAATCAGCTTAGCAGGTTCCTCGGAATTTTTCGAATCTGTGGGCACCTTCGTCGAAACTCAAATCCCCACGGTTTAGGAGGAGTTAGGTCAACAAGCTTTGACGGCGACAGCGGCCTTTACTTTTTTTTAGAATAGAGAGATACCCAAATTAAATTTCATGCTGTTCTGGAAACTCGCGGAATCTTTTCGCAATCGAAAGATTTCGTTTTGTGCACACAGCTATTTTCATGTCCATGCAAACGATTTATTTGTGAAAAAAAAAAAATGATAATAAACTGTGTAATCTGGAAAAGCTTTTTTAAACGAATTGGAATCCTAATTGTATGACGTCATATTCACTTGAAAAGGGTAATTTTGTCACGCAGATGATTTACTTTTTTGACTCTCGGAAATAAAATGGTGATAAAAATAGCGAAAAATCGCCTAAAAAAAAGGGAACGGGTGGATTTTCAGATTTTTAAAGAAGCGCTGATTTTTTCTATATTTTTATACATGATCATGAAAATTTTTAAGCGGATCGTGCAAACAGTGAAGAAGTTATTAGGCTTTTTGCGTTAACTTTGTAAATTTCACGCGATTCTAGATACTTGGAAACGCTTTGTTGCAAAGGAATGAATGATTTTATGCCAAATCTGGCAACAATTCTGTTTATTTTTTCAGTTTTTTATTAATATCTTCTAAAATAATTCGATTTTCGAAATTTAAGTCAGCTTAGCAGGTTCCTCGGAATTTTTCGAATCTGTGTGTACCTTAATCGAAACTCAAATCCCCACGGTTTAGGAGGAGTTAGGTCCATGAGCTATTGACAGCGACGGCGGCGACAGCGGTCTTTACTTTTTTTTAGAATAGAGAGAAAAGTTTGACCTAACTATGAATACTTCTCGACTTCAATCAACAACGCGTTTCAGTACAACGATAGATGCTGTATTTTCAAGAAAATTAGCAAACTTAGAGTTAAATTTATGTTTCATATTATAATTACCACAAACCTATAATTTCATACATAAAAATTATGATGACATCCAAGTACCTATTTCCAATGAATAATATGAATATAACATTTATATAAGCTTTGTAAAGTACATGAATAATAAATATAATTAAATTATAATATAATATTTATTTTAAGTTTAATCATTTCAGTGATATGTGTCGTAAGCGTCAAAGAAGTTTTACTTCAATCGCGCGTAAAGATTACACGCATGCACTTTTTTTTTGGACAGCACCGGCAAATGCTGAGAACTGGGGAATGCGATGAAAATATACATCGATATACAGAAGAGAAACATGATGGGCTGCCCAAAGCCGAAAAAGCACAGCCGTTGCCATCGCTCGATTTAACTACCAGCAACATGGCGGCCGATCAAATCTCTTATCACGTGCCACAGAACTCCAGCGACAACGGCTGCGCTTTTTCGGCACGGGGAAATCGTTGCGCTTCAAATAGTTAAATGGACACAGCAGAGTGAAATGAATCCCGTAATTCTGCCGCATATTAATAATCGAGTTTCAAATATTTAGTTTTAAAACTTTTCTATACAACAGTTTTCTCTTAGAAAGCAAATTTTGAATTTGGTGGAGGAAGGGGAGGAATGTTTCCGCTTCGGGAAAGGAAAAGCTTTTCAAAAAAGATTATTTTATGTTTAAATTCGTTTAAGAACAGGACGGAGAGAAAGGGGGTGAACTGGAAAAAAACTTTCTTCGATGCCTCAAAAATGCTAAACTTTTTGAGTTCTTTTACACTATGGCTGTAACAGATAAGAAACGGTGCTCATAGCCATTTCCATGCATTCTTATAAAACTTTGGAAAATGTTTCCGAGTTGTTGATTGATTTAACAATAACCAGAAAGGTTAGAACAGTAACCGGTAGGACAATCTTCTTGACGATATTTTTATCCATTATATAAGGGATGGTGTACAAAATTTCAGGTTTTCATCATAAAAAAATCTCAGAAATGTAGCTTTAAGCAAATATTCCCAGGGGCTATACACGAATTTGAATGTAAACGTTTTATGCTAGAGTGAAAAAAAATTCTTCTTTCGTAATTTCTGTACGGCCCCTGAAATGCGATCATTCCGCGTGATTTTTTTCCTTCGAAAGCCTTTGAAAAATGTTTTAAGTCAGCGTATGTTTATCTTCCTATCTCTGACGCATTTTAGGATGAAATTCTCAAATTTTTAACATAACCTCATTAGTGTACTGGTCGCATTTTACTAACTGAAAAATTGTATATACGGAGGTACTATGCAAATGCATAATGCTGAAAAAATTGCTTTTTTCCTACGTGATTACGAACATTTTTTTTTTCAATTAACATATCCAAATGCCCACATATATCTGCAGAAAATTAAACCTTTAACGCGCAGTGTTCCCGCTCTAGGAATGCCAAACTCTGACGTTTTGACTGTTGCCAGTCATGAAGAATAGATTTGATTTCTATAAAAATAGTTGCGAGCGGCATAGCTCCACGAGAATCCTTTACTTTTTAACACGTCATTTCCCGCCAAAAGATTATTTTTAACAGCACTGACATCTGCTGAAAAATGGAAGAATGCGAGAACAGCTGGATAGATTGCCCAATGCTGAAAAAAGGGCAGCCGTGGCCATCGCTCGACTTAATTACCAGCATGATGGCGGACGATCGAAACGTTCATCGCGTGGCACAGATCTAGAGACCCTTTTTTGACGACAGATGGCTGTGCGCGTATAGCGCTTTACCTACTGTGTTGGCGTCAGTTTTCAGGCGAAAAAAGTTTTACTGTAGGGGACCAACTATGAGTTGATAAAAGATAAATAAAGATCTCATTTTTGGGAAAAGCGATTAAATACGTTCAAACGTGTGGAATTAACAGGCACAGCTTTACCTAAAATGATCGGTACTCCTTTATGAAATTAGCGATAATGTAGTCTTTTAGGGGGTTCATACACTCATTACATCACGCTTCTAGAGAAGGAATTTTAAAGTGTAAAAGAGAATGGCCAAATAATGGTGTAGGTTACTAAGGTGTAATAACTTTCACCAGAAACTGCCAAACATGCTTTACAGGAAAATTCTAGCTAAATTAGGATTTGAGGAGTCGACTGTGTCTATCGAGTCACTATTAACATAAATTAACGTCAGTTGAAAAGTACTACATTTTCTCACTCTTGGGACATCCTCTTAGTGCTTGGCGACAAATGCCAAAATTTTCAAATTGCAATATCTTACTAACTATTTCACTTAGAGACACGGGATTTGTTTTATTAATTTTATTAGACAAAGAGCATCATTCTTCTAAACATAAAGAGTAGGAAAGGGGGGACCGTATAAAAATTAAATTTCGTATTTTAATATGTGTACAACCCCCGGTAAAAAAGAAATGCCATATCTGAAAACTATTCTTAATTTGACGAACTTTTCTAATTGGAAGTATGCTTCGATCACTTACGGTTTAAAAAATAATCTCCTTAACATTTATTTTGAATTAACGAAGTAATAAAAATGATCTGAATCGCATCTGTTTGATTCCTTATGCACATACTTTACAAAATTACTTTAATTGCAATATGCATGTTCAAATGCACTAAATAAATTATTTCAGTTTTTATTTAAACTCATTTTAAAACATTCCAAAGGTATTTGTACATAAATATTTGAGGAGATACCGTTAGTTAGTTAATAATATTAAGATTTTAATCAATTAATTTTTGTGTAAAATCCGTTAATATTTTTTTATTTATATTAAATCAGGGCATACTTATAAAAAGACTGAACCTAAATTTTTCCTTTTCGTTATAACACATTTTTTTAATAGTTTGTTTTGTAAAGTTATTAGAGTATTTCGTCACCTAGACATCCCCCTCCCCACACACACACACACTTCCGACCTGGCTACGCCTGTGCTTTTGTATGTGAAAGTTGTTCGTAAAAAATGAACCAAACGGATTACTACATTTACGGATTAATAAGTTACCATGGTGATAAATCGAAAAGGAGAAAGTCCTTGGCAGGAAACTTCACTCTCTGGAAGTAGATTGCACTAAAATATCATACGGAATATATTTTTATAGCACTTAGCGACGTTCTTGAAAAGTGTTAATGAGTTTGATTTTTCCTATATTCAATTCGAAATCTGGCTTAAAATCAGTTGACAGAATTTAAGACTTGATTTGCAGTTTAATTAAAATACAATGAAAGATCAATCATGCGGAACGGATAGATGACATTTTAAACACTCTCCACCACATAATGTGTTATTTGTAGTACTTACCGAATATAATTTTATACACCACAGTATAACAAATACTAAATATGGTAACTCTCATCGTTCGTCCCGCAGTGGCCTAGTTGCTAAGCTCCGTTCCCATAAGAACAAGAAACATGAAGCAGTTCTATCTTGGCCAGTGCTTGGGAGTATGAAAATCTCTCTAGGTTGTACTGCTGTGTACGCTAATTGGAGCTGGCGCATGTAGAATCTCCTCCGTAGCTCCAAGGTCATCGATGTTCAAATTATGCCTCTCGTCTGAAAATGATTCAAAATTAAGAGTCCCCGAGCAATGTCCTACTTCCTCCGACTTTTGCTCTTCAAAAATGGAAGCCGTCCATTTTTGCCCATCACCGTCCTATATGGAGGACCCCGCTTCGCTTTACGGTTGCCAAAGGGCATCAGAAACAACAATGCTCATCATTGGTAAGGCAGAACATTGCATTCTTGGATGTGTTTTTGTCTACTGAAGATTAACCCTTTAACGCACAGTGTTCCCGCTCTGGGAACACCAAACTCTGACGTATTAGGGTCCTTATTAAGGTTTTATTGGAGATAATTCCATAAATTGCTAATCAGATTAATTGACTAACGTCATATGAAAGTTACACATTTAACCCTTTAACGCGCAGTGTTCCCGCTCTGGCAACACTCTGACGTTTTGACTGTTGCCAGTCATGAAGAATAAATTTAATTTCTATAAAAATAGTTGCGGGTGACATAGTTCCACGAGAATCCTTTACTTTTTAGCACGTCATTTCCCGTAAAAAAAATTTTCACGATTACTTTTAACAGCACTGACATCTACTGAAAAATGGAAGAATGCGAGAACAGCTGGATAGATTGCTGGCTGTGCGCGCACAGCCAGCTGCGTCAAAAAAAGGATCTCTAGATCTGTGGCACGCGATGAACGTTTTGATCGTCCGCCATCTTGCTGGTAGTTAAGTCGAGCGATGGCAACGGCTGCCCTTTTTTCAGCATTGGGAAAGGGTTGCGCCTCAAAGGGTAAAGCAAACAAAATAATGTTAATAACGTACAACCTTTCCAAGGAAGAGCAATCCATCATTTAAGCATTCTCTAACGCATTGTGTTATTTTTAGATGTTGTTGCAGAAAACTCTGCTCAGATTTCGAATTCGTAGCTTAGAAGTCCGGTGAATATGGAAAAGTAAACGATCCAACGATCCAACTGACCTTTTAGTAAACGGCCTTTTAGTAAACTGAACTTTTAGTAAACGATCCAACTGACCAGAACGAAACACAAATTTCATCGGTTCTGGAAATTAGACGAGCAATCTTCAGTACCCAGTTCACAGAATAACAAGCCATAATTTGCTTTTCAACAATCAGCTGAACGCACTTTCTCGGGTACTGTATATCGCATACAATAAAATCCTTCCACAATCTAAGAACTCAGTGGAAATTTACGAGCAGAACTCTCATCTGCTTCTCAACGTACAACAACGAAGAATTCACAAACAGCTTCAAAATAAGCTTCGAAATAGAAAACGAAAGAAAAGGCGCTTTTCCTCAGAAGAATGACGCTGAACAATGGAGCTGTCAATACATTGCGCTTTATAAGCTGAAATGAATAAAACTTTGTAAAATAACACACGTAAAAAGGTACCTAACAATCTTGACGTACGTTTCACATGAAACGTGCAGTCTTCACTTCTTTGCGACACTATGTGAAGACTGCTGCTGAAAAAGGACGGAAATTTTTCGGCCGAAACGGGCGTCCAGATTGATAAGTAAGTTTTATGTGTGTTATTTTACAAAGTTTTATTTATTCATCTTTTAAACGCCAGTTTCTTTATGACTCTATAAGCGTTCCCTCTGAACTGACTGGATTGAACTGCTTGGACACATATGATCGTACTGTTCTTATATAGTCTCTCCTAACGTTCGAGCAATTTCACGAGATTCCACGTCTAGCGAAACCCCTATCCATCGCGCACCTTGACTGCGTAATATTGGAAAAATATAACCAAATTTGGCACCAAAAATAAATTCCCAAAAGTGAAGTCATCTAAGCGATATCGCCAGGATTTGGCTACGAATCGACGAACATATGTTAAACAATGAGGAAACTCAAAATTCCCTATCTCGCGTTCTAGTTAACCGATTTTCATGCTACAAAATGTAAAATTTAATTATACGACGTGTACAATACGACATTTAGAGCAAATTCAAACCCAGAAGAGCAGATCCCTTAAAAAACTCGTAACACTATATTACTTCATAACGAATATTGAATATGTTAATCTGCTCGTTCCCAAAGACGCAACGGCAGCGACTCCCAGTTTTGCATTGTCGCGCGTATTTTTGCCCGCTGAAAATTAAATCAAATCAAATACTAAGGCACACCCCTTTTAGTGGAGAGCATTCCATAGTGAAAATAATAATATAAACTCAATTTAATTTGTTTTAAATGTCTTAACATCTGTGAAACCCACCTTACGAGAGTAACCACCTTTAGACTGTGATCTTTTGAAGCTTTTTGTATGCTCCTGTATAATAACCATAAGTATAAGGCATGCAGACTACTCTTTCATGAGCCTCATTTGTATGCAGGATATTTACAAACTCCCCCTATAAATAGCATTCTCCGGCTTGGACGGGTAAGCAGATTGCCACAAACTTCGGTATATGTGCTGCACATGAGATTCGCTCATGGAAATTTTTTAAAAAGTTTAGTTCAAAAATGTCTATTGGGTCGCGCTTTGCATAAAAGAAAGAAAAATTGAACACTAGAAATAATTAAGTCAAAAAGTATAAAACATTACAATATTTATTCTATAGTTTTTGAACATTTATTAGCTAATTTCGGTCATTTCTTGAAATAAATTCCCGTTTTCCATACAAAGCGTATAACTGAAAGCTATTATACTGTAGGGTGGAGCGAAAAAAAACTTTATTTCAAAATTCACACTGCCTGAGTCATTAAATGGTGCGAAACTGATAAGAACAAATTGTTTCCAAATTTCAGCTCAAAATATTCTCTTCTTCAGGTTCCACAACTCAAGCGAATATATTTCTAGGTTATATTTATTAAAATACTAATAATGTTTGATTAATTAATTGAACAATTAGTGATGTTTTTATAATTAAATTGCTTTATTAATACGTTATTATCACATGTCAGGGCTGGAAATCGTAGATTTAGAAACAAACGTCTACTTAGGATCTGATTGAGAAATGGAATATACCTCAGAAAAGGATGACGATTTCGTTAGTCAGGAAGCCAAATGTCGGTAAACGACTGACGATGAGATTCCCAAATAGGGCTATCACACTCAGAAAAATCCGACCAACTTTCCTTGCAAATAAAGTTTCTCGCCGATTTTCTCTGCCGTTACCTTGACGACCGCGAACTCCAACTTTTTCCTTTCCGAAGGAAAAAATCCGAGTCGGACGAAATTTCGGCCAATCAGAGTACTTCTTCCTTCTACGTCATAAGCAATTTCGAGCAATGGCGACTATGTTCGAAGCTTGGCAGCTTGGCTCGATGTCAGAATCACGTGTAAATAAAATTATGGCCGCGTTCAAGTGGACTTTGGAATTAGAGATTGCTGCCCATCCGATGCTGCCGAAATGGCTGCCGATCCGATGTAAATATACCAACGCACGATAAGTAAAATAAGAACCTGCACGCCAAATCAGCGATGCGATGACTATTTGGCGTCGGAGAGAGTTTGTTTACTTTTGCAACCCTTAAAGATAACCACGCCTTCAAGTCCGTCGGAAAAGTTGGTCCAGCGCGAAGTTGCTCGGATTTTCCCTTTAGTGTGATAAGGCCATAAATCTCCAAGACAGACCAAATGCCCAAACTAGCCGTTGTTCTTGATAGAGCAGGGGTATGTGAGTATTAATTATTCGATTAATTAATTAAACGTAATTATTTCAATGGAAATTCATAAAAGACTAAAAGAGACACTGGGAATATATTCGCTTGAGATGTGTAACCTGAAAATAGCGATATTTTGAGCTGAAATTTGGAGACAATTTGTTCTTATCAGTTTCACACCATTTAATGACTCAGGCAGTGTGAATTTCGAGAAAAAGTGACTTTCGCTCCACCCTAATATTGTCTTCTTTGAGTAAAGCCCGTAATATACAGAGTACCCTAAAAAGGGGGGTAAACGGGCTTTGATTCTTTATCTGTTAGAGATAAGAGGGAAATGTCCATTGAAAAAATCCTCTCTTACATTTACTAAAAGGTATCCTGTTTCAATTTGTATGCGACCCCCTTAGAAAAAAATTCCCAGATAGTAAAATGTGTCCCCATACACTAATGAGGTGATGTACGAGTTTGAGAAGTTTGCTTGAGAATTATATCCTAAAAACTGCCAGAAGAATGAAGATAAGTAAGTGCTGACTGACTTGAACCACCTTTCAATGTCTCTCGAACGGAAAAAATAGAACAAAGGGAACATCGCATGATTGCATCTCAGGGGTCATACAAAAATTACGAAAGAAAATATTTTTTCACTCTTGCAGAAAAAGTTTACATTCATATTCATGTATAGCCCCCGATTATCTTTGTTGAAAGATACCTCTGAGACGTTCCATAACGAAAGGCTGAAATTTTGTAAATTACACCTTTAGAGTATGGGGCACATTTTACTAGCTGGGACGTTTTTCGTATGAAAGTTGTATAAAAATTTAGAAAGTGTAACTTTTGAAAATTACTGAGAGGATTTTTTTTCTTAACGGAGTCTAATTTTTGACATTTCTAAAACATTTTTTCAATTTACACTGCCCACTTTTCCTCTAATAGGTAAAGAATTAAAGCCCGTTGCCACCTTTTTAGGACAATCTGTATAGCTTAGGAAGTACATCTAAGGGAGTACAGCTTAGGATATACAATCTTTCATATTTGTAGCAGTAACAAGAGAACTAAACTGCATTTATAAATAACTAGCCGCCTCCGGCGACTAGTTGGTTCGCCATCTTAATAAATCTTGTGATTCTCATCGGCTTCCTTGTCACTGAAATATCTCAGATTCTTAATGGAATTTGAAATTAAGCTGGTTACAGACAGTGCCAGTGGCCACCCCTGCTAACGTAAAAAAGACGCCCCTTTTATGCTCTACTTAGTTTTTGAGCTCGAAATCACGGCCCTTCGAAGCCGGTGCCCCAATGCGATGATTACCTTGCTTACTGTGTCTGGCCGCACTTGGTTACAAAAATAAGATGGTTTAGTGATAAAAACCTACAAAAAGGTACATATTATTTACGTCCTATATTAATTTTGAAGAGCTTCTAGATATATTGGCCGTTATCAAAAAACGGAAAGGAAAAAAAAAAGTAAGAAAAGGTGAAACACTTTCAGATTTTAAACACACACTAAAGCGCTATATATTAAAAGCGTATTATAATCCATGCGCATTCCCTATTTTCTTTCCTTATTCCATTAAGTTGGAAAGTGTATCATTATTCTTGAGTGTGATTAAACAAAATTACAATTGATATTTCCAACATCCTTTTTCTGGATTTAATACATTAGAAGGGGGAAAAGACGCGCAGAAAAATGCATAATTCGAACTGAATGAAAGTTTCAAAAACTTATTTTTGTTTGTTTGTTTGTGTAACATGTATTTCGGATTCGTATGCTTGGTCCGTAGCCCGCTTATAAATCCACGTCAGTAGGAAACACTCATTCAGGTGATTTTATTTATTAAAACTGTGTATCCTGTAAGTTTACGCCATCTATCGACGGCTTTGTAAAAATAAGCTCAATTGTATTATCTTTATATATATATTTATATATATATATCTCTTTATATAAAAAAAGCTATCTTATATATATATATATATATAAGATAGCTTTTTTTGTATATAATAGGAACAGTGTTTTTTTTTTTTTTTTCGCTCGATAAAAAGTAGCCTGTTTGTTAATCCAGGACTTTAACTGTCTTTATTCCAAATTTCATCCAAATCCATCTAACCGTTTCAGCGTCAAAGAGTAACAAACATACATGCAAACATTGACATTTATAATATTAGTAGGATTTCCTACTGCAGAAGTATGGAAAATTCTAATATACGGAAAGTATATAAAATAAGTGATTTTTTCTTCTCGAAGCACCTAACAAATATTAAAGAGAGCGCATATCAAAACACAGCGAGTAAAAGTAAGTGTTTACCGTGATACCTCAAACCCGTGAATTACACTCCTTCTGTTGGTAAGAGATACTATATTGTATTGTTTTCCTTTCGTTCTTCCTTTTTTTTTCCTTAGTGTTTATGAATCACGGAAAGTAAAATACTTTAGCTTGAAAAAAAAAAGCGTTCTAAAACGCAGTAATTTACTTTGAAACACTGCCAGACACTTCGCAAACGGAGTTTTTCCAGGTGCACCTAGAAGATTAATGATTGTGGAATTTACAAAACATTATAGAACATTGTACGCATGCATTATTCATGACTAGTTGAGAAACAAAAGACATGGTCAAGTGAAACTGTAAATCAGACGTCAGGCCCAACGAAATTTTTTTATGCATTTGAAGTAGGTTTTTCTTAAACTAGCTTTTCGAGGATTTGTTGTTGTTGTCGTTGTTGTTGTTCTTGTTCTTTTCAATTTCCACTTTGAGATATTAAAATCAATAGTTGCTCTGAGATATAAATTTCATAAATTCGTATCTTGAACGAGTCAGAATATTTTTTCACGCATAATTAAAGAATGAGTTAAGTTTAGAAGTTTTTGGAATTTTTTTATCCTGCACCCACCTTTTTTTACTTCCTTGTGTGAAGTAAAAGTAACTATAGTGATGGCAAAAATTTTCCGTATGCAAATTTTGATAAAAAAATACCAATTTTGATTATCTCTAAAATTACTTTGAGTTTTTGCAAGACGCGAGTTTTTATGAAACGTCTCAACGTACGCATGTACATTGATATTTGTATTTATGCACATACAATTATTTTGAGCGACCGCAAGTCCATTTTGACTAGTATTATCCTGACGCCTGTAATTTTATATTTAGGACTATTGGGACATCTAGTTGAGGACTTCTTTTTTTTGTTGTTCTAGTTTACTGGGCAGTTTATTTACAGTGCCACTTAAAAGAATTTTAATACATTATGCTTTATGGGCAGTCATTCTTTAAAGCGTATTGTTAGAGATATTCGGCTATTTCAAACAAAACAAAACAAATAAATCAAGCAAAATGAATTATCCTATTAAAGATTGCAAAATGAAACATTTCACCGAAAATGGTGTTTTTATCATTTATAGTTCTTCTACAGGAACACTCAAAAAAATTCCAATACATTACCGTCAATGACAGTTTTAGAGACATTTATCTATTTCGAGCACGCCCCACCATGGCTGAGTGGATGAAGCACTCAAAATGGTAGACGGCTGAAGTGTGAAGGTCCCGAGTTCAATCCTCATCGCACGGCTGTCTATCTAACGATCTGGAGTTTTGGTCGGGTTTCTCCCCGTGTAACGTGGATACGCGTTAGAACCCCTCAGAAAGTTCACCGACCAAGACATCACCCATCCTAGGCAAATAGCTCATGTGTAGCTTTGCCTAAACAACAGAAACCAAACCATTTCAAGCTCAAAATACATCCTATCATAGTGTTAGCTGGTGTGACGACAATCGTGTGTCTCCTTCAAAAATTGCGCCAAAAGTTTCCAAGTTCGGCAGCTTTTGAGGGGAACGGTAACTGGACTTTCGGTTGCCACGGTAACTGAAATGTGAAAAACAGAATATGAAATCAATCATTTATTTTATTACAAATAAATAACAGAGATGAAATGTATTGAGTTGAGATGAGATTGCGTTATTAATAGGAATAAGAATTATTTTGCTGCCAGGAAATTGCTTTTTACAAGTTCAGATCGTAAAAGCCCTAGCTAAAAAAGAGCGCTCCGAGTCCATTTATTTGAGAACTTATATTTTTCTGTTATGATACCTATCCTTGTATTTTCTCTCATGGTGGTATTCCTCAGTATTTTGATAAGTAGTCTTCAACTCAGCTCCCTGAATAATAAAATAAAGATAATTCATCTATGAAATTCAGAGAAACATTCATTCTTTGAGATCGTTGAGCTGAGTGAGCAGTTTGATGGGAAAATGTCTACTGATTGGACAAAGATTGTAGCGTTTAAATTCCACTTAAGTACAAAAGCGGACGATTTTCATATGAAAATCATCATACGGAGAAAGTATCCAAGTATTCTTTGATTGCAAGAACAACGAAATTTAATATTTAGCCTTATTGAAACTCTATTAACCCTTTAACGCGCAGTGTTCCTGCTCTGGGAACACCAAACTCTGACGTTTTGACTGCTGCCAGTCACGAAGGATAGATTTGATTTCAATAAAAATAGTTGCGAGTGACATAGCTCCGCGAGAATCCTTTACGACGCGAGACGTTCCGATCGTCAAGCCTTCTTGCTGGTAGTTAAGTCGAGCGATGGCAACGGCTGCCCTTTTTTCAGCCTTGGGAAAGGGTTGCGCCTCAAAGGGTTAACTAAGCAAATAGAAAATAACGACTACATTGTAAATTTCAGATATCAATATATTATTGTTGATTATAATATACATATATTCAAAAATAAATATGTATTATAATCAAAATTAATATATTGATGATCCTTCAAAAAGTAAAAATGTATATATACAGAGGATTCCAAAAATGAGTTTAAGTCTAAGAGGTAAGAGGGCAACGCAAATTGAAAAAAAAATGTTCAAAATAAGGTCGGAAATAAGACTCTGTTGAGAAAAAAGATTCCTCTCGTTAATATTCAAAAAGTTACGCTTTTTAAATTTGTTTACGACCCCTGTACCGAAAATTTCCAATTTGTAAAATGTACCCCATGCAAAAATGAGGTGATGTACCAAATTTGACCCTTTTATCATAAAAAGTCAAAAGTTACACTTTTTAAATTTGTATACGACCTCGTACAAATAAAATTCCTAATTAATGAAAATTGCCTCATACACTAATGAGGTTGTGTACAAAGTCTGAGAATCATGTGCTAAAAACTGTCAGAGGTATAAAGGTAAATATATAGTTACTTAAACCACTTTTCAATATCTCTCGAAGGGGAAAAATAAAACTAGAAGAACGTCAGATGATCGCATTGAAGGGGTCGCACAGAACAGAAATTGCAAAAGAAAATTTTGCTCTTTCTTCACTCTAACATAAATGTTTACATTCAAATTCATATCTGGCCCGCGATCATCTTTGTTTAAAGAAATCTCCGAGACGTTTTATGATAAAAGGCTAAAATTTTGTGCACCACACCTTTAGTGTATGGGGAACATGTTACTAACTGGGAAATTTTTTTGTACGGAGGTCGTATAAAAATTTAAAACTTGTAACTTTTCGAAAATTAGCGAGAGGATTTCTTTTTTTTTTTTTTTAACGGAGTCTTATTTCCGATCTAATTTTGAACATTTTGTCAACTTACATTGCCCATTCATCTCTAATAGATAAAGAATGAAAGCCCTTTACCCCCTTTTGGGGATACACTGTATAAATATTAAAGTCAATCCATACATAAAAGTGTAAAAGACATTGCTTAAGTTTGATTTTTAATTATTTTTAATGTTTATTACAGCGGGATACAGAATACTGTACAAGCCGTATTTGTTTCAAACCTCTCAAAATTCTATAAACATGTAAATTAGACACATCTTAATATAGTCGGAAGTTTACAAACATGCTATTTATTAACTGAAACTAAACTACTTTATCAGTCCATCTTATTAAACATCATCAATGAAATACACATTTGCATGATTATATTCTATAAATAATTCTGCATCCCTTTCAAAACAAAGTTTATTCTTTTGCGTTTCTCTCGCCTTTGGGGTATAAAAGATTCAACGAAGTTTTTCGCCGTTTTCTTCCATTTTCGCGCCTGTATTATCGAGAAAGTTTTCCATATTACTTTTTGCTTGCTGTCGGCGGGTTATCAGAAAGGACTAAGTTACGTAACAGTGAAATGCATAACTTCTTTCACCTTATAGTAATGGTCTTGTTTGTGTTTTGAATTCCATTCTTATTTAATTTTTAACGCTTGAAGATAAAGCCCGTAGTGGAGACAATTACAATGGGCGCTAGAAAACACATTTGACAAAAAATATGTCGACACTCAGTATATTTAATCTTCCACTTAAAACAAATAACTTCATAGTCACTTCTTAGGGTGATTCCGGGACTTATGCCGCATTTCTTTTATTTTTAATTTGGTTAAAAAAATTCCAGGCTGCACATACAGTAAAATAAATGATGCTGTGCTATTTATTGTAGAATATAGAACATGTGTACTTAACTACCAGCAAGATGCCGGACGATCGAAACGTTCATCGCGTGCACGTTGACGCTGTGCGGCACAGCCAGTCTGCGTCAAAAAAGGGTCTCTAGATCTGTGACACGCGATGACGTTTAGATCGCCCGAAATCTTGCTGGTAGTTAACTCGAGCGATGACAACGGCTGCCCTTTTTTCAGCACTGGGAAAGGGTTGCGCCTCAAAGGGTTAAAAGGTTTTATAATTGTTTTTCTCTGAATGTTTGTCATTTTCTAACTGTAAATGCACACTGATTGCTCTAAAATCTACATAGAATAATCTGTCATTGATGTACTATGTACCCTTTTGGAAATGGTGTAATATTTATGTATAGTTTTTTAATACAAAAGAATTTCATTGCATTATGGTTTCTCTCTATTCTAAAAAAAAGTAAGGGCCGCTGTCGCCGCTGCTGTCAAAAGCTTGTTCGCTTATCTTCTCCTAAACCGTGGGGATTTGAATTTCGAGAAACATGTCCACGTATTCAGAAAATTCCGAGCAAACTGTTAAGCTAAGTTAAATTTCGAAAATCGAATTATTTTAGAAGATATTAATAAAAAACTGAAAAATAAACAAATGGTTGCCAGATTTGGCATAAAATCATTCATTCCTTTGCAACAAAGAGTTTCCAAGTATCTAGAATCGCGTGAAGTGTACAAACATCGGTTAGAATTACGCCCATTTTACGCCAAAATAAAAACTATATGAAATAAGTAACTCAAAATGTGTTACACAAAGTTGACAATTTTCAAATAGTAAGTACGCTTAGACAACAAGAGTTTAGAATTAGCGATTGTCCGTTTCTCCAAAACAGAATAACTAATATCTTGAAAATGAAAAATAATTAAAATGCAGATATTTTAAAGCCGGTCCGCCAGCTGGATTATTTGCTACCAGTAGAAATATTGGGCGGCGTTAACTATGCCATTATAGCAGTTATAGTACACTTTGGATATTTGGTAGCGCGACGAGATGAAATAATTCGTGGTTCTAAGTACGCCAATCTGCAAACGATTATGTAAAGGAAAATATGGATAACGGTTTTCCGGTAACCTTAAATGAACAGTAATTATAGGTTGTGAGCATGTGTAAATCGCCAAATAATGAAAAGTCGCCATTGGTGGCAAGCTATGCTACCTGTTCCGTAGCTTTTATTAACTTTACATGTACGCAAGTCGCCAAATAGTGAAAAATCGCCATGGGTGGCGAATTCGCAAGGTGTTCAAAAGGTTTTACATTATTAGAAATACAGCTGAAACAGATGTTCGGATTTTATTACGCTTTAGCTCCTAATTAATATAACTTTTGAATGGCAACATTAAATATCATTGTGTTTCCGAGGAGTGCAAATAATTTTTCCAGCGATTATAAGCGGAGTCCGCACTACAGGTTGAGTATAGCTCAGGACCCGTACAACACGGATTCCCATAACAAAATATCTTCCGTGTTATGAGGGGGAGGTTAGGAGGGGTCACACTATTGTAGTGTGAAGTTTAAATTTTTATGTACCAATGAACATGCAAGAACCAAGAAATGTGTAGCTCAGTAACATTATATCTGATCCAATCTTCGGGTTTTGTCTATTGAAATTATGTCTTTTTTTACGAATAAGCCTTATTAGGCGCCGAATGCCTCATACGAAAAGCGAGCGTGGCAGTCTGGGGGCCTTGGCCCCTAGTATAGACATATGAAAGGTAAAAATATGTCAAACAAGCATTTTGTGTTATAGCAAGCTTACACGAGAAGCATCTCCTTACAGGGGAAGTACCTTGGCCGGAGGATTTTTAAGGTTTTTTAAAAACTTGTCAGAAGCTTAAGCTCTTAAACGCATTGCAAACATACTTTTTAATATAAATTAGCTTGTCTGAAAACTCTCCCTTTTGCGTCAAATAACTCAGAAAACCGAAACTTCAAATAAATGTATTAAAAATTTTGATATGTTGTTGGTTTTACGATTGTTACTGCATTTAAAATGCTTGAAATAAATTATAAAATATTTTTGTTATGTCTTTCTAATGGCCGGATCAGAAGCCTACTATAGGCTTTACCGATACGAGTGCAGCAGATTTTGGTATTTCATTGCGGGGGCGCCTATTAGGCAGACCAACGTTGCCTCCTATGAGTGGTCTCCTAATTTTGAACCAAATCCAGATGAGACGCCTAGCACCTGGACTGGCACCCCCAGGAGAATCATTTGAATACGGAGGCACCCCCAAGAGAATCATTTGAATACGGAGGCACCCCCAGGAGAATCATTTGAATACGGAGGATATTGGAATCGCAACTAATTTTAATGTGCACCTGCTCCCTTCAGAGTACACGGCTCCACGACAGCCATACGAAAGAGGTTTTCACCCTCCCAAGCACTGTTTAAGCCGGTGCTGCTTCACTTTTCGTGTTCTTATTGGAACGAAACTTAACGACTGGGCCACTGCGGGACATGATGAAATATACCATTTATACCAAAAATACATTATAATCTTCACGCCTAATGTTTTGGCGAAACAATATCTTATAACCCTTTAACGCCCAGTGTTCCTGCTCTGGGAACACCAAACTCTGACGTTTTGACTGTCGCCAGTCACGAAGAATAGATTTGATTTCTATAAAAATAGTTGCGGGTGACATAGCTCCACGAGAATCCTTTACATTTTAGTACGTCATTTTCCGTAAAAAAATGGTCACGATTATTTTCAACAGCACTGACATCTGCTGAAAAATGGAAGAATGCGAGAACAGCTGGATAGATTGCCCAATGCTGAAAAAAGGGCAGCCGTTGGCATCGCTCGACTTAACTACCAGCAAGATGGCGGACGATCGAAACGTTCATCGCGTGCCACAGATCTAGAGACCCTTTTTTTGACGACAGCTGGCTGTGCTTGCTGGTAGTTAAGTCGAGCGATGTCAACGGCTGCCCTTTTTTCAGAATTGGGAAAGGGTTGCGCCTCAAAGGGTTAATCAATTTTTCTGATTGGAATTCAAAAGGCAGTCAGTCTAGAGAACAAAATTCGTGTTTGTAACGAATGACCTAAAAATATTAGCTAATACTATTTTGCAATCGAAGAAGTTGTTTACATTTCATTGCATTATATTAACTCACTAGCTGAAGTACCCGTTCTTGACGGGTTAGTGAATGCAAATTTCCAAAAAGCAAGAACTTCCGTCAGCATTGTAGGAGTACACAGAATGGATGTAGTATGTTGCCAAAGTAAAGAAAGCGCAGTTATAATTTTTATGTATTGTTAAAATATTACAGGTTAGAGAGTCACTAAGTATCATCATTTCATTCGCTTTAGTCGTAATTATGTGATGCGCGAACGAATATTTACGCATATTGAAATAATTTTCGCAAAATCTCAAAATCTAATCAACATTTTTGAAAAATTGGAAGCCTAGAATTTAAGTTGAGTGACAACCTATCACATGTCACCCTATTTCGTTTCATTCCCTTCAGTCTTTATTTCGTGATGCTGGAACAAAATTTCAGCATTTTAAAACGATTTTCGCAAAATCTCAAAATGTAATCAAAATATTTTTAAAATTCAACGCCTATAAATTAGCATTAGCAACTACCTATCATATCACTAAATTTCGTATTAGTCGTTATTACGTGATGTTTGAAGAAATATAAACGTATTTTGAGAGAATTTTCACAAAATCTCAAAATCTAATAAAAATGTTTAAAAAATTGGACACCTATAGTTTACGTTGAGCAACCATCTATCATGTCACCAAATTTCATATCATTCGCTTTAGTCGTTATTACTTAATGCGCGAACAAAGATTCACTCAGTTTTAAACGATTTTCGCAAAATCTAGAAATCTGATCGATTTTTTTTTAATTAGATGCTTATAGTTTAAGGTGAGTGACCACCTATCATTTCACCAAATATCATTTTTTCACCTTTGCAGTTATTACGTGATGTGCGAACACAAATTTACGCAGTTTGAAATTATTTTCGCAAAATCTCAAAATCTAATCAAGTTTTTTTTTTTTTAATTCGACGCCTATGTTTTAAGTTGAGTGAGCACCTATCATGACACCCAATTTCATATCATTCGCTTCAGTCGTTTTTACGTGATGCTTGAGCACAAATTTACGCAGTTTGAAAGGATTTTCGCAAAATCTCAAAATCCAATCAAGATTTTTTAAAAATTCGACGCCTATGTTTAAAGTTGAGTGACCACCTATCATGACACCCAATTTCATATCATTCGCTTCAGTCGTTTTTACGTGATGCTTAAACAAAAAAAGCGTCACGGACAGAATGACAGAACGACAGAATGACAGACAGACAAACTTTTTTTTTGAAGGTCGCATCGGATTCCCGGGTGCTTGAAACGGATAGAAATCGCAAAATTTTTGAGCTCCAAGAAATGTACAGACAAAAGTCTAATTTTATTTATATAGATAGATTAAGAAGGAAAAGGAGTTGAGGGTTAGGGTAAAATGACCCCACGCACGATAAATTATTCTGTTTTCGCTATTTATTTACAGAAACAATGGCTATTTTTACAAATTTCATAATGTAGTATCAGATTTTTTTTTTCCCTTGAAAACATTTTTGAGTGGCTGTTCATCATATAAAACGTATCTCACTTTTCATTTTAATTTCCAAATTTTACTCTGATAAAACTGTTATTTACAGTAACTTTGAAATACGTTTATAAAGCTAGTAATCTTAATTACATTTTCTGCAATGTATTAGAAGAGAATTTTCAGACAGTCTCTTTTGTTGAAACTACCTAGCGATGTACTAACGTAGGATTACTTAGCCTTTATTTAGTTAACACGCATTTAAAAATGATGAATATAAGAAATACTTTTAATTTAATTTACACAAAATGTTTATTAACACGGTATATAGTGCTTTAATCTACATTATCGTTATAAATCGACTAATACTACCTGTCACTTATACTAATACTATCTACCTTCATTTCTTCTCCTGAAATGTTCAATTAAAATATTTAAATCCACCATATTTCAGTAGAAGAAAATATTTATTTTAATATCATGAAAAATATCAAAATGTGCAATCTCGAGGAGTTATTTAGAACAAATTGCTAATATAGCGTGAAATTTTTTGTCACAGAGTTTATCAATCGCGCGATTTTTTTATTTATGACGTCACGTTTTTGACTGCCGTAAAAGAAACCCATGGGCAATTCACTTATTTCACAAGGTTATTTTCACCAGTTAGTTTTCTGATGGACTAATACTATAACTTACGACGACGTTGAAAAAAATCTTTATTTTCTTTACATAGAACAATTATGGAGGAAAACAATCCCTACTGATTCTACATAATTTTTCTTTAAAATATTTATGAAACAATGACTTTTTTTAGACAAGTATAAAGCAATGCATACCGCAAATATCATTAAATCAATTTATTTTATAAAGCAAACAGAAAAATCTGATAGAATAACCGAACAGAAAATTCTATTAAAACATCCCCTCCCCCTTTATAAAAGAAAAAAAAAGAAAAAGGTATACTGCGAGGACAGACTAAAGAAAAAACTGCAACAGCCAGGGAAAAAGAATCGGAATGTTTTTACCCTGATTCCTCATATCTCCAGAATACTTCTAGATAAAATGTCAGGTCACTATTTTTATCAATCTTCCCTTTTCATATGTATCTAGGGGAAAAAAGGTATACACACACACACACACACACACACATATATATATATATATTTATATATATGTGTGTGTGTGTGTGTGTGTTTTTACCCTGTTTATATATATATATACATACAACATATACATGTATACATACATACATATATGCATACATATATTCAAATATAAATATCCCCAAATAACCCCAAGTCATTGTCAAAAGGAAAATTAAGTACGACAAAATCCATAAAAAAAAAATTGAAAGAGTACATTAATACATTAAACCGGACATTCTTCAGAGGGAAACAGGCGTTAATGTTAGTAACAAATTCCTGTGCCGGTGGCTGGAGATTTTTTAACAACTGCATTGTTGGAACTTAAAAATATTAATTTAGAATTCTAATATCCAGATATATTGAGTGTTATATATGTTTAATCAACGGACACCAGCTCCCCCTGACTTGTATAAACGTTAAGCAATGTTAAGAAATGTATAAAAATGTAAAAAATACTCCAAACCTAGCTGTCAGCAACAAACCACGCTTCACAGCACACATACCACAGCAAATCATTAACTATCACAGCAATATTCAACTCGCAGTGTAAATCGTGTAGCTCTGCTCTCTATAACTACAGTCACACTTAACACACAGCGAGAGAAAATCTGGTATTTGTAGATTTCCAAACAGGTCGTCACGTCCTATTTCTCGATTTTTCTCGTAACTTCTTTCCTAATTAAGATGCAGCCGAAATTCCACTTCTTTCGAGAATTTTTTTTCCGTCGAAAAGTTTTTCGCCAATCTCAAGGGGTCACATACTCATTCATAAATACACATTAATTTACATCATAAATACACATTAATGCGGAAAAACAATACAATTAATAGTTAACAACAAACTAGCAGTAAATCATAAATAGCAATAAATCAATAAGCCCAATTTTATTCAGCAAGATGAAGCGTATGGTAAATATTATTAAGTTCATTCATGTTCGAAAACGCAGGAAAAAAATCTAATAAGAAGACCAAGGAGTAGAAAATTCTATTGAACATATTTTCTTTTGACCCAAAAAGAAGTAATTTTAGCGGTGAAAAAAAAAAACTTTTCCTGGAATGGTGAGAAGAAAATTCCGAATGTTTTACTCTGATTTTCTTTCTACCTCGAGAATATTTCAAGATAAAATATTGGAGTCAATTTTTTTAACGTTTCTCCTTTTTTATATGCATCAACAGAAAAAAAAATATGCTACAGTATATTAAAAGAAGAAATAAAATAGTGAGTAGTTCTGCAGACACTTCATCAAAAAGGATTATTAGGAAGAATAATACAATATTGTTTTCTAACTCTTTTTTTTTAAGCTTTTCTTTTTCTGTGGCAAAACGTCATTCGGGAAGTTGAAATGCACATTGCTGCCAAATTAAGACCTGAAAGTTATTTCAGAATATATCATGAGTTAATAGTTTTAACAAATAGAATGCGTTTGCAGATTCAAAATCAAGTTGCGAAATATCCTATGACAGTATAATTAAATCACACTAAAAAAGCATAGATAAAAAACTAAAAAAATATATTATGCAATGAATGAAGAAAGAAAAATGAATGCTGTAAATGGAGTTACAATATGGTATAGTGCAGAGGTTTTTACTCTTAAGCTGCCATCTTTTTTGTGCAATATTTGTTTTTCACACCGCCTTATAATCCAAACGAAATAAATTTTAGAGATTTTTTTATCGATGTACTGGTCAAAACTTAACACAATATTTTCTTAGTTATGCTTTTTAATTAGGTAATTTTACTTTCATGTCTCTTGCAAAAAAAAAAAATCTGATGTGTCCAACACATGACTTCCTTGCACGTCCATTAGATCAAAAATATTTTCGACGCACTTCCTCTAAATTTATTTGTTAGAAAGAGATAAAATATCAATAATAGTAAGGTTTAGCAATTTCTAGCCAAATATTTCGATATCGCCAAGCTGAGTTCAATTTGAAAGATTTCCTTCTGACACTTTATTTGGCGATATTTCACCAAAAGCCGACAAACTTGAGATAGTCAGCGAGATTTTGGGGATAGCCACAGTAGTCAGTGAGCACAGACCTTCAATAAATTGAATGCATCTATACACCTCAATGTATTCAAAGTCATTTGGCTCACCATGTAAATAAATTCTCAGTCGAATGCTGTCAAAAAAGATATTGAAAACAGTTAGATATTACAATAGTTCTAAATACAAAGTTAAAAAATCTACGGGTTAAAGTTTTAGAGTTATACAAAATAGGAAATAATTTTTGGCGCCAAATTTGGCGATATTTCGGCGAAACTCGTCAATGTCGACGACATTTGGCGAGATTTTAAGCATAAACCAAACAATGACAGATTATCGCCAAATTTGGCGATATTTCGCCAAAACTCGCCAAGAACGATGACAAATGGCGATACTTTGGGCATGGACGAAATGACTGACTATCGCCAAATTTGGCGATATTTCGCCAAAACTCGCCAAGGTCGAGGACAGACGGCGAGATTTTGGGCATGTACCAAACAATGACTGTCTACAGTTGTATTATAATGAAGATGTCCATAGACATTAAGGTACTGAAATTCTTTTCGGTGGTCCTGTAAATAAACTCTCCAGTAGATTGGAACCAAAAATCGAGATGCACAACTAGATGTTACAACATTCTTATATATGAAATTTCATAATAGTTTTTGAGATTTGAGAGTTAAATATGCACACACGTACACCAAAAGTCGCCAAGCTTGGCGACTTTTGGCATAGTTCTTGAGGGAGGCACGTGACCGTGGTCGGACCATTACCTAACTTATGTGGTAGGACGGTATTGTGCTTGAAATGGATGAATGCTCCTAAAATTGCTATTGACCGTAATGTATTGGAAATCTTTTGAGTGTTCCTGTAGCAGAACTATAAATGATAAAGACACTTTTTTTAATAGAGAAATTCATTTTCTAACTCTTTACAGCATATATCACTTCTGAGTCGTTTGAAATAGCCCAATACCTCTAAAAAACGCTTTGATGAATTTCGGCCCATAGAGCGTAATGTATTTCGAATCTTTTGGGCGGTCCTGTAGATAAACTATTCAGTCGAATGGAACCGAAAGGGGAGGTGCACAACTAGATGTTACAACAATCCTAAATATAAAGTTTCAACATTCAACGCCTAACAGTTTTTGAGATATGCGAGTTTAATGAATTTCGGCCCATTGAGTGTAATGTATTTCGAATGTTTTGGGCAGTCCTGTAGATAAACTATCCAGTCGAATGGAACCAAAAGGGGAGGTGCACAACTAGATGTTACAACTATCCAAAATATGAAGTTTCGACATTCTACGCCTAATAGCTTTTGAGTTAGGCGAGTTTAATGAATTTGGGCCCATAGAGCGTAATGTATTTCGAATCTTTTGGGCGGTCCTGTACATAAACTATTCATTCGATTGCCACCAAAAGGGGAGGTGCACAACTAGATCATAGAACAATCCTAAATATCAAATCTCAACATTCTACGACCAATAGTTTTTGAGATATGCGAGTTACATACATACGTACGTACGTACGTACAGACGGCATGGAAAAACTGGCCACAGTAGACTCGCCACTGGTCAAAATGAGTTGCAGACGCGTTAATATGATCGTGCATGCTAGCCTACGATGAGATGCATCGAAAAAATTTTTAAAATTCAATTTAGAGGTAGTCAAAATCGGTTTTTATGTCGAAATTTGGCCCCCAAAATTTTTCGGGATCACATTACTTCCTTATACTACGTACAAGGAAGTAAAAAGACGTACATATTAAATTGCTTTAGAAACTGAAAAAACATGGATGAATGCTTGACTTAAATATTTCGAAATATTCAACAAGTGATATTTTTTATCTGTTTTATAATGGCGACTTCAATGAAAGTAAATTGTTGAGTACGAATGTGAAGAATACTTTTATAATAAAGTGCCTGTCAATAAATACCACCGAGCTATGAAGAATAGCACTTGTTGTTGAGGAAATGGGAAATTTTTCCGACATCCCTCTGGAATGTTTGTTTGCGTTTTGTGTTATGGCAAGCCCACTCGAGGGGCACCTGCCTACAGGGGAGTACTTTGATGGGAGGACTTTTTTAAGGGTTTTATAGCGTATTCACGTTAAATCGGTAGAGAAAACCGACCCAAAACTCCAGACCGTTAGGTCGACAACTGCGCGGTAATCCTCGAAGGCGGGACCTTCACATTTTGGCCGTCTATCATGTTCAGTTAGTTATTCATTTGGCCAAGGTGGGGGCCACATACCTATGGAAAAGAACTGCTGCATAGAAAGATAAAATTTCTATACGGTGCAGAGCGAATCGGCACCAAAGCAAGAAAGACAAGGTGCATCAATAATAAAGAGAGAAAAGGAAGGAGCATCGGATACTGTGCACGCTGGCTGTGCACAGCTGGCTGGTGCAGCACAGCCAGCTGTCGTCAAAAAAGGGTCTCTAGATCTGTGGCACGCGATGAACGTTTCGATCGTCCATCATCTTGCTGGTAGTTAAGTCGAGCGATGGCAACGGCTGCCCTTTTTTTCAGCATTGGGCAATCTATCCATCTGTTCTCGCATTCTTCCATTTTCCAGCAGATGTCAGTGCTGTTAAAAATAATCGTGACAATTTTTTACGGGAAATGACGTGCTAAAAAGTAAAGGATTCTCGTGGAGCTATGTCACCCGCAACTATTTTTATAGAAATGAAATCTATTCTTCGTGACTGGCAACAGTCAAAACGCCAGAGTTTGGTGTTCCCACAGTGGGAATACTGCGCTTTAAAGGGTTAAAAATATTAACACTTTTCTAAATCATTCATTGGAACTGAAGACATTTCATGAACTTTGATAGACTCTAAAACTGCTTTTTTGCCACAAAAATATGCAGCACGTTCGTATTTAACTTGACTCACCTTTATTTTCACAACCGTTAGTAACACATGCATAGTTCTCACAAAAAGCGTCAAAATTGGATTCTGAGTGGAGCTATTAAAAACTTGAAGCGAAAAAAAACAAATAGTGTAAAACTACACAATCCAAATTTGTATAGATCCCCCGAATCCCTACATCCATATTTAGGGAACACTTCCCCATACAAAAGCATTGCAACTACATAAAAGTTGGATAGTGATATGACCAATAATATTCATGAAGAAATTGAGTTCGAAGTTTTAACGCATCATGTGAGGAACTTCTAAAGCTTCAGAATAAAAAAAATTCCATAGTAGCTAGAGGCCAGTGACTTCACAAAATTCGGTGGCCACTTTGTTAGTGCTCATAATTTTTGGTACTCCTCTAACAACCGATCCATACCTCATTTGTACTGTGTTTACCCGTTTTTCCTCCATCTAAAATTGTTCTGCATGCAACGCATGTCGCCAATTTGGGCTTGTTCTGCTTTCGTTCGGTATTCATCCCCAGTACTGCGTCTTTAGCTTACAAAAAGGTCAATTTTGCAGATCGCCAATTTTGGCGAGAGTCCGCAGGAATATAGGCGAAACTGGCGATCAGGTGACCGCTAATCTGAAGCTTTAGAACTTACAAAAATGGGGAAGGGAACGTATCACCCTTACGTTTTTGCAGATATAACAAAACGTAGACACAAATTTGATTTCCGAATAGTTTTCCAAACAAAATTGCTTTTTTCCGTATTTCATTTTGTGCTCAGCCCGTGAAAATATGTAAATTACGACGTGTGTAAAGTGATTTATCTCACTGAATGCCATTTTTCGTATCTCGGTGAATATTGGTTGTTTAAGTATCGAACTTACTGTTTTTGCAATGTTTTTGTGAATAGGCAAAATTTCCCTGAGCATGCGTGTAAGGACCTGGGGGCTGTATACAAATTGAGGTTGTATAATATTTTCAGTGCATTTTCTTTTCGCTTCAAATATGTAATCACTCTGCATCCAATTTTGACCACTCTTGAAAGTGGAAGTGTGCATCTAAGACTGACGGTTCCGAAAATAAAGGTCAGTCAAATTAAACGTGGGCACATTGTATGATGCAGTAAAATACATCTAGTAGTCACTGCTGTCTTCCAAAAGATGTTATGAAATCTAACTTTTCCTTGATTGTAAAAAAAGAATTTCCGCACAAAAATCTCAATGCGCTAAAAAACGTATAGTTCATATTGTTTTACAAATGATTTGAAATTTCTTTTTGTGTTTACTAGCACAAAAAGGAAGTTCGTTTTTTGGTTTGCCTTTCGAATTTTAGCGGAATTTATCTAATGATTTTAACGGTATGAATTAATTTAAATTTTCCTATGGTAATCAGACTTGAAATTCAAATTACCCTTTATAGTGTGAAAGAAAAACACATAACAGGTATACTTATCAGTCTGTGTTTAATTACTAAGTTTTCAGTCTAAACAGCAGTTTCTTTTTCAGTTCAGAATTTCATTATTTGGTCTAAGTTTTGAATTTTAGACATTGCCTGTAAAAGTAGTTTTACTGTGCGAAGCGTTATAATGCTGTGAAATGTGAACAGTGATTGTTTTCGAAAAAATAATATCAATTTTGCTGGCATAAACAAAAGTTTTGCTGCTTGCACATTCTTTTACATTATAGTTAGATAGATATATGTAAAGAATGGCCTTACGCCATCCCTTGTTAAAATGATCGACACCACACCAGGCTTCTAGGTTGAATAGTTTATTTTAAAGTTCGGACAGACTGCAGGAGTCAGGCCGGCGACCTTTTTTGTTCCGTGACTATCTTTTCTCTTTACATTGTGATCTCGAAAAGCTCCTAAAAAGATTAAAGCTCCAAGCTCCCGAAATTTCCGTGCTCTTGCTTAAATACTCCCCTAGTTACTACACCTGCTGGCAGGGCGCAGCACAATCGCGAAGGCGTTACTCTCAAACGTAATTAGTTGACTACATTGTCAATCAAGCCATGAGAAATATTTGCTTACTTAGGAGTTCCTAAAGGGCGCAGCAACGAAACCGCAGAAAACTGCAGATACTGTTAATTCAACAATTTTACTCCTTATCTAACTCCAAAAATTGTCTCTGAATGTAATATTTGTATGGCCGAGAAACAAACTTTACAGTAAGAGTAACAGAGATTAAAGAAGGCTTTTTCAAATAACATTAAATTAAATTAGATTAAAATAGAAAAGTTTATTTTATTATTACATATATACATATCTATAAACGCATAAATTTCCAAAATCCAAAAGGTAGACCAATTAACGAAATTCTTAACAAAAAACACTCAAAGTGTTTAAAATATGAAATAATTAAAACTTGGTAAAAAAAAAAACACTGAAAAGTTTGTGTAAAAAAAGCACAGACTGATAAGTACTTGTTATGTGAGTGTGTGCTTTTGCTAACAAGGTGGAGGCAAGGCTTCAGGGAAACGGATTTCAATGATCTTTGGCATAGCGGTGGTATACCATGTGAATATACTACGTATAAAATACTAAGACACAATACTCAAATACTGTCGAGAAAAATTAATATTTATTTCCGAACCACTTCACCAAAACTTTAAATGCAAGTTACGCACACAAGTGGTTGAACCGCGTGGCGTAATTGGCTAGGTGGTGGGCTTCTACTCTGCCGTTTCAGGTTCGTACTGCGCAAACGTTTTTTTCCCCCCCCGCTCTTTTTAAAAAAAATACATCAATGTTGGTAAATAATTCATTTTTTAACCAAATAAATAATTTAATTTTTTTTATTAATCAATTTATCATTTTTATTTTTTTACTATCTACTTATTGATTTCTTTATTATTATTTAAAATTTATTTCTACTTGTAAAATCTTTACTTTGGAATCAGAATTTTACACATTCAAAATAATTCACTTTTAACATTCGCAAAACTCAATATTTATTGAAAATACATTTCTTTTTGTCACAATCGTAAGACAGACTTTTTTTTTCTAATTTTCACCCGTTCGTGATGCCACAGCAACAAGATTATTTCTGTTAATCTCCTGTCATCTTTTGATGGGTTATCAACTTTAAAATATCGAATCTATATAAATAAAACAATGTGTAAACTGTCCGTTAGTTAGTTAGTTAGTTAGTTTGTTTGTTTGTCTGTGTCTCGCGTAGCTCCGAAACGGGCGATCGTAGACCCACCAAATTTTGTATGGAAATTCTCCCGGACGAGTCCCGAAATACCTCGAAGCGATATTTTCGAAATTCGAATTATTTTAGGAGATATCGATAAAAAACGTGTCGCAAAAGGCTCATTTTCGCTTCGCCATTTCGCAATTGTAGCCTCGCAGTGGAATGAGTGAGAATTTAAGCATATCTAGGTTGCCATATTTGGCATGTTTATTAAATGATTCAGACTCTTGAAGTAAAAATAAAAGAATAACGACTTTTTTTTGTTTAGATTATTTGCAAGGTTGTTTTTTAATTAAAATATCGTGTGCATGTGAAATCAGAGCGGGAATGAAATATTTTATACTCAAAAGAAAAATAGAATTTGGAAATTTTCCGAGACTAAAATGTGTAACTTTTTAATTTGGCGAAAAATAAAATGGTTGATGTGCGATTTTGAGAAGGATTCTAACGCTTGGCGCTATTTATCGTAACTTAATCGTCTGCTATTTGGGTTATGAATACACCTGAGAATAAGTTTTTGAAATTTTCATTTAGTTGGAATTGGGCATTTTTATGCGCAGCTTTTGTCCATCTATTTCTAATGTATTACATCCAGAAAAAGGATGTTAGAAATATCAATTTTAATTTTGTGTAATCACACTCATGAATAATGATATACCTTTCAACTTAATGAA
The DNA here is from genome assembly GCA_038373885.1 of Cheiracanthium punctorium. NCBI lineage: Eukaryota > Metazoa > Arthropoda > Arachnida > Araneae > Cheiracanthiidae > Cheiracanthium > Cheiracanthium punctorium. Next base: position 844,593 of record JAWZYV010012842.1, on the reverse strand, counting down.
ATAAGGAGCGGAAATAGGGAAGACCAAGACCCACGGATTATAATGTGCTTTTAACATATAGTACTGTAGTGCGTATTTAAAATCTGAAAGTGTTTCAGATTTTCTTACTTTTTTTTCCCCTTTCTGTTTTTTGATAAAGACCAGTATATCCAGAAGCACTTCAGAATTAATATAGGACGAAAATAATTTTTACCTTTTTGTAGATTTTTATCATTTAACTATCTAATTTTTGTAACCAGGAGCGGCCCGACACGGTAAGCATCACATCTGGGAGCCAGCTTCGAAGTGGCGCCATTTCGAACTCAAAAACTAACTGGAGCATAAAAGGGGAGTCTTCTTTTAAATTAGCAGGGGGCGCCACTTACCCTAGGGCCGCTCCTGTTTTTAACCATCTTAATTTTAAATTCCATTCAGAATACGAGAGATTTCAGTGCCAAGGAAGCAGGTGAGGAACAGCATTCTCTCCGAACAAGATTTATTAAGATGGCGAACCAACTGGTCGCCGGAGGCGGCTAGTGCTGTTAAAGTTTTGAATATACGTATTTCAGCAGTGAAATTTATTTTGAAGTTTAACTGTAATTATACTGCAGTTAAAATATGTGGTCAAACCAAGCAAGATCTTATTGTTGTGATAAAAAAGCTACTGTTAGTTATACATACAGTGATGTTTTGAAGCAGTGACTGAAAATGGAGTAGTGTATTACGAGAGTTCACTTCTAAAAAAAAAATTAATTGCAACGACAGCTTCTGATATACTATCTGAAGAAGGTATGATGATAGGCACAGAATTGTATGATAATACATCAGATGTGTTGAGCGAAAAGAAGTTTTTAGCTGATGAGGAATTGATGCATGCTCAAGAAGAGTATATAGAAGAAACTTTCGAACCAGTTAAAGATAACTCATCTGATGACTATGTACCAGATGGAAAAAAAAAAGAAATTCAACTAGTCACAACTATATTATTGATTATAGTTATTATATTCAAATAATCATAACTACAATCATTTGTAAGGAGAGACTTCGAATAGTAGAAATAAAATAAAAAAATGTATATAAATAATTAAAACAATCAGTAAGCATTAAAAATAAATAAATGAAAAAGTAAATAAATATTTACTTTTTATTTATTACTTTACTTTTTTATTTATTTATCAAAAGAATCATGTTTATTGTGTTATCATGTTTTCAAACATTTTCTTCGTTGTAGAAAACTTCCTCCATCCTGGCAAGCAGAAAGGATAGAACTTTACAACTGATTAAAAATGGATATTTTGTGCCATCCGAAAAGATCATATTGTCGTTAACCCTTTAACGCGCAGTGTTCCCGCTCTGGGAACACCAAACTCTCATGTTTTGATTGTTGCCAGTCACGAAGAATAGATTTCATTTCTTGCGGGTGACATAGCTCCACGAGAATCCTTTACTTTTTAGCACGTCATTTCCCGTAAAAAAATTGTCGCGATTATTTTTAACAGCACTGACATCTGCTGAAAAATGGAAGAATGCGAGAGAGATTGCCCAGTGCTGAAAAAGGGGCAGCCGTTGTCACACTCGACTTAACTACCAGCAAGATGGCGGTCGATCGAAACGTTCATCGCGTGCCACAGATCTAGAGACCCTTTTTTTGACGCAGCTGGCTGTGCCTGGCACAGCCAGCTGTCGTCAAAAGAAAGGGTTGTGCCTCAAAGGGTTAACCCTTTGAAGCGCAAGCATTTTCACATTAATATAGAAGACCAACTGGATAGACTGCCCAAAGCTGAAAAAGTGTAGCCGTTGCCATCGATCCATTTAACTTCTTTAGCTCTGTGGCGCCAGATAGGCACTTCGATCGATTGCCATGCTGCTAGTAGTTAAATGGATCGATGGCGACAGCTGCACTTCTTCAGCGTTGGGTCCCTTTAACCTTTTTCCCTTTTTTTTTCTCTGCGACTATCAGTGAAAGCGCTGAAATAAGGTGGTTTCACGGCGCAACCACGCGCGTCATCAAGGATTGACCAAGATTACGTGTATGCTATTTTACAAAGTTTTTAATTATTTTTAAACAAATTAAAACTCTCACGGATAAGGCTCTAAGAACCGAAACTGAAAACAAATGCTTTTTTTCCGTATCCGGCAGAGTTCTCGAATATTGAAATTTCCGCTCACCCTTCACCTCCAGCATTTTTATGAGATAAACAAACAAGGCGAAAATCGATACGAAGAAGTTCTTTTTCTAACTTTATCTCAGACTGCTGCATAAATTTTCGGCTACCTGATCGTTCGATTTGTTATGCAAAATGGAGGGAAAAAAATAAAAGAAATTGCCCGGAAGTCAAGTTTTACTTTTTTTAAATACATCTATGCGCTTTTATAGAGAATTTCGAACTTAAGTATTCCTTAAACTAGGAGTTTTTGCCGCACATAACTCTACTCCCCAGTGCATTTAATATATCTCACACTAGTGTTTATCAAGCAGTTAAGCGGAGCATAGAAAAAAGTTTATTTTAATAGTTAATTCGAAACGCTTATTCTCCTGACTTCTGAGAAAACTTTGCTCAAATAATATAAACAAATCAAAATATTTTTGTTAACATTTAATTTTTCTTTGCAACACATTTTTTAAAAATTAAATGTTTGTAGTTGATATTGAAATATGCATAACGAATTGCGGATTTTTTCGTGATGTGTTTCGTTTTTAACCCTTTAAAGATCAGTGTTCCCGCTCTCGGAACACCAAACTCTGACGTTTTGGCTGTTGCCAGTCAGGAAGAATAAATTTGATTTCTATATAAATAGTTGCGGGTGACATAGATCCACGAGAATCCTTTATTTTTCAGTACGTCATTTCCCGTAAAAAAAAAAAAAAAAAAAAAAAAAAATATGTCACGATTATTTTTAACAGCACTACATCTGCTGAAAAATGGAAGAATGCGAGAACAGCTAGTTACATATTGCCCAATGCTGAAAAAAGGGCAGCTGTTGCCATCGCTCGACTTAACTACTAGCGAGATGGCGGACGATCGAAACGTTCATCGCGTACCATAGATCTAGAGACCCTTTTTTGACGCAGCTGGCTGTGCGGCACAGCCAGCTGCACAGTCGAGCGATGGCAACAACTGCCCTTTTTTTCAGCATTGGGAAAGGGTTGCGCCTCAAAGTGTTAAATGTGTTTTGTCATAGCTGTCAGTTTTAGGTTTCCCACTTATTTTCGGCTGGAGCTAGCAAAGATTGAATAAATTTATAAACCCACTTGCTTTGACTCACCAGGAACCGTGATCCAAAAATTAACTTTCAATAATATAATTAATGTTTTAATAGATGAGAGAATTGAGAAAGAACATGTGCTGGAATTAACTGGAGAATGAGAACTCTTAGGTGGAAATTGAAATAATGTCGTGCGAGTATTCTGCAAATTCAGTTTAAAGAGTGTCCCAAAATTTACGCAAGATTTGAATTAAATAGAAAATTTATTAATTTAATATTGGCAGCCAAAAAAAGGAAACAGATACTATTTTTACGAGATGTATGGGTGCGTGTGTGTGTGTCTCTCTCTCTCTGTGTGTGTGTGTGTGTGTGTGTGTGTGTGTGTGTGTGTGTGTGTGTGTGTGTGTGCACGCTTAAACCCAAAGAGCGTAAAGGAAAAAAACGATGCATTGCGGGGCGACCCGTCTGCATGGTAACTTACCGTTTTTTCCGCGTAAGTGCTCTTCAAGTAGTCTTTTTGCTGAGAACGCCTTTTCTCCTTCCCTGTTTTTTCCCGAGAAATTCTCCCCTCGCTTATTGTTATATTCCGCTCCGCTCTTGTGATCGAAAAACGCTCCTAAAGGAGAAGCTCACTTTTGAAAACTGGCTCACTTTCCGCTCCGACTGATCGAATTTCGCTCGTTTGGTTTAAACGTGTGAGTGAACACGATAGCTCCTAAACGGGGCATTCGATTGAGCTCAAATTGGGTATATATGCTATAAACCACCGTTGCAAGACCGGTATTGATTTTGGTGTGTATAGGACTTTTAGTTTTTCTACAGGGCTACGACAAAGATTTCTTTTACATTATGGCATATGGAGATAAATTCTTGAAAGCGCGCTAGCGTTTAATTCGATTGGTGTATATGTTTGAATTATTTATCGATTAAAATTTATTTAAATGCTTAGTAATGGTCTTAATCGTAAGTGTTCGGAAAGTCGAGTGTAGTCACTCCAGATTTTTTTTAATGTAAAATCTATATAAATAAAATTAGACTTTTGTCTGTACATTTCTTGGAATTCAAAAATTTTGCGATTTCTATCCGTTTCAAGCAACCGGGAATCCGATGCGACCCTCAAAAAAAAAGTCTGTCTGTCTGTCATTCTGTCGTTCTGTCGTTCTGTCATTCTGTCCGTGACGCTTTTTTTTGTTTAAGCATCACGTAAAACCGTCTGAAGCGAATGATATGAAATTGGGTGTCATGTGATAGGTGGTCCCTCAACTTAAAACATAGGCGTCGAATTTTTAAAAAAATTTTGATTAGATTTTCAGATTTTGCCAAAATCGTTTCAAACTGCGTAAATTTGTGTTCAAACATCACGTAAAAACGACTGAAGCGAATGAAATGAAATTTGGTATCATGATAGGGGTCATTCAACTTAAAACATAAGTGCCGAATTTTTAAAAAATCTTGATTAGATTTTGAGAGTTTGCGAAAACCGTTTCAAACTGCGTAAATCTGTGTTCGCACATCACGTAATAACTGCAAAGGTGGAAAAATGATATTTGGTGAAATGATAGGTGGTCACTCACTTTAAACTATAAGCGTCTAATTAAAAAAAATCGATCAGATTTCGAGATTTTGCGAAAAATGTTTAAAACTGAGTGAATCTTTGTTCACGCTTTACGTAATAATGACTAAAGCGAATGATATGAAATTTGGTCACATGATCGATGGTTGCTCAACATAAAGTATAGGTGTCCAATTTTTTAAACATTTTTATTAGATTTTGAGATTTTGTGAAAATTCGCCCAAAATGCGGTTATATTTCTTCAAGTAATAACGACTAATACGAAATTTGGTGATATGATAGGTAGTTGATAATCTTAATTTATAGGTATTGAGAATTTTTTAAATATTTTGATTACATTTTGAGATTTGGTGAAAATCGTTTAAAAATGCTAAAATTTTTGTTCCAGCATCACGAAATAAAGACTGCAGGGAATGAAACGAAATTGGGTGACATGATAGGTTGTCACTCAACTTAAATTCTAGACTTCCAATTTTTCAAAAATGTTGATTAGATGTAGAGATTTTGCGAAAATTATTTCAATATGCGTAAATATTCGTTCGCGCATCCCATAATTACGACTAAAACGAATGAAATGATATTACTTAGTTACTCTCTAACCTGTAATATTTTAACAATACATAAAAATTATAATTTCGCTTTCTTTACTTTGGCAACATATACTACATCCATTCTGTGTACTCCTACAATGCTGACGAAAGTTCTTGCTTTTAGAAATTTGCATTCAGTACTAACCCGTCAACGACGGGTACTTCAGCTAGTCATATATAATTTTGAAAAGCTTGAGACGCTTCTATGTGAAGTCAAAAGAAGTATTGACCCCTCAAGCTTTTAAAAATCATGTATTATTTTACGATATCTGTTATTCGTCAACAGTGTTTTCAAACTTTTCTGTAGACTTAATTTTACAGCTTCTATACTTGGTCATACTGAAAATTTTCGTAGTCTTTTTGAAAATTGCTTTACACTTTCACTAGTTTAACCCTCAACAATAAAAGAAAATGATGCCGAAAACTATTATAAAAGATAGTACCAGGTTACCGAGCCAAGCTCAGAATCTAAAGGCTCCTTAAGTGTAAAATAATTAATACGTAAATGCCTGGGCACGTATCAATAATCTTCATGGTTGCCAAAGATTTTCATCGCTGTCGGATCACCCATACATTATCAGGTAAGCATTGGTCGGCATTCAATGTTACAATGGCATATACTTTGTTTTGAAGAGGGATGCTAAATATTCGATGGTCGGTGCCATCAGAGTTGAGCAAAAAGTAGTTTAACGTAAGGTGCCTCCTTTCCTTCTGTAGCAGATCAGCGAGGGTATCAGCGAAGATCTTGGGCGATGCATTCACTAACAGCGTCTTCATTACTTCAGAAATATATCTGTCCATATTGAGGACGTTCAAATTCAGCATCAAGAATTTGAGTTGGTTGAACTATCAGATGAAGGAGTTTATAAAAAATATTCATCAAGTCTGTTACACACTGTTCGCAACGTAGTAGTACACACCAAAATCGTTAATAGTTTCACTCGTCATATACTGTGAGCAAAGCCATTGTAAAGTATGCTTTCAAATTTCGAATTCTTTGAAATAGGGGTGACATCGAAGAAACAACCACACCAATTCATTAGGAAATTCGGAATGTCCTACATCAATCTTACAGTCCCCAAAATGGTTTCGGTTAATTTTTGTTTTTACTCTTCAGAAAAATGCAAAGCTCCAGGGTGAATGCAATCCATGTTAAAAAGTTTTAAACTATGATAATAAGTACCCACATTTGTGGCAGCTTTGTAGATACTTAGACTGTTTACCCGAAGTATTTGTCGACGTCTAGCTGTTCCATGTCGTTCTCCTTCCAAATACTAATCATCTGTTTCATCTGCTTGTGTTTGAACTGCACGTTCACACATTGGGCTAAGTGCTGCTGTCGGTGATCATATGTTTCCACAGCTCGTTTTTGAGCTACACTTCCATGAATTTACGTCTTTATAATACATCTATGATGATAATTCTTTACGATTGAAATTGTAAATTTCTCTATAGTGCTTCAATTCAAACATAAAATACTTATTTTCTTCTAATTCAAAGCATGCATAAGCATGCATGCAAAGCATGCATTCAAAGCATACATCATGCATAAACAAATTCTACAAGCGTAAATTCAATCTTATAGATACATAAATATAGATGCCATAAAAGTATAATCTTACATAAATATGCTTTAAACATAATTTTATTTTATAAACTCACGCTTAAGAAAATAAAAAGTGTAACGCAATTTAAATTATTAGTACAAAAGGACACTTCGAAATCATGAAATCAAAAACAGAATAGATCAAAAATATTCTTTTACAATAACCCTAACAACTACTTAAACGTTGAAAATAATAGAACAAACGGACAGACTGAAGAAAATGGACTTCTAACCTCGAATAAATCAAAGATACATCGCTCCTATGTAGTTACGCTGATCCCTGACTCTGTCACAATTCCAGTTCAACCACTCAAAATAAAACTTGGGTCCTAATAAAACCCGGAATAACATCCAAACAGATTAAAAATGTATTGTTTAATAACATAAAATTTACACGGTTCGTTGGTGCGATCAGCCTGAAAATTATCATAATTATGTAAAAAAAAAAGAAAGAAAGAAAAAATGTGATAATCCACCCGTTTCATGATTTTTAAGCGGTTTTTTTTTTTTTTTTGTATTTTTAGCTCTATTTCATTTAAGAGAATAAAAAAAGCTAATCATTTGAGTGTCAGAATTATCTATTGCAAGTGACATTCACGTTACATTGAAGTCACGGTTATCAGGCTTTGGAGGAAAAATTACGATTCCAATTCGCTTAAGATAGCTTTTCTAAATTACTACTCAGTTTAACTTTTTTTTCAAAAATAAAACGGTTTTCTATGCATTAAGCATGGATATAGGAGAGGATGTTGATACCAAACGAAATGTTTCGAATACGAAATGTTTCTGCAGATTATACAATTCGAATTTCGATGTATAATAAAAATTGAATATGAAGTTATTTGATTTTAAGTGGGTAAATATTAAATATTCTGAGTGTAGACATTCTATCGCCCGCTGTAATTGTCTCCACAAAGGGCTTTATCCTTTAGTTTAATGACAGTACACAACACAAAACAACACAGTCTAATCCGCGTCTAAATAAGAATTGAAAATTTATTAGAAAAAAATCTTAGTAACCAGATTTCAGCCTCCCAATTTACTGCTTCCACATATGGACAACTCCCAGCCAGCGGCCGGATGGGGCCCGCCATGGCTTTTGGACCAGCCCTCACGACAAGTCAAAACCCTGTATAAAACCTATATAAAACATTCAAACTACCATATAAATCCGAATTATACGGCCCGCGATTTAGCTAACATCCTGAAGTCAGGCCCAGGAGGCCTCTATCGTTAAGTTCTGCCCGCAACTTTTAAAAGGTTGTCCATACGATGATAAAATAAATGAGTTGAAATCATCAACTGCAGTGAATGAAAACTAAACTGATGGGTGATCATCTGCAAAATTAATTTGAATATCGGCTGCGAGCCCAATTTAGGAATCGATCGTATAATTTTTTCATCGGAGTTTCGAACATCGTTTCATTATAAACGGTTGACCCATTCAAAAAAAAAAAAAAAAAAAAAAAAAATCATCAGGGTAACTACATTTAAATATTTATCGTCAACTTGGCGGAATAAGGCAGTTAAAATAGAATTCAACCTAGTGCCGTTATTTAAAAAAAAAAAATGGAATTTTCATGTTACGTCACAGGATTTTTTTTCTTACTGTGAATGGCTGAAAAGGGTGTCATTTTCATTTAAAGTATTCGGCTAAGCTGAAACTTTTATGCACTTTTGAAATTCGCATCATATGGATCAATAAAACACATGAAAAATCTTTATTGTTTTAGTATATACGCGAAAATACATTTAGCTTTACGTTAGTTACAAAAGGATAATTGTAATAAATTCAGGCAATTTTTCACATAAGATTTACGAATAGTTTTGTATTAATAACTACGAATTAAGAATTATTAAATTATTTACGTATATTCCATCAATGTGCTTGCGGGGATGGCAACGAAGACTCTTTTCTCTTTTTCTTTCGCTGGTTGCCAGGACGATATTTTGAAATAAAAATAACTTTTTAATTCTTAACAAATTTATGTAGCTGAATGGTGTAATATATCTAGTTACTAAAATATTTATGTGTCTGTGTACTGAATATCAAGTTCCATTTATTTTGTTTCTTTGCGAAATTAATTTTTACTATTATATATCGATGGCGTGTATTTTTTAATCCGCCCTAATCTTATTTGAGCGTCCCTTTTAGGAAGATTGCATCAAGTGTGTTTTTCAAACGCTCAATAGATGGCGCTACCGTCCAAAAATTTTAAATTTTAAATTTTGAGCGTTTTAGAGTTTTTTCAATTAATTCACCTAGCTCAATCGTTTCAGGGGCCCAAAAAAACCCCAGGTACGAAATTTAAAAAGAATCCTTAGAGCAGTTTTCGAGATCGCTCGGACATATATACACACACACACACACACACACACACACACACACACACACACAAACATTCCTCGTTTAATATAAGAGCGGATTAGGGACATATTATTTTTCCTTTCCAAATAATTAACCTTAATATATTAACAGAAATTTCATTAAATCCTTGGCAGCTTATTGCATGACAAAATTTCGTTGGCTTTCAACCACCTCACCTTCCCCATCCCAAAACCGCCTCTTTCTATTGGTGCATTAAAAAAATTCTTTCCTGCACTCTCAGTCAGTGGTTATTGGAGTTCCTGTCAACTGCTTATCAGCCAGCATTTTTATTAGATCGTCAAACATCGCTAAATTATCGATCGCCGCATTATTATTTTTTTTCTCTTGCTTTTAGGTGACAGCAAGATTTTTTTTTTTTTTAATCAACACGGAAAGCCTATTAAAAAAGGAAAAAAAAGGTGCCCTTAACGGCTGGGAACGAGTTGAAGAATTCATAGTAGGAAAATTTTGCCATCGATCTGGGGAGATATTTTTTTAATCCCTGGAGTGAGTAAAGCCAATAACACCATCTATTAACGATGTACGTTTATCAAACTTTGCTAATATGTGGATGTGCGTGTGTGTGATGCTTTTTCAAAACTTGATGCGATGTTTAACTTTGGATAAGCTATAAATAAATAATCATGATTTTCACATTAATCATGTTAAAATTCGAACGTAGGTTAAGGTGGGATAAAATGAGTATGAGAAGAGGCAATTTTTTATCCATCAGCTGTTTTCTGTTAACCCTTTACCGCGCAGTGTTCCCGCTCTGGGAACACCCAACTCTGACGTTTGAACGGTTTCCAGTCACGAAGACTAGATTTGATTTCTATAAAAATAGTTGCGGGTGCATAGCTCCACGAGAATCCTTTACTTTTTAGCACGTCATTTCCCGTAAAAAAATTGTCACGATTATTTTTAAACAGCACTGACATCTGCTGAAAAATGGAAGAATGCGAGAACGGCTGGATAGATTGCCCAATGCTGAAAAAAGGGCAGCCGTTGCCATCGCTGGCTGTGCGCGCACAGCCAGCTGTCGTCAAAAAAAGGGCCTCTAGATCTGTGGCACTCGATGTACGTTTCGATCGTCCGCCATCTTGCTGGTAGTTATGTCGAGCGATGGCAACGTCTGCCCTTTTTTCAGCATTGGTAAAGGGTTGCACCTCAAAGGGTTAATAATAGTATGAAACGTGCAAATTTTTGTGTTAATGTATGCAATGCGTTCATTACCTTCACACCTGAAAAGATTTTATATAACTTTATTAGTTTTAAAAGCAAATATTTTAAATTTTATTAAAAACTTTTTTCAGTAAAGGTGGGATGGAATTGGTAATAGATTTTTAAAAATCCACTTTACCAAATTTTATTTATTTCCTATCATGAATCACATATTGTTCAAATTTTAAAACATTGCATTCAAGGCTATAAAACTTTAATCATTGTACTACAACATCTGGCTGTAAAGTGCAAAAGTACAAATAATTTGCTTTTAAATCCTCCCGTATGAAGAACGGGTACTTCAGCTAGATAATAACTAAATAATTACTCAAATCCTAAACAATAATCTTGAAAAATTGTCTAATGTTTACTTTGCTACAGCAACAATCACATTCAGTTATTTTTGCTTCTTTTACCGAAGAATATATTCTTAGCTCGCACTCGCATCTGCTGCCATTTTCGTAATAATAATAATACTTAGCAAGAAATAGGAGGTGGCAAGAAAAGGCTTTTTGTGTCTTCCTTTGTTAAGGATCATCTTTTGTTGCTCTTCTTTCCCATATCTTGGAAAAACAAGATAAGTGAGAGCCTACTTTTCATTCTTTCTTTTCTTTTGCGAGAGTTTCTAAACAATAATTGCACACGCATTTATTTATCATGTAGGTCCATAACGTCCCTAAAACATTGACCTCGGCTTTTATTCCTTAAACATTGATCATAAGCCTATGCACTAAATTACAAGGTTACTTGGAAAAAAACTGCAGAATTTTGAAATCCATTAAAATTTTCAGTAAAATAAATTTGAGTAAATACAAAAATTATTTTTTATACTTGCCTAGCAGAAAAAAATCACTTTTAGTAAAGTGTTCCCCACACATTCTATGCATACATTATTGAGGCTATGTACAAAATTTGAGAATTATATTCTAAAAATTTTCAAATACTATATGAAGATAAATATGTTCTGACTTCAAACTAATTTTCAATGGCTTTGGAAGGGGAAAAATATCACTTCGTATGATCACGTTACAAGTTTTACACTGTATAAATAATGAAAGAAAACAACTATTCTCACTGTAGTTATAGAAGTTTACATATAAATTCATGTATACGCCCTGATCAACTTTGTTTAATGATATCTCTTTAAAGATAGACTTTTGATAATGAAAGACTGAATTTTTTATATCGCCTGATTAATGTGTCCTTTTACGCATTGGAATTTCTTTTTTCTTTTTTTTTTTTTTTGTAAGGGGTCGAATGAAATTTTAATTTTGTATTTGCTCAAATTTCATTCTCTGAAAATTTTAATCAATTTCATAAAATCCTGAAACTTTCATTTTTCAGTATCTTTGTAATTGATTTGTCTAAGAACAATATTTAAGGCATAAAAGTCAATGCAAATGCTTTTAAAATACCTTGTATAAGTACAGATTGATTCAGAACTCTTGTAAAAAAAGGAAACATGTAAGAGATAATAGCGTAAACTAAGACAATTGATCACAACTATTATAAGAAAATATAAGGTTTACAGTAAAAACAAATTCAGTTAACGGATTTCTAAGTCACACAGACTCTTTTTATTATAAAAAATAATAATATTAGTAATAATAAAGTAAATGTGTTACTTATTATATATATATTTATATATCTTCTCTTTTTGTTTTATTTCTTTACTTTCTCTCTTCTATTGTTATTACAGTTATATTTCTTTTTTTCTTTACTTCTTCTCCATTTTTAACTCAACTTTTTTTAGTCTTAAAATCGTGTGCGAGAGTGCATTCAGGACCATTCACTAGTTCTTAAAATCGCAAGTGTTCGTCAAAACAAGCGTCGACTGTAGTTTTCTTTCTTTCGAATGGTATTTTCTTTTTTTATTTTCATAGTTTTTCTATTCACTTGCATAATTTTACTATTTCTTTCCTGCCTGTGATTTGGTTGATGATTTTTGCCGTAGAAGAAAGGTCTTTGTACCACTCGAAACATGCTTACTGTAATATATTTTCTAGTAGTGTTCTTAACAGAATGTTTTATTTTTATATTTTTAACACCATTTCTTATTTTGTGTGTATGTTTTTAATTCGAAGTTGAATGCATTGCTATAATATACCCCCATTCTTCGCAAAAATTAGGCACAGGCACAGATACCTCACAAATACTGCAATCCGGCTAGATCTCTGTATGCATTCATTGTAGTAAATAGTCCGTAGCTGGTGAGTGTTTACTAAGAAACCAGAAAATTGAATAACTGGTCAGTGTTTTCTTTTTGAAAACTTTTACAACGTTCTCAACAAACTGGTGGTTGAACTGGCCAACTATGACTTCTGAAAGGAAAACAATCGTAAAACATCCAGGAGAATTTTACTTTTATATATTGTTTATTTTGTAATCGATGTTTGCGAGTGTGGTTATAAGTTTTTTAGGCGTTGTTATTCAGTTTTATACACACATGCTATTCAGATCTTACTGTTGGTACTTGTATATGCACATGTGTCCCACTGTTTGGTTTGACCTGACTATGCCACAGTAGGAGACCTCCTATATTTAATGATTGTTTAAAATAATAATAATAATAATAATTGTGAAGTAAATAAACTGGAAATGCAGCCTTGAATAGCCTAGATATTCCATAAAACACAATTTCTCATGTTGTCATAAACTACTACCAGAGTGTCTCATTAATACAAGCACTATGTACTGTTGTTAGAATTAATTATTACATGGCGACAATTAATACTTTCGAATTTTTGTGGCAATCTGCTCTTCTGGGAATTACTTTGAGCTTCCTTCGTGTTCTACCTGTCGAATAATTAAATTTTGTAGCATGAAAATTGGTTAACTAAAACTCGAGATAAGGAAGTTTTGTATTTTCCATATAAAACATAGAGTTTGGCGGTTTCTTGCTAAATACTGACGATATCGCTTAACTGACTTCAGTTTTGCGCACTTATTTTTGACGTCATATTTGATGATAATAATCCTAAAAGGCTCCAACTTTGGCAATATTTGGCATGATTTTATTAATGGCTCCTGGTATTACTCAATAGCATTAGTATCACAGAATCAAGGTGCGTGATTAATGGGGGATTTCTAGAAATCGAATTTCTCTCCAGGGCCAGATTTCCCATAAGGCCAACCTAGGCCATGGCCTAGGGCGCAGAACAAAGAACTCCCCTGCAGAACAATCACGGATGAGGAAAAGGACTGGAAAGAAGAAACAGAAACGGCTTACTTTAAGTGATTATTGCCCAAGAAAAACACGTTTATGGCTTCCGAAAAATTCCTTTTTTCCCTAGTACAATTTCTTTTCTATAGAAAACCCATGTGTGGAGATCCATTAACCCCCCTCTTGCGAGCAGACACAGAATTGCTCGCACAGCACCCCAGCACAGACCATGTCCAAGTCGACGACGAGTGTCGCAGAACTAAGAGATCCCCTGCAGAACAATCACATTGAGGATAGGAGGGGTACCGGAAAGAACAATTATTCAAAGTCAGTTATCATAGAAAAGGCGTCGGACCGTCTGTGCTCTTCCGATATCCCAACGTTCCCGAAAAAAGAACCACACCATACATACTCATAGAACGGTAAATATGTCTGCTCGAGAAAAAGTCCGTTGCTTTGAGTGTAATACGTCTATAATTTTGAAACATTTGAAAACGCATTAACAACGCTTTCATCCAAAATATATCGGTGAAACATCGCGCAGTTAATGAAACGAGCATTTCTGGTTTCTTAGTTCCATCTGAAAGATCGCCAGAAAAAGTGCATTCTGATTCTGATATGTTATCTATAAAAATGCCAAGAACAGAAACTGATACCGAAATTTTGCAGAAAGTTAAACAAGATGTGACAAAGTCAAAAGAATCTTTACCCAATGTGGACGCTGCTAATGAAGGTGAACAGAAAAAACGCCACTTTTAATTTCTGGCTACGTACTCTACATTTAATAGTTTTATGATGTAACATAGTCGTTGTATGTTAGTTGATGAGGCAAGGAGCGTAGCCAGAATTTTTTTTCGGGGGGTTGTATGAGATATAATTTTGTATTGATAAACTTAATTTCTTATTGACGACAAAAATCTGAAAGCTCTTAATAACTAATTTTGAAAGCTTCGCAAGGGGATATATCCCGAAATCCCACTCCCTGGTTACGCTCCTGCAGTGACGTCAGAAATAAGAAGGAAAGTATTTATTATTGTGTGTATTATTTCTATGGTAGGAAAGGGGGGGTTGGGGCTCGAGCCCCCTCATACCTTTGGAGGATGATAGAAAATAACCATATATCGGTGTCTTTTTAGTGTCCAGAATCCATGAAAACATACTGAGCCCCCCCCCCACTCCCTCCCAAACCTACCGAATTGCTACGCTACTGCGCCCCTATCGGATTGAGGGGAGACCTAGCGTTGAGCTATTACTTATTATTACTAGTTTTCTTTTTATAAGTGCAAGATTTTATTCTGATTCATGGTAATTTATCTTTGTTTTTAAATAATAAATTTTAGAATAAGGAAGATTTATAAGTATATACAGTGGACTCCGCTTAATGTGATCGCGGTTAATGTTATCAATCGCTTATTGCTATCGAAATTACTTGGTCCCGATTTTCTCTATTCATTTGTATGTTAAAATTATCGCTTTATGTGATCATTACATCGGTTAATGTTATCAGTTTTCGAACCTCATTTTAAATGGCAAAGGAATATTCGCAATGTATTCAGAAGGAACCCATTCTTTTCTTTCCCTTTGCTGTTGTTTGAATTTCCCAGAATTCTCCCTCTTCCACCTAGGGAAATGGGGAATGAACAAAGGAGTGAGGAATTACACTTTCCTGGAATTCCCCCCTCCCCCCCCTTCCACGCACATCATCGACCTTGAACAAGGTCGATGACGCACATCCTGCTGGTGGTCAGTGGTTGTCAGATAACCGTTTTCTGGCCCGTTTTCACTTGCTGGGCATTGTAATCGAAAAATTTATGGCTTTTCTTATGACCAGTCGGAATGAGCCGACAAACGGTAACCCATAAAACCACACCCCTCACATGATAGATAGACGGAACGGGAGCTTTTTTCCTGAGAACGTTTCCTTCAATACATTGTTTACCCCTGGAGTTCCCCTCAATCTTCAGCGCATGTGAACTGGACATTATCGGAACTCAGAAGGAGCGTATTCACATTTTATGCCTAGCTCCCTTATATGCAGCTTGTCGATATGGAAGCCAGAAAGCGAAATGATTTAACGTTAAAACAAAAGATCGAAATTTTAAATCGTTATGACAGGTTACCAAAAATGAGTCAGCGCAATGCTGCAGCGCAGTTAAACATTTCTCAGCCTTTATTGTGTAAAATTTTGAAAAATCGTGATGAACTTACTAGAAGAGATAAACAAAATGAAAATACGGAGTGCAAACGTAATAGAGCTGGTAAAGATGAGCAAGTTGGAAAGGCTGTAAGACTTGGGTTTGAAAATGTTCGAGAACGTGATGCTCCAGTCAACGGCACCCTTATGCAACAAAAAGCAGAAAGTTTAGCTGCTCAAATGAGAAAAAAGATTTTGTTGCAACAAATGGTTGGTTTCAGCGATGGAAGATACGCGAAAATATTGTTTACAAGAGAATTCACGGCGAACAAAAAGATGCCGATAAGCCTGTAGCGGAAAATTGGCTACGAGACGAGTGGCCAAAACTAATTGCCTCATATTCACCAGAAAATGTGTACAATGCCGACGAAACAGCTTTGTATTTTAGAGCACTACCAGAACATGCATACTTATTTAAGAATGAAAGCTTAAAAGGACATAAACTCTCAAAAGAACGTATCACTGTTTTATGTTGCGTCAGTATGTCTGGAGAAAAACAGAGACTTTTAGTCATCGGAAAAAGTAAGAATCCTCGTTGTTTTAAAGGTGTTTGTAGGGAGAGCGTGGGGCGAGAGCTGGGTTTGAACCCAAGGACTTATGGATGGTAGAATGAGGCGCAATCCGGCTCGGCCAAAAGGTACCTATTCGGCCGGCCTTCAATTGCCGGGTGTTGTGTGCGCGGAGGTGATCTCGTGCCTCCACGCTACCCCCCCCCCCCAGAGAGTCAGTCGGAGGTTGACGAACGATATTCTAAGCGTTATGGAATGCTGCCACTCGTTGTGGACTTTTTGAGGTTGCTGCCGCTCGTTGCGGACTTTGTGAGGTTGCTGCCACTTGTTGCGGACTTTGTGAGGTTGCTGCCGCTCGTTGCGGACTTTCAAAGAGAGCCGAGCGAGAGATGGAAGAGGTCGGTGCTGGCGTCATCTGTCGCTATTGGCGAGAAGGAGAATGCGTGTTCGTAGTCCGGGTCATTAGTGTAGGGAGAGCGTGTGGTGAGACCTGGGTTTGAACCCAGGGACTTATGGATGGTAGAATGAGGCGCAATCCGGCTCGGCCAAAAGGTACCTATTCGGCCGGCCTTCAATTGCCGAGTGTTGTGTGCGCGGAGGTGATCTCGTGCTGCCACATGTTAAAAAACTTCCTGTCGACTACTATGCTAACAAGAATCCCTGGATGACAACAGTCATTTTCAATGACTGGATACGTAAGTGGGACGATAAACTAAAACAAGATATTCTTCTCCTTGTGGACAATTGCACTTCACACGTTTTAAATGTCACTCTGAAGCATATTAATGTTGTTTTTTTACCCGCAAACACTACTTCCCTTTTGCAGCCTTGTGATCAAGGAATTATTCGTGCTTTGAAAGCATATTATCGCCACGAAATGCGGGCACGATTACTGGATGAAATAGAGTGCACACAAAATCTTAAAGCTAATGATTTGGCCAAGAAAACTAACGTTCTTGATGCGGTGCACCTGTTAACAGCTTCCTGGAATCGAGTTTCTGCTCAAACGATCAGAAACTGCTTCGCCTACGCAGGATCTTGCGAAAAAAATGACCAGAAATCTGAAGGAAAGATTGAAATTCCTTCGGATATGACCCCTGAAGAGTTCGAGGCATTGGTGGAAGTAGATCAAAGCATCCCAGTAGCTTCCACATTAAATGAATCTGAAGTCTGTCAGATTGCCATAGGAAAACAGACGAATGATGGAACTGATGAGTCCGATGAAGAATCTGTTGATATTGAGCAACCTCCTACAAGTGCTGAAATGAGACATGCATTAAAAGTGTTGAAACGTGGAGTTCAACACCGCTCCGATGACTTTAAAAAACATTATGAATACGAACAATTTATTAATAACCTTCTAAGAAAAAATTGTAGACAACCAACCATTGATAATTTTTTTTAATTACCTATACAATTCTTGTATTTTAAAGGATAATATACAGTACATAAATATAAGGTGAATTTTTCCATTTTATCTTGAAATTTAGTATGTGTAAATTAGATTGGGGGGGGGGGTAAATTTATCTAATTTTGCATATCGTTTATTGTTATCAATCGGTTATTGTTATCAAAATCACGGTGTCCCAAGCTGATCACATTAAGCGGAGTCCACTATATTTATTTATAAATATTTTTTTTTTGAAAATATTCAATTTAAACATTGGTACTCTTATTTTAAAGATGGCTTTTTAAAAATTGAATTACGGTATTACTATGTCAAAAACAACTTTTAAAAAATCTTCTTTAAATGTTAGTGTAATTGTAATGTTTCTAAACAAACTTTTAAATGCTGAAAAAAAAACAATAACACTTTTTAAAGGATTTAAAACTCATTTCTTAAAATGTAAAATATTGGCTATATGTAACTGCGATTAAAATTAATAGTTAATTAGTTTTTTTAGAATAGTTTTAATAATTATGTTTACTATTTTTGATATTGAAAGCTTATTGCCCCTCACAGACTTTGATTAAACATCTGTATCCTTCTTATGAGAAAGCTTAAACTTTCTACATCACCTCATTAATGCAAGGGAGTGTATTTTACTTATTGGAAATTTCTGTAAGAGGGCTGTATAAAAAGTAAAAGTTTGTATTTATTTACATTTAATTTCCTGAAAATTTTATTCGACACCATAAAGTAACTTTGTAATTAATTAAATATGTCTAAGATCAATATTTAAAGAAGAAAACCCAAGAAAATAAGCGCTATTACAGTATCCACTTTATCTGCAAACAATCATCTGATCGCTGACATTAATACGATAACTCTGCAATTTAAACGAAGCGGTTTTCTGGTTTTATCTGATCCAGTCTTCGAATTTCTGTACCAATTTCGAATGTTGTGGTAGGAAAACTGACGGACGTCTGACGTGTCCAAAAATCGCACGAAGTTTACAATGCAATCCTCTGTTTTGCTATGACTTTTCATAAGTTTCTCAAAACTTAACTGTTTCGAGGCTTTAAATAGTAAAATTCAGGGTCTTCCTATCGAAATGATGAAAGATAATGTAAATTATCTGACAATCTTAAAAAAAAACTGTACTTGATAAAACACTTTTTTATGTGACATATAGTGCTGATGAGAAAAAACGAATTATTATGCATATTAAATTGAAATTACTGATCAATTTTTCGAGAGGGGTGGGCGCAATTATGGCCTTTGGCCTAGGGCGCAAAAATGTGTAAATCCGGCCTTGTTTTTCTCTTTCTCTCTCTCTCTCGTTAAATTGCTCGAAGGTTCGGAGAGACTATATAAGAAGACCACGATCATGCCAAAGCAATTCAGTTCAGTTAATTTCGAGTCAAAACTTAGAGTATCGTGCATTGAGAGCAGTGGAGCACACAAGGGGGGTGGGGGGTCCAGGGGGTCCGCCCCCCCCAATCGGCTTTGAAATTTGTTTTCGATTGATTATTATCCTATATCTATAGTAAATAAAATAATTCTAAGAAAAGATAGCAATAGTTTCAGTTCTAATAAATAAAAAAAGAAATTTTTTTCTCGTTTTCCTCGACTTTCAAGAACGAACTGAAAGCGAACATAAAATACCATTTTGCTCTCAAAACTGAACAACTATTACTTTCCTTCCTATTCTACTGTGTAGTATATTCTTAGGAAACTGGGTGGGACGAGTTTTGATGAATTCCATCTCATGAAAACGAGCTCTTTCATCGCTGATTTTTGACAATCTAGCTAGAACATCCCTAAACTTTGGAGGCCCCCCCCAGCCAAAAATCCTGTGTGCGCGCCTGATTGAGAGTTATGTATAGTTCTGCGCCATCTTGCTATTAAAGAGTGCCGTTTCCTTCTTTTGTTTTTCGAAGCTTATTTTGAAGCTGTTTGTGAATTCGTCATTGTTGTATGTTGAAGAGCAGTTGAGAGTTCTGCTCGAGAATTTCCATTGAGTTTTTAGACTGTAGGAAGATTTTATTGTATCCGAAATACAAGTATATGTGTTCTATTGACTGTTGAAGAGCGAGTTATTGCTTGTTTATTTCTGAGAATTGTGTACGGAAGATTGGTCATCGAATTTCGAGAACTGACAAAATTCGTGCTTTGTCTTGATCAACTTCTCTTTTACTAGAACTTTCCATACAAAATGGACTCCTAAATTTCGAACCGGAAAACTAAGCAGAGTTTTCTGCAGCAATAAACTGAAATATGTCTATAAATTCCCTACTCTGATCATTGTGTCCTTTCATTTTAACCTTTGAATGAATCTATTCAAGAGAAACTTTCCTTCTCATATCGCTAAAGGAACAAGTTAAGAACCAGCATCGCGATATAATAAACGGCGAAACTTGTTTGTGGGGCTTTCTCCAGTTATTAACGAGTCTTTCATGCTAAAGAGAATGGAAGTCCACCGCTGATAGATTGGCCCCCTGAAATACTGGATTTCTCTAAACTGTGTTTTATCAAATGACTCCAGAAGTTCTAAAGAAGGTTCCTTATTAAGGAATTATTGCTTGAGATAATTCCTTAAATTGCTAATCAGGTTAATTGATTAATGTCAAATGAAAGTTATACATTTAAGGTATATCTTACACGTCTGAAATACAAAGAAATGATATACGAAAAACTTCTTCGTTTCAGCAATTTTTTTTTAAGTGGCCAATAAACAATTCAGATAAAATCATATCTTTTCACAAAAGTGTGAACAATCCTAACTAATATTATAAATGCGAAAGTGAGTTTGTATGTATGTTTGTTTATGGCGCTTTCACGCCTAAACCGCTGAATCGATTAGGGTGAATTTTGGTTTAGATATAGATGAGACCCTGGAGAAGGCTATAGCCTCCTTAGAATTTTAGATTTTAATTACTTTTTTAATTATTAATTAAATACCGTTTTTACGTTGCCATGCTTGGCGAGTTTCGCCCGTATCAAATCAAATGATTCATGTTTTGAGCAAACAAGAATGCTATTACTTCAATGAAGAAGCGCGTGCATCTGAAAAACATTAAATACCACGGAAATTATGCCATTTTTATGACAAATCTATCTCTCTATAATAATAAAAATGAATGTTCTCCAGACAAATCTACAGAAAGTAGAGCTTTGAAAATTTGAGCATATAAGCCCATGACTTCGGTAAAGTGCACCTGAGGCTCAGAAGTTTGAAATTTTAATTACTTTTCTAATTATTAATTAAAAACCGTTTTATCGCCCGCACAAAATGATTTATGCTTTTGAAATAAAGCAGAAATTCTATTTGCAGATTCACATCCATTTGAAAAATATGAAATGGTATGGAAATTATGTTGATTTTACACCAAATTAAAAAGCATTAGAAAGAAAGGTCCAAATTTGTTTCCTACCAATAATATAAATGTGTAAGTTTGTGTGGTTAGATGCTTTTGACTGAATCACACAAAACTGGTTGAACGGATTTGGAAAAATTTGTACTGAAGATAACTTATGCCCTGCATTAACAGACAGGCAACCTTTCATGCATATAGAATAAATAATTCTTTTACAAAAACACTCACAATAATTCTAATGCATGGCGCTCAATGGAAATTTTATAGCTACTAAACCGATTTTAAAACTTTTTTCACTGATTGAAAGTTACACCATTCCTGAGTATTATTGTTTGTTGGTTTGTGGATTAAGACCGATTGACTGCACTAGGGTCCTAGGCCTACATGGGGAATTCCTCTGTGGAGAACTTTCTAAGGGATCCTAGCCCGTATTTACGCGAAATTTTGCAGAAAACCACGGAAGACTGCGAGCGGCTAGGTCGACAGGCGCAACCGGGGTTTGAACCTGGCACTTCCCGCCTTCCAGTTTCAAGAGCAGAACCTCTCAGACACTGGTAGGCCCCTGAGTATTATAGGCTACCTTTTATGCATATATCACAAATAGTTCTTTTACAGGGATACTCATAAGAATTACATTACGCTCTATGTCTAACTCTGTAAGTACTGAACCGATTCCAAAACTATTTTCACTGATAGCAAGCTATACTATTCTTGAGTATTATAGGCTAAAATTCATGCATATAGCATAAATATTTCTTTTACAAGAACACTCAAAACAATTCAGATATACTGTCGTAACTGTCTCTATTCGACAAATGCGAAAAAAAAGTCTAAATGTAGTAACTCTGCTTACTCCCTTATTTTAAATGAAGTATACTACCATGCATTATACTTCATTTAAAATAAGTAAAAAGCAAATGATATTTAAATGCAGTTTCGTTTGTCGCAAACATATTTGTTATTCACACATGCTTCATTTCTCTCGGGACCTAATTCTAACGCCAACGCGAACGAAGTCGCGGGTAGCAGCTAGTATGTATATATATTTAAGTAAATAAAGAAAAATAATCAAAAACACTAAATTATTGATCTTATTTTAAGTTATAAAAACTTAAAAAACATGAAAACTTAATAGAAACTGGCGAACGCGATAATGTATTACAAAGGAAAAGCGTAGTTAAATTATGCCTGGCGAAGACAGTAAAAAAGTTTTTGTAGTCGATTATTATGTAGATTTCGATATTTCGATCAATAGATTTTCGATCAAACAAGTGTTTTATAAAACAAGGAATACAAACGCGGCACACTCATAGATTATGATGTACATTCAGAACAGTATTTATAAAGGTGAAATATTGTTAGAATATGCTTGGCAAAGATTGTTAAACAGTTTCAGTAGGCGATTTTGATAGAGATTTCGATTCTAAAGAAGAGTTTTATAAAACAAGGAAGGAAGAAAAATACGTCGAAAAATAAAACGGCGAATACTAAAAGTACCACGCTCGTGAATAGCAATACACTTTGAAACTTAATGGAATAAGGAAGAAAAATAGGAACGACGTATGGATTATAAAATGCTTTTATAGCGCTTTAGTGGGCATTTAAAATATGTAAGTGTTTCAGATTTTTCAATTATTATTTCATGTATGCTCACACATGTTAGTCTAGAAAAAACAGCCATTCAATTATTCTTTTTAATATACAAGATTAATTTATACAGTTTTAATTGGTGTGTTGTACATCTGCCTCACAATGAGACAAAGAGTTAAATATGGTTTCAATATTAAAATTGAGTGTTAAAAATATAATAAAAAAGTGTAACCCATCTCCGATAATATGTTTTTTCATACTTATCCCTTGAAACTTTTTTGGATTCGCCACTGTCTTCAACTTGTAACATGTCCTTTCAAAATCTTGAACTCAAGTTTAAACCTGTTAAAAAATCATACTAAATCTATGAAGCAATTTGATATTTCAATTCCAACTCCTGGATATTGATTGAAAGAACCAGGAAGAACGATAAAAATGAATAAATAATAAAATCCTTAGTGCTTTTAAATATAGCAGGAACATTTTCAAAGTTCTTTCGTTAAAACATTATGCAGGTATGAAAGAGAGAGTTGCTCTCCAACCAGTAGAGGCTGTAGTTAAGGCACTCATAACAAAAGGAATTGTCTTTGCATTCAGTGTTCTTCAATCAAGACTCGTTTATTTATATCCTATTTATATCCTGAGCAACGTTCTGAGAGGGAACGAGTCCTTTAGGCAGCTACAAGAAGAATAGATTTGATTTCTATAAAAATAGTTGCGGGTGACACAGCTCCACGAGAATGCTTTACTTTTTTGCACGCCATTTCTCATCAAAAAATTGTCACGGTTATTTTTAACAGCACTGACATCTGCTGAAAAATGGAAGTAATGCGAGAACAGCTGGATAGATTGCCCAATGCTGAAAAAAGGGCAGCCGTTGCCATCGCTCGACTTAACTACCAGCAAGATGGCGGACGATAGAAACGTTCATCGCGTGCCACAGATCTAGAGATCCCTTTTTTTGACGGCAGCTGGCTGTGCCCGGGCACAGCCACAGAAAAAAATTAAACGTCCTAATCTTCACTTGCAAGTGAGCGTTATTATTTATTGCTATAGAATGCATCTGATGAAGCAAAAATCTGCAAATATGATGTGTTAAAAATCCTAAAAATCTGCTGCTTGTCTTAGAACATTGCAAACGACAGAAATATGATCATATTTATGTTGTTTCTATTCAGTTATAATTAGAAATTCTCAATGCGTTTTTGTTGTACTAAAGTAAACTAAAGTAAGGAACCTTTTAATTTCTAAAATAAGATTAATCGTTCAAATTCAATCATTCAATTAGTTGAAGCTCGGAAATTATGGAAATTGTAAAACTTATGAGGTTATGCGTTCGAGATGGTAAAAAATGTCGTGTATTTGGAATATCTTTAATAGCAAATTTTTCTCTCAAATAAATTTTGTTGCATTATTAACTTAAAAATAGTGAGTGTACGTATATACATTCATTTATTCAAGTAGATCATTTCTAACATCATTATTTAATACCTATTACGCTGTTTCATAAATGTTTTTCTTTACTTTTGCATTAATTTTCCAAAATGAAAATATTTACAGAAAATATATAACTCCAAATTTTTTATACTATTACTATGACGTTTTACCTATAATTCTGTCTTAAGTCATTCTATAATTCATAACAGAAAACACAATTTACTTTATTCTTCAAATTATGGTTGTTTAATAATGACGAGCATAAATTCAGAATCACATCTTCTCAGTAACACTATAGTAATTTGTGAAGACTTTTTGCTCATAAAAGACATAAATATTCAATATCTTTTTTCGCCTGCTAATAGCTAAAAGAGCTGGAGGTTTTTTTTTGTCGTTGTTTTTAACTCCAAAAGTTAAGTATTTATGGGCTTACTTTCCGACATATGAGCCCATTAAAGCCCAAGTGGTGTAACTCCGTTTTTTGGTTTTATTGGATTAGGGTCACAGAAGTGTTCAGCAAAGACCATTCTACAGGGTGATCAGTTTAAAAGAGTATCAAATGGTTTTTCTTGTAACCCTTAAATCTGATGGATGTGGCAAGTATTCTAACACTCAAATATAATTTTTTGAGTCTTTTTTAAATGTGGTAGACAATTCCAAAAATGTTGGGCTGTTACAACTTTATTTGTGAGGTGAAATAGACATGGAGACGCACAATGTCACTTGATCCTGTTTAATTTTATTTTTGAAAAACATAATTCAAATTTTTTACATTATCATTTTCATAGCATGTTGAAAATGTTCACTACCCTTTTGAATGCAAACATGAACACGTAGAAATAAGTTTTCTGACACTCTTCTCAACATTGCTGATGTTATTGATGAGATTTCTACATGGTTTGTTTTAAGTCATCGGTGTTTGAAGAAAAGCCTAATTATTTTCATAGTTGCCTTTAGTTCATTAAAAATCAATTAAAACCTTCCGTAACTTTTGAAAATGCTTGTAATGATCTCAGCTCTGAAAATTTTCATTGGCTCACCAACTTCATGTCGGAAAGTAGCCATGTATGTCCGGAACTTTCGATAATAATTTTCCTTTGGTTATTTTTGCCTCTTTCTTTCTCTTTCTGTTCATCTGCAATTGGGGGAAAGAAACACGCGTGATATTTGGTCATTTTCTAAACTCATTTCTATGCCTTCCTGATTCTCGAATTTTAATACTTTTGAGTTTTTTTATCCTTTTTGTTTGTGTTTTTAATCCTTTTTAATGACAATATCACTTTTAAGAAACGCAATAAAATATCAAAAATCCTCATTTATTTTAGCTATGTATGAACGATGGCTCCCCCTTAAGGCAAAGTAATAAAAAATATCTTAAGCGCTTTTAAACATCATGAAGTATACTGTTCTCCCAGACTCTCGGGTGAAAATATTATGTGGACATAAAAGGAGGCGTGTTTCTTCCGCACCCACACAAATTCAATCAGGTCTCTCTCAAAAGAACTCCGAACAAAAAGGATTGCTGTTCGTTAAGTGTTCCATTAAACCTGTTTATTTATTTGTAAGTTTCTATAAATGGAGGGAAACCTTAAGTAAGTTCGACGTGAAACTTGCGAAATAAGTAAAGTGATTTATTGTTAAGTTCTTTTTTTACTTCTCTGAATTCTTTCTCTTAGTTGCGATTTTGTTTGCCAAAAATCACGTTGTACATTTCCTGAACCCTTTGAGGTGCTGAGATACAAAATTGCGTTTGCCGAAATGTACTTTTTACACCAATGTGTTTTGTTAACGAAGATATTCATTTGTCAAATTATTTTTTTTTTTTACCTTTTAAGCTTAAAAGTTATTTTTAGAGTTGATTTTTTCTCTGAACAAAGGGTTGCTTTCGTCAGAATTTTATTTTTCTTGTTCTAGAAACTGTCTGCGCTCGATAGCGCACTCAGAATGTATCTAAGGAAGACATATACAATGTGTCTCAAAAACATTGACCTCGGCTTTTATTATTTAAACTAGCTGCGTACCCGTTCTCCGCACGGTGGGAAACGCATCTTTTCCTTACACATTTAGAATTCGAATTAAACCCAGTAATGCAGAATCTCAAAACGTGAAAAAATACTTGAATCGTGTAATCGTAAGTTGACGTCATGAGTGCAAATTTTAGACGATTGCAACATGACACAAAAACTACGTCAATGTGACTGGCGATCAAAAAAGAAAGAACTTTATGGTATGCAGACAAAACTTTTCTCTTTCGAAAAATGCCATATTTCTACATCATATAATTCTCTTTGTGAAGTTTAATTTATAGCATTAATATATAGTATATACCACATAAATAACATTACATGATGTTGACAACAATTTTATCTTGCATTTTTCAAAGCGTGGACATTCATTAGCGCTCATTAGCGCTCATTAGCGTTCATTAGCGCAGTTATGTTACACACTACTTTATTAAATTTTACCTAAATTAAAAAATCTACATGAAACAATGGATGCATCATTTACGTTTAAAAGCCAAAAATGTACCCTGCTCCGGTGAAAATCATGTCGCTTTTGTAAATGAAAACGTTCGCGATGTAACTTCTGAGAAAAAGCTTATTACCCTTATTGAACTCTTAATGCAGTATCACATTTGTTACATAAAACTGACGTTTATCTCACTGTCAATTCGCCCTAAATAAATAAGTAATTTCATTTTTCATTTTTTACAGATTACAGTTGACCCCTTTATAACATGGCTCTACAACACGAATTCTTAGAACACGACGAAAACATTACGATCGTTTTCGTGTAACACGTTAAAAGAGACTCGTACAGCACGGTAAAATGAGACATATGTTCTGATATTATGACGCCTTAGCTCTTGTAATTAGCATTCCTTTTGAATGGCAACACCAAACATCATTGCATTTTTACGGAGCGCAAATAAGTTTTGCCGCGATTATACTGCGCAGTCCGCACTCCAGGTGGAGTATAGCTCAGGACCCGTACAACACGGATTCCTATAACACGGAACGTATCTACCGTGTTATATGGAATCTACTGTAGTTTGCATAGTGTCAAATTCAATAGTTAAGAAAATTCTGGGTTTCCGTATTTAGTAATATTTCATCTTACCTTGGTGGCCGAAATGTATTAAAACAAAATATTCGAACTGTATCAAAAGTAAAATTTACTCAAATTTTTAATTTTGTATAACCCTCAGAACAACTTCGGAGTTTGCCATCTACGACGGTTTTTCATGACGTGACAACTGATGCTTGCGTACAGTGGCGTAGCCAAGGAGGGGATAGGGGGTCACAACTCCCCATGCGGAGTTTTTTACCATACAACATGTATATTCTTCACTCCCGTAACATTCCCATGAAAAATTTTTGGCTACTCCTGCTTGGATATAATTGATCTTTTTTTTCATTTATCAGTGATCAATATACACTGCTGGCCATCGTAAATGCAACACCCTGAAGGAAGCATGCAAATAATATGAAATTTACAACATGCATTAGCTGAGGTGAGATATGCAAATGATTAGAATTTCAGCGCAGACGCACATCAAGCGCGCCTGTGGCGCCACCTCAAAGCGCTATTTAAGGCTTGGAGATTTCGACGGTTTCAAGTACAGCAATTGTGTTTTTCTTGCTTTTTTTTCAAAAAAACGATAAATTATGCCTCGTAGGAAACAACGATCATCTTTTGATCAAGTATCCGAGTTTGACAGAGGAAGGATAGTGGCATACCGAGATTGTGGGTTATCTTTCAGGGAAATCGGTCGTCGTATTGGACGAAACCAAACAACTGTGATGCGGATATGTGATCGTTGGGTGCAGGAGGGTACGACGGACAGACGTGATCGACCGCATCGACCTCAGTGCACCACGTCACGTGATGACAGGCAGATTGTACGCATGGCAGTGACGGACCGCTCAGTCACATCACGAACCATATCACAGCAGATTCAGTCTGTAACGCATCATCCAGTGTCTGCGCGTACCATTCGACGTCGTTTACAGCAGAATGGTCTGTCCGCAAGACGTCCGTTGCTTTGTCTACCTCTGACGCGGAACCACAGACGTCTCCGCCGCCAATGGTGCGATGAAAGAAGGATGTGGACGACAGAATGGAATGAAATTCTCTTTCTACGTTTAAAAGCCAAAAATGTACCCTGCTCCGGTGAAAATCATGTCGCTTTTGTAAATGAAAACGTTCGCGATGTAACTTCTGAGAAAAAGCTTATTACCCTTATTGAACTCTTAATGCAGTATCACATTTGTTACATAAAACTGACGTTTATCTCACTGTCAATTCGCCCTAAATAAATAAGTAATTTCATTTTTCATTTTTTACAGATTACAGTTGACCCCTTTATAACATGGGTCTACAACACGAATTCTTAGAACACGACGAAAACATTACGATCGTTTTCGTGTAACACGTTAAAAGAGACATATGTTCTGATATTATGACGCCTTAGCTCTTGTAATTAGCATTCCTTTTGAATGGCAACACCAAACATCATTGCATTTTTACGGAGCGCAAATAAGTTTTGCCGCGATTATACTGCGCAGTCCGCACTCCAGGTGGAGTATAGCTCAGGACCCGTACAACACGGATTCCTATAACACGGAACGTATCTACCGTGTTATATGGAATCTACTGTAGTTTGCATAGTGTCAAATTCAATAGTTAAGAAAATTCTGGGTTTCCGTATTTAGTAATATTTCATCTTACCTTGGTGGCCGAAATGTATTAAAACAAAATATTCGAACTGTATCAAAAGTAAAATTTACTCAAATTTTTAATTTTGTATAACCTTCAGAACAACTTCGGAGTTTGCCATCTACGACGGTTTTTCATGACGTGACAACTGATGCTTGCGTACAGTGGCGTAGCCAAGGAGGGATAGGGGGTCACAACTCCCCATGCGGAGTTTTTTACCATACAACATGTATATTCTTCACTCCCGTAACATTCCCATGAAAAATTTTTGGCTACTCCTGCTTGGATATAATTGATCTTTTTTTTCATTTATTAGTGATCAATATACTTCAGGATCGAAATCTCCGCGGTAAAAAAATGGTCTAAAAAATCTGACACCAGAAAATTCTGATTAACACAGTGGCGTTACACAAATCTTGCTTATGTCCGGAGGAGCAAATACATTAAAGGTTATGTGCTGCTCCGGATAATCTGCCAGGAAAACAGCAAAAATGACGTAAAAAATGAGATGCACACGCGAAGGAAATAAAATTAAAGATATGTAGAATTGCACGAAAACTTCGATTATTTTTAAAGTGCAATTCTGTTACAGTTAGTTCTATTTATTTCACGTTTGATGCGTTTTCACTTTTTAGAGTCTTAAATGCTGTAGAAATGAGTGGTTTCACTTAATTCTTAAATTTAACAGCTGTGGCATCAATGGATTTCGTTGCTACGGAAATTATAGCAATGTTAAAAATAGAACATGAAATGAGTTATTCATGTTTACTTTGCTAGAACTGCCATATTGGCGACATTAACGCCGCCAGTCGATGGCCAATAGCTCAAACCACAAATTAAACTTGACACTAAAGGCAATACGCAATACTTTGTTTGGCGGAATTTAAAAAAAAAATATCTATGCATACGCTAGTGACATCGGCTCATCTCAATTGTGGAATGGAATTAATAGTACGTACAGAGCTGCACTACATTTGAATATTTTTCGCCAACTTTGCTAAGAAATGTACTAACGTAGGAATCAAAATGCATTTCAATTCGTAAAACAAAAAAATATATTAGACAGTATTAGTTTCGCCTTTCTAACAGCTTTTAGTAAAAGAAACTTCCGTAGCGCTGCTTTAACAAATAAGATTCAATTATTTATTACACAGTACTTCGATCGCCAAATGCCAACATACGCCATTTTGCGAGATTTTTTTGTTTACAGGGAATCATTCAAAGCATTGATTTAACAGCAATCAAAATGGGAAATAGTTATCTATCATTTATATGGTTCGATTGCCAAAATTTAATGCAGGCATATTATTGATAAGTAGCAGTTATTTAAATTAATATTAACTATAACGGGCTTTAATCACCGTTAACTACCATGTACAAAATGCGAGAATTTCAATTTTCTGAAATTTGGCGGAATTCCTCTAATTTAAATCAGTTTACTTAATTTGGTGAAAATTCTATAGATCGTTTATAATCGCCTTGATAACTGCATTATTTCTATATGAAACATCGAAGTATTGCGCCGTAAAACTTATACTTGCTATTAAAAATACTATTTCGTTACGCTCTCAGTCGCACTAATTTGCACCAAGCCCAAAACTGTGCAAATCGGTAGAACCTACTACTTTCTCAAAATCGCCAAATGAGCCATTTTTTTTTCGGCCAAACTAAAAAATATACATATTAGTCTCGGAAATCTCTCAATCCCTTATTCTTTTACACATAAAAAACATTGAATTCCTGCTCTGATTTCACATGAACGCAATATTTTAATTAAAAAATAACTTTGTAAATAATCTAAACAGAAAAAAAAATCATTATTCTTTTATTTTTACTGCAGGAGTCTAAATAATTTAACAAAATAGCCAAACATGGCAACCTCGATGCTTATTTCTCCCTTTTTTGACTACAGGGGTTACAATTGAGGAATTGCGGAGATCAAAAATTAGCGTTTTTGACGGATTTTTTATCAATATCTCCTAAATTAATTCGAATTTCGAAATTTAAATTAGCGGAGGTTCTTTCTCGAAATTTTCCGAATTCGTGGATACCTCGTTCGAAACTCAACTCCCAGCCGTTTAGGAGGAGATGATGCTACACACACACACACACACACACACACACACACACACACACAGACGCGCACAGATTTTAATAGTATAGACTAGCTGCGTGCCCGTTCTTCGCACGGTAGGAAACGAATATTTTACTAAAATCTAATCGTAACTATCTATGCAAAAGCAAAATGTGAAAAAGTTCAAGTAATCCTTTTGTTGAAACTACCGTGAAATATGTTACGCAACGTAGGATTATGGTTTAGTTAGTTATAAGACGATCGTTGAAAAATAATGAATATAACACTTTTAATTTCACGAAATAGTTATTAACGTGGTATACTGTTCTTTAATCCATATTATCCAAACAAATCTACTATTACTACCAGAGATAAAAATGAGAATACTATCTATTACTTATATTAATATTATCTATCTTCGTTTCTCAGTTTTTAATGCACATTTAAAAGATACAGATTAGATATTTTAAACCAATGATGCCTTTCTACTTTTTGGTGATTCTGTGAAATTTATGCATTGCCATTAAAACAGATCTCCGTATATTTTTAAGCATAATTCTTGTCTGATCGGCGTGTTTAGCACAGCAAAATATTTCATCTCGCAAGTGGTGGAAAACATCCAAGCTGTACCAATTTAAATATTATTTAAATCCACCATGGTTCACTCGTGAAAACATCAAACTGTGTAATCTCGAGGAACTATTTGGAATCGCTCAAATTGCGAATAGGGCGTTAAATTGTGTTGCAGAGTTTACGAATTTCAGACAACTTTTAATCTATGACGTCACGTTCTGACCAGGGTAGTCGAATTTAGTCATTTCGCGCAGTAGTTTTCAAACGGAGTAATATTGAAACATACGACGTTGAAAAACTCTCGCTTGCAACAGAACTCTATTGAAGTTAATTTGAGAGATATTGGGGTTATTCCTAGCTAATCGGTATTTCAAATATTTTCCGTATCCATTTTGCTAATGATGTAACTTTTGTGCAAGAACTTGTTAAGTTGCTAAAATTTAACAAAAAAAGAGTATATCTAATACAGATAATATACCGCCAAAAGTCGTCCAAATTTGGCGACATTTTGTACGATTTTTGGGAATACATACAACGACCGTCGTCAAACCGATAGCGAATACTATGAATTATGTTAATTAGTATATTGCATCTTGTGCCGACATTTGAATTTCCCACAATTTAAAAAAATGCAAGTTTCCTTTCGTTATTATGGTTGCTGAAAAATCACAGAGCTCAAAAATCGCTAAGGGTAACACGCGCATTAAACAAAATACTTTGAATTTTTTTTAATAGTAATTTTTGCGTCAAAACCTTTTAATGTAATTAGATTTCTAACTCATTTTCATGAGGTCAAAATGACATCATTCTCAGTTGCGATATCTAACATGAATTAGTGAAAGAAGAAAAAAAATACACGCTATTTTATTTTCTACAGCATCTGATAATCTGGATGGTCTTTATAATGTCGTTATCTGGATAATCTGGAAGTTTATTATTTCGCTCATGGTGTAATTTTTTGTCTAAACTTGTTAACCAGGATTTTTAATGCATTTTTACACTCGTGACATCAAAATGACGTCAGTCTCACTTGAATTATTGGAAGTAATAAATAAATAAATCTAACTTTATTAACTATGCTCACGAATGTGCTGAAATCGGTTATTTGAGTAGCTTTCTACCCTGAAAATTGCGAAAAATCGTAAAAAGTTAGAGAATGGGTGGATTTCCAGAATTTTAAAGCAGCCTACGGATTATTCTATGTCGTTTTACCTATGTGTGCAAAATTTCAAGCCGATCAGTCGAACCGTGTGGGAGGAATTCCCGGACGAACAAACAAACAAACATACTTTCACATTTATATAATAGATTGCATGAAAACGTCGATTATTTTTAAAGAAGCGCAGATATGTTAATGTTCTATTTTTTTTCATATTTAACGCATTTTCATTTTTCGAGTTTTAAGAGATGTAGATATTAATGATTTCACTTATTCTTATATTTAACAACTTAAGTGACAACAATGGATTCCGTTACTACGGAAACTGTAGCAATCTTAAAAATAGAACATGAAATGAATTATTCATGTTTACTTTGATAGAACTGCCAAATTGGCGTAATTAACGCCACAAATTGATGGTAAATAGCTAAAATGAATCACCAATTAAACTTAACAACAAATTCAAAAATTTACCCGCAATCCTTACAATACCCACAGTTTTTACCAGGGTGAAAAACCATTGTTATTCACTTCCAAAAGCATTCGTATTTTTAAAGAATTCCGATTTTATTACACCTTGTTTGGTGGGATTAAAAAAAAATATCCAAGCATACGCTCATAATATCGACTCATTCCAATCCTGGAATGTAATTAGCCGCACAAACGCGAGAACACACTCTATTAAACACAGCGTTACACTATGTTTTAATATTTATCGCCAGCTTTGCTAAGAAAATTAAAGTAGGAATCAACATACACTTTAATTTGTAAAGCAAAAAATTTATTAAACAGTATTAGTTATATGCATTCTAACAGTTACCAGAAAAAGAAATTTCAGGTAGCACTGCTTTAATGAATAAGAATCAATGATTTTTTACACATTCGATCGCCAAAGGGGGGAATAATTCCGTAAGCGGGGGCAGGTCGCCAAGCCAAATGTCGCCAAAGCTTTTTCGCGTTGCTAAATACGCCAATCTGCAAGGATTGTGCTTAGAATATATAGAGAACTGTTTTAACGGCAACCTTAATGGGTTAGACGTTGGCAACAAAAAAGTGGCCAACTAAACCTGCCCCCGCTTTCGGAATTATTCCCCCAAAGTGCCAACATACACTATTTTGCGAGATTTTTTTCAAGGAATCATTCGAAGCATTGAAATAACCGTACCAAAATGGGAAATAGTAATCTATCACTCATATGGTTTGATCGCCAAAGTACAACAGGCATATACTTGAAAAGGAGCAGTATTTTAAATTATTAACTATGTGTTAATGTGTTTTATTCATCGTTAACTATGATGTACAAAATGCGAGAATTTCAATGACCTTAAATTTGGCGGAATTTCCCCTCACTTTAATCCATTTACTTAATTTGGTGAAAGTTCTCAAGTTAGATCGTTTAAATTCGCCTTAATAACTGCATTCTTTCTGCACTAATAACTGCTAAATTAAAAAAATAAAAGCTAAACTCTAGTAAAACCTACACTTGTTTTTAAAAATACTATTTCGGTACGCTCTCAGAAAATTGCGCCAAGCCCAAAACTGTGAAAATCGGTAGAACCTACTACGTTCTCAAAATCGCCATATCAGCCATTTTTTTTTTCGCCAAACTAAAAAATATACATATTAGTCTCGGAAATCTCCAAATCCTTATTCTTTTACACATAAAAAACATTGAATTCCTGCTCTGATTTCCCACGCAGACGATATTTTAATTAAAAAATAACCTAGCAAATATACTCTAAACAGAAAAAAAAATGATTTTTCTTTTATTTTTAATTCAAATGTCTAAATCATTTAATAAATTCGCCAAACATGGCAACCTCGATGCTTATTTCTCACATTTTCACTACAGGGGTTACAATCGCGGAGTTGCGGAGAGCAAAAATTAGTGTTTTTGACGGGGTTTTTTATCAATATCTCCTAAACTAATGCGAATTTCGAAATTTAAATTAGCGGAAGACCTTCCTCGGAATTTTTCGAATAAGTGGACGCCTCGATCGAAACTCAACTCCCAGCGGTTTCGGAGGAGATGATGCTACACACAGACAGACAGACGCGCACAGATTTTAATAGTATAGATGCTGAACATAGACATACATAATACACTACAAAGTCACAAAAAAAAAGTACAGAATTTTATTAAATCGATTAAAAATTCAGGAAACTAAATTTGAATAAATACAGGAAATAATTTTTTATCCAGCCTCTGTACAAAAAAAAATCCAAGTTAGTAAAATGTGTCCCACACTCTAATGAGGAGATGTACAAAATTTTAGTCTTTCATCATAAAAGGCCTGACGTATTTTTTAAAAAAGTCGGTGAGGGGCTATATACTTGCGAAACGAAGTCATCCAACGTGATTTTTTTTTCACCTCCAGCGCAATTAAAAAATGGTTTAATCAACAAATATTTATTATCATATCTCACAATTTTTTAGTATAAGATGCTCAAATTGTGTATATCACCTCATAAAAACCCAAAGAAGAACAATGTAAAGTTTATTTGTCACTCCACAGTATAATATACTACCTATATCCATCACCGCAAATCGAGTTTATGTCACCCTGGGCAAAACTTGATTTTAGCGCCCCTCTCAGCACGACGCAAACCTTAATTTTGGCGCCCCTTACTTTTGAACCATAAAGGATTTTGGCACCCCCGTCCACACGGCTCTCGGGGCACATGGACCGCTTGTCCCCAGCTAGTTGCGGCCGTCCTAATATCGAAACATTTTACAATGATCTTATAAACTTTCGTGCGATACAAAATTTTGCTTCAATCCAAAATGGCGATGAGTTTTACCAAAAAAAAAAAAAAAAATTATTTCTTTGGAAAAAGACATTTGCCTCAAAAAACCATAATAAGAATAAAAAGCGAAAGTGCAAACAACCGATTTTTCAATTATAAATTAAAAGAGATTTAGTGAAGGTAAAAACGTATTTGTGTCCCTATTATTAACTTCGTTTATTTCGATGTTTTTTAATGCGAAACTTCTTAAGACAACCACCTCCGAAAGACAGTCACTTTTGGATTGTCTCACTGATCTCCGTTGTTGAGAGGTTTCATTCTATTTTGATGCATTATTTAATTTTGAAATGAAATATGTTTTCTTAATCCACAAATTAAGTTAATTACTAAATAACTGTAAAATTTCTCAGTTTAAAAAAAAAAGCTATTCATAGAATTGCAATTTCAACAAAATAAAAGATTTTACTTTTAATATTTTCATTCCACTTTAACCCTTTAACGCGCAGTGTTCCCTCTCTGGGCACACCAAACTCTGACGTTTTGACTGTTGCCAGTCACGAAGAATAGATTTGATTTCTATTAAAATAGTTGCGGGTGACATAGCTCCACGAGAATGCTTTACTTTTTAGCACGTCATTTCCCGTAAAAAGATTATTTTTAACAGCACTGGCATCTGCTGAAAAAAGGAAGAATGCAAGAACAGGTGTATAGATTGCCCAATGCTGAAAAAAGGGCAGCCGTTGCCATCGCTCGACTTAACTACCAGCAAGATGGCGGACGATCGAAACGTTCATCGTGTGCCACAGATCTAGAGACCCTTTTTTAACGCAGCTGTCGGTAGCCAGACATCAGTCGGTACAGCCATCTTGCTGGTAGTTAAGTCGAGCGATGGCAACAGCTGCCCTTTTTTCAGCATTGGGAAATGGTTGCTCCTCAAAGGGTTAAATACCGAATACATTTTTAAATCTCAAATCTTCGCAGATCCTCGGCCTTACAAAATTGCAAATACTGCCCTGCAAACACTTTTGAAATATTGAAAGCTCTTTTCTCCCACCCCTTCTCTCTTCCTTGTCTGAAACGTTTATTCATAAAAAAAAAATATTTGTAATACAATTTATACCTCAGCTTTTGCCTATCCCGCATCTTAGAACCCAAATATATTTTTCCGCACATCTTTCCTCAAAATATTTTACAATGCTATCTTGAATAAAAGACAAAAGAAAACACCGTGTTTTATACCGGATGCATTCTAAGAAAAAAAAAAAAAAAAAAACTTTTAAAAATATGAACGAGAGAGCTTTATCTTCTTCGAAAACAACAGGGGGATTTTTCTTTGTTCGTATTTTTCGCGTTCGACCCAGATAGGTATTCATTTCCAGGCTTTTTAGAGATTAAATTCTTCCCTGGGCTGCATTTCTCATTTATCAAATAAAGACAGTTTTTGTGCGATAATTTTCAGCATGCTTGTAGCCCTAGTTTTTCTGTAAAATAAACCCTTTGGTGTAAAAGAAAAATTTGTACGTGTTCTCACAACGCTCTTTATCAACGGAAATTAAACATCTTTTTAACAGTTTCCAACAAAAATGAAGTGCTATGATTTAGGTTTTTCTGACTGTCATCGCGTACTATAACGGCCGTAAATATATCGTGATTACTACGAAACTCTTATTTGTTTTATTATGTGCTACAACATGTTTTGTATTTTTTTTAATTGAAGCAATAGCACTTAGACATACATCTATACACTAATGTCACATAAATAACTGAAGAATGAACAAAACAAGAGTGACATATAAAAACTTTAGAAAAAACAATCTATACCATGTATCCTATTGAAAATTATATATCTATAGCATTATCTTTTTTTTTTAACAGGAATATCCAAAGAACCAATACATTACGCTCTATGGGTAATCTGCGAAAGAAACACTCAAAATGCTGGTGTTAAATGATAAAATAAATAAAAAAACACATAAAAATTTACTTATAAGTAATTTTTTATGTGTATTTTATTCACAAAGACATTAATCTATTTCACACACAACTATGAATAAACTACAGTACACAGGGGGGGGTGCAAAGCGACATGCACCCCCAAAGAAAATCACATTTTATTCCCAAATTAAAGTACACTGCTGGCCATCGTAAATGCAACACCCTGAAGGAAGCATGCAAATAATATGAAATTTACAACATGCATTAGCTGAGGTGAGATATGCAAATGATTAGAATTTCAGCGCAGACGCACATCAAGCGCGCCTGTGGCGCCACCTCAAAGCGCTATTTAAGGCTTGGAGATTTCGACGGTTTCAAGTACAGCAATTGTGTTTTTCTTGCTTTTTTTTCAAAAAAACGATAAATTATGCCTCGTAGGAAACAACGATCATCTTTTGATCAAGTATCCGAGTTTGACAGAGGAAGGATAGTGGCATACCGAGATTGTGGGTTATCTTTCAGGGAAATCGGTCGTCGTATTGGACGAAACCAAACAACTGTGATGCGGATATGTGATCGTTGGGTGCAGGAGGGTACGACGGACAGACGTGATCGACCGCATCGACCTCAGTGCACCACGTCACGTGATGACAGGCAGATTGTACGCATGGCAGTGACGGACCGCTCAGTCACATCACGAACCATATCACAGCAGATTCAGTCTGTAACGCATCATCCAGTGTCTGCGCGTACCATTCGACGTCGTTTACAGCAGAATGGTCTGTCCGCAAGACGTCCGTTGCTTTGTCTACCTCTGACGCGGAACCACAGACGTCTCCGCCGCCAATGGTGCGATGAAAGAAGGATGTGGACGACAGAATGGAATGAAATTCTCTTTACTGACGAGTCACGCTTCTGTATGCAACACCACGACGGTCGGATTCGAGTCTGGAGACACCGTGGAGAGAGGATGCTGAACAGCTGCATTATGCACCGTCACACTGGTCCTGCACCGGGTATTATGGTATGGGGCGGTATCGGATATCTCTCTCGCACTCCTCTAGTACGCATTGCCGGTACTTTAACCAGCCAGCGCTACATCTCCGAGGTGTTGGAGCCAGTTGTCCTTTCTTACCTTCAGGGCTTGCCAACAGCCATATTTCAGCAGGATAATGCACGGCCACACGTGGCACGCATTGTCCAAGGGTTCTTCGTCAATCACCAGATTGAATTGCTTCCCTGGCCGGCGCGCTCTCCGGATCTTTCGCCGATAGAAAACATGTGGTCCATGGTTGCTCAACGACTGACCCAGAGTTCATCCCCAGCTGTCACACCAGATCAACTTTGGCAACGTGTGGAAGCTGCTTGGTCTGCTGACCCCAAGAACACATTCAAAGTCTCTTTGAATCAATGCCGAGGCGTGTGGCAGCTGTGATCTCCAACAACGGCGGCTACTCTGGGTACTGATTTTGGCAGGAACCACGCTTCATAGAATGCTGTAAATTTAATCATTTGTTACTTGGTCAACATGTTATCTACACAATAAATTTTGTTGTGATATCTCTTGTTTTTCTTGGTGTTGCAATTTGGGTGGCCAGCAGTGTATTTCAAAGGGGGGGGGATTTTTTCCAGGATGTTTTTTTCTCCATCATGAAAGCAAAACATGATTTCAGCTAAGCGAATTCTTGAAAAAAAGAATAGAAAGTCTTTGATGACTCTAAAAATAAGCCTATGTGTTCATGGAGCCAGTGGTCAGTGTTGGGCTTATAGACGGGAGAGAGAAAAGGTGGAAGGGCATACCTATAGAATATCTCTGGAATATTTATATTATATCTATAGAAGATGTCCCTCCTCTCCAAATAGAAGCAATACTCTCTAATTTCGTACGCAAACGGACAGCAGTCAGGAAATCCCGGTTAATTAATTTTCTTACGTTCGAATTGCTAAGTTCATAATTTTATAACTTTAAATTTGCTTCAAACTTTTTCTTAATTTTTTGTTTCTAAGAATGAGTAACAGGATGCAGTAGTCGCTTTTAAGTTATTTTAATTCTGGTGAAAAAAATTCCAAAAGTTAAGAAAGCAAAAGAAAGTGTACATTAAATAACAGTTTCATGTAGTAGTAATAAGTTTTTGAATGGTATTAAAGAAAAATTGAGAAAAGAGCAGAAATTTTAAGATAATTAAATATTTTATTTACACTGAAAATGACCCCATATCTACAGTTGAAAATAAATTAGAAATGGTGAGAATGCTGATGATTATAGAATATCAGCTATGAAAAAAGAAAATACTGGCACAGCACGGACTAGATTAAATGCTATAGAAACTTAACAAGCATACAGCGTTGATTTTTTCCGAATATCCAAACTTTTAAAAACTTGAGTCACCTTGCCTGTAACAACGTGTACTGCTGAAGGATCGTTTTCAACTATGAAATAGTCAAAAAACTACTTGAGAAACAGTACATTTGAAATGCGTTTAAATGCTCTTTCTTAAACATGTACATGTATAAAATATATCTGTAAGTGAAGAAGTCTAAAGCAGCTGTGCGCAAACCGTGGGTCGCGACCCCCGAAGGGGTCGCGAGAAAATTTTTGGGGGTCGCCAAATTCAAAGAGATTCAAATTTATGAAAAATCTACAATTGTTCATTTCAAAGAACTGAAATAATAGAAGAGAAGAAACTGACAATTATTATTTTACGAGCGCGACATCCGCGATCGCTAAAACGGGGCTTCAAAACCACGTTATCATGCATAGTGATCTGCAAATTGATCATGCATAATGATCATACATAGTGATCTTCAAAATTATTTTCCATTAAAACAAAACATTGATCTCGATTGGATCCAGAGGATGACTTACGACTTGCGATTTCCAAAACAGATCCGAACATAGAAGCAATCATGAGCTCTTTGCAAGCACATATTTCACATTGACTTTTTATGCTGTAAAGTTTCTTTAAAGTAATTTTCATTAAAAAATATTTATATCCATATGCATAAATAAAGCATTGTTTCATAAAATTATGTGTTGATTCATTAACTGATTTTTATGATGTTACAACTTTTAAAACATTTTTATGGTGGTTTATAAGTTTGGTGCGCTGTTTTAAAAACGGGTTATTCCAATCGATGACGTCACGACACTCTTTTAAAAACACCCTGTAGGAGCAACTCCCAGAAAGAATTTCAATGTAACTTCGTTTTCAATTAAACAGAATGTCTACTGTCTATCCAGGGGTCGCGACAAAATTTTACACAAATTAGGGGGTCGCAGATGAAAATAGTTTGCACACCACTGGTCTAAAGTATTTCGCAAGAACAAACAAGGAGAATAAATAACCTTGTAAAAAATAATAAGCCTAAAATTTTTCATTTTATTATAATCGCTCCTTTTAAACCATTCTTCAAATTGTGTCTGTTTTTGTCAAACATTAACCCTTTGAGGCGCAACCCTTTCCCAATGCTGAAAAAAGGGCAGCCGTTGCCATCGCTCGACTTAACTACCAGCAAGATGGCGGACGATCGAAACGTTCATCGCGTGCCACTATTCTAGAAACCCCTTTTTTTGACGACAGCTGGCTGTGGCACAGCCAGCTGTCGTCAAAAATCTTATCTTCTTTTTGCGCCCATTGGATTTTCAGATTTTGTAAAAATCGTGTAAATGTTTGCTCTCGTATCCTTAAAAAACAACTTTGTCCCTTTCCGCCCATCGCTATCCTATATGAGATCTGGCATCGTTCTGCTGTTGTCAGAGGAAGTTCGAAACAACAACAACCTTTTTTGAAATGAAAAAGCACTTTCGTTCAGCACTTTTTCACTGTTTATAAACTCACTTCAGTATCCAGTTATTGCCAAACTGCTTTAAATTACGATCTAAACTGTTGAAGACTAGGTAGGTTACAAACGATTTCTACAGCGTAGTAGCTAAAACTTAAAATAAAATTATGTAGATTAATGTTTTCGCAAGCAAATATTAAGAAAATAATTTAAATTTTGTTCATAAGAACAGGTATGATTTAAAAAAAAAGAAAGAAAGAAAGAAAACCGACTTCAAATTACTTCACCTAAACGAAAAATTATTCCCACTCTAAATTAGCGGAGTTTGGCAAATTCTCGCCAAATATAGCAGATATCGCCAAATTGAGTTCAGTCATCATCCGGGGATTTACTTTATAGAGTCTTGGAATTTACTTTATAGACCAGACTTGGCGATAAATCGCCAAAAGTCGCCAAGTAAAAAAAGTGTTTTATACCCGTCCTGAACATTTGTGTAAATTAAAAATAACTAATCGTATTTTGTCTTATTACTCCTAAGTGCTACAATAATTTGGGAGATTCCACTGAATTGGCCGAAAAGAGCTTTAGCCAATCAAGCAATAGCGAGTAGTGGTAATCCTTAACCTGTACTATTGCACCGTTAATGGAAAATGTAATCGTTCAAGGACGAGAGATATGTCCGTTTTTGTTCACCATGAAATGTCCTCTACTTCTTGTTAAGTGCTTAGTAGCCGAATAATGCCATTGATTCTAACCGAATAAGAATTTAATACCCTTTTTCAGACGTCCCCGGATAGCAAGCGTGAATACAATTAAGAGGAGCACAGTTTGATGCATTGGATTGAAGCGCTTGTGGTCTTTTCTTTCTGGTCAAGAATGAGAATGAAAAAAGTTGCATGTTTCTTTTAAAAATTGTCATTCCTACCAGAGGCGGGGATAGGCGTGGGCGGTGTGGGCGACCGCCCACGGCCTCGCGCTTCCAAGGGCCTCGCATCACGTAGTTCTCATGAAGGGATCTTGGAATGGTCTCGAACCTAAATATTTTTACCCTTAAGGAGTTGAACTTAGAATCAGAAAACTGATCATTTGAAATCTGATTCCACCATAATAATATGTGAATGTTCCTTAGCACATTTTAAAAGAAAAATCATACAGGTCGTCCCTCCTCTCGGAAATATCTTCTAGTTACGGGCTTGTATCTCGGACACAGTTACTGTATACTTAAGGGTGCAGTTCGAAGAAATAAAACCTGACTCACGGTCGTGGTACACAAATTAAACTAAACTGTGGATTCAAAAGAATTCAGAATGAGTTTTCATAGGCTGCATTACACACTATGATTAATGCAAAAACTGTAACTTTTACAAAATATTTTTTTAAAAATCTTAATCATGGAAATGTACAGCAAATTTTTCGAAAAGTCACGCATTTTGCAAAATGTTAGATTTTTAGTAGTATACTTTAATTTAGCAATCGCAATGGGACATTTAAGGAAAATAATGCATAAAAAATGATCATACATTATTGTTTTACTGCGAAACGTAATAAACAGTAGAGACATCAGAACAAAAACTAATTTCAAACATGTCTCTATAGACAACTTCCTATAGTATTGAAGGTTTATGGATGAGTGAACGAGGAAGAATATTTTGATACTGTAGAGTTTTCAACAGTACGTAATTGGTTTCCGTTTGGGGGGAGAGAATGATCGGGTATTTTAAACCTTTATTGTTACTAAAGTTAATATAATTTTCTTTTAAATAGCTGTTTTTTAATAATTGCTTTACATTTTCGGAGGGGGTACATACCAGCCCCAACCTTAAATAAGACACAGG
The DNA here is from genome assembly GCA_038373885.1 of Cheiracanthium punctorium. Lineage (NCBI taxonomy): Eukaryota > Metazoa > Arthropoda > Arachnida > Araneae > Cheiracanthiidae > Cheiracanthium > Cheiracanthium punctorium. Next base: position 801,569 of record JAWZYV010012842.1, on the reverse strand, counting down.
TTTTAGGTACAAGAGATTCCTGTTACATAGTTCAACTTTATTTCGAATTTGGAGAAATCCTGGTTATAATATGAAGGTTTAATGAAAAGGGGATATGAATTTTGCTAACTGGATACTCTATTTTTATTTGATGGGAAGAGAAAGATATAAATAACTATGTCATTAAAATTGATTCATTCTACAGTTTTCTTTCTTTTAACTGGATGTACTAATTATTGTTATTAATATTACTATACTATAACAAGGATTTCTCGCGAAAAGAAAGACTGCATACATCAAAAGCCTATGTTCACATTTCTCTTATTTTCCACTGGCATTATAAATTCTGTAGGTTTAGTAAGAAAGGTCAACCTCACTTTTTTTTTTCTAGGGAAGTAAAAACCCTAAAGGTCAAATAAGTCGCAAAACTCAGTATACCCCAGCCAGTCCCTGATTTTGACATCGTGGGGCCTCGGGACTTCCGACTTTTCAGGAGCCCCTGTTGAAGAAAATACAGCGACAAATTATCAAAATTTTCTAAAATCATATTCAGTAGATTCCAGTTAATTGAACCACATCGGGACAAGATGAGTTTGGGTCTATTAACCGATTCGTCCGATTCGATTACACAAACATGCCCCAAAATTTCAAAACTAGACATGTTGCACACATTATAATGTCATTATGACTTTTACTGTTCAACACAAGTGTCTTGCAAAAACACAATACTATTATAAATGAACTTTTATAATAGTATTGTGTTTTAATCATTAAAAATTAAATTTACGAAATTTTCTCAATGAATTCTATACCAGATAATTCATGAAGTCAGAATGCAGTCTAATGCCCTCAAACGATAGGTCAGATTTTATAAATATGAAGCGTAAATGATGACAAGTAATTAAAAGCAGCAGTATTTGAGTAAACAAAGAGAAAATTTCATAATTTCTAAATTAATTTAAAATTCGACCTATGAATAAATATTTTCCGAAAACAATTCAAACTATCGGTAAGGGATTTTTTTAATAAACAATTTGAGGGCCCTACAAATCTGTGCACCTCGGGCAAATGCCCGAATTGTCCATGAAGTAATAAGGCTCTGCCTCAACCCCAATAATGTGAATGGGCAAAATGTTCAGTCTCCTGTCCATTATGTAATTCTTAGAATACAAGCAGATGTAGCTTTAGCTGTTTTTTTTATACATATGTACATCGCTTTCTTGTTTACAACTGGTACTGTTCCTCCTAAGCCCAAGCCTTAGTAAAAATATCCCCCCCCCTTTTCATTCTTTAATTTTCAAAATTTATTTATTCCGGAAACTCTGGATGTATGGCTGGCTAAAAAATTTTGCACATAAGACATTTTTCATCCATTAAAAATCCTTACTACTAGATTTTTTCTTCGGCCCTGAACAGATTGAACTAGTCACTCAGCTGTTATACCCTTCGGCCTAGACGTCCTAATATTAGAACACATTTTTGCATTACTTTATATTCTTCATTTGCAAGAATTTTAACAACAAAACCAAATGTCCTACTAATAATACATGCAAGAACAACAGAACGTTATCATTTTTGCTCTGTAGATGCCAGAAAAATCTCCAGAAGAAAATATAATGGACGTGTCAAGCCATTTGTAGTCAAAAGTTAAATGCATCTTTATGAATGCATGAATGAATGCATGAGAACTATGAAGTATTGTACATACATAGCAACAGGCCCGTCGAGAGACAAACTCGGGCCCGGGGGGTGGATATCTGCCGGACCCTCTCACCTCCCCCCCCCCCGCTCCTACCATAAAGAGCTTCAATGAAATGTTTCATTAGCAATAAGATAATTTTAACCTCAAAAGTTTGCTCTGAGAAATTAAGTCTATTCATGAAGCACTAACGAAATAAACATTATCACTAATAATTATTTTTAAAAAATAAATAATCACTGTGATAATAAGAAGTGTAAAAGGGTAAGTAAACTCACCGCAAACAACTTAAAAATCCACATTCCGAGAGCAATTCTGAACAATTTTAGTCCAAGAACATTTTGGGATGAAAATATTTTCCCGCGCTTGGAAATTATCAAGTTTGCACTTGCGGTCCTGGAGTTGTCATGGTGATTCCCCGCGTATGAGAGCACAAAGGTTGGTGTGTTTACCCACCTCCCCCCCCCCTCAAAAAAAAGAGCGTCCATGACGTCAGCAATCCTGTGTTGTTTAGGACCTCGTCTCGTCTTTACTTATTTCAGTCGGTGTTCTTTCTCGCGGATTCCATTTCTGCCTATGCAGAAAATTTTTTTGAAAGTTTAGCCCAGGCCCCCAGAAAACACGGCCCCGGGGGGAATCCCCCTCTTCCCCCCCTCCTCTCGACAGGCCTGCATAGCAACACATCTAATCACTCATTGATTGTTTATCTGCTCTATTTAAAATTCAGGGCCGAATGAGTTATTTATGTTGAAAATTTAGTATTAATAGGTTTTATTTTCTAAAGCTATGTGGGTAATTTAATAATCTACTGATGCCAGTGGCGCACACGGGATTCTCTCTTGGAGGAGTTCCAGCTAATAAAGTTGTGACACCAACCAACCACCAAATTTTTTTCTCATGATCATGGCCACTTTTTATAAAGACACCACACACATCAATGTACTTATCCTTCAATATGCTTCTTTATTATGTATTTAGTTACTTATCTTAGACTCTAGAAATATGAATTTGATGAACTAAACGTATTGAAATGTCAACAAATACATGATGATTTTACGATGCAAAGTTTAATAATTCTTTTGGGAGGGTTCCAGACCCCCTGGACCCCTTCCTTGCGTGCGCCACTGACTGATGGCCTCCTTCCCCATAAAAAAGTAAATATTGCTATGACTTTTTAAAAGTACATTAAACTCAAATTTTGATTTTCTTTTATTTCCTTACAAAAATATTTCTAGTTATATTGTCGACCACTTAAAAGGCTGCGTAAATAATAACAGATTGACAATCTCATATTTTATAATTTTAAAAGTTAGTAAGTAATGTGAGCCATTTCAAAATTCAGGGCGTTACATTTTAAAAAGAATTGAAATACTGAATTTTTAAAATGACTGTGTACCCAAATTCAAGAGAGAACAAAATGAAATTAAATAACGCGAAGGGGAAGAAAAATTACCTATTTTAAAATTTTATTTAAAGCAGTCATTCTTGTTGCTTAATTAGGAATAACTGACCGCTGGATCGATCTCTTGTGTCCCCAGCTTGAAGGACCCGTGAGTGAGAAGGAAAATATGTATCTATTTTATAGTTTAAATTTTCATTTGAAAAATAAAGACTTCACTAATGATTTTTAAATTTTTATTTCTCAAGCTGAAGAATATGGCTTTACGTTCAGGGTGATTCAGTACTCTTGTAAAAATGTGTAAGAGGCAGTAGACGGAAGGAAGATAATTCTGAATCACATAGCAATGTGGGTCGGAAACGTCATCTTCACGTATTATTATAATTAAGTATTATTAATTCACGTATTATTAATATTAACTTTGGAATAATACTGAACTTTCTGATCATATTTCGTCGAAAACTAACGGATTTTCCATAGGAAGGAATTGACTAAAATCGACTATTAAAAGGATTTATTATTAAAGTAAGGATCGCATATTACATATTGATTATTAAACAGATTATTAATGATACTATTAATAGGTGAATGAAAAAGACGTTTCCGACCTCCCATTTCTGCGTGTTTAATTTAAAAAGCAACAAATGCATTTTTTAAGGAATAGATTGATAGATTGGCATTTTTAAAAATCAAATAATGAATTATCAACACAACTTTTATTAGTGCTTCTTTTTATTTAATATAACAATTAAAGATTACAAACAGGCTTTCAAACGGAACTCCCCCCCCCTTCCCTAAAATTGCTGCTTAAAATAGTAGGGTGAGGGGGCCTCGCAAAACTCACCTTGCCCACAGCTAATTTTTGTCTTACCCCGCCACTAATTCCTACCTTCTTCATTGTGGAAGTGTGGGTGTCACAGGCTTTCATGCAGGGTGGAAAAGATGAGCTTATCTCTTTTAAGCACTGGGGGTATCGGGCAAAAGAGTACGGGGAGGAATACACCACAATACTTGGGCTATTTTGCAAGAGAATTGAAGAGCTAAAGATTAGTAAGCATCACTGCAATGAATAAATTCCTGGTTTCACAGCGGTCAAGAGTCTAAAAGCCCTTTCTCTAGTGCGCTATTGTTCCCCTCTCCCGTCGCCATGTTAGCCCACAGACCTCAGCCTAGCCACTGACAATTCCCCTGTATTTCGGAACAGATGCTTGATAATCTCTTTGTGTATTTATCGAATACAATATAGACAACCTTTGATAATGTAGACATCGAAAAACGTCATCTCCGCCATTATCAGAATTTTCGAAGTTCAGATTTTAGGTTCACTATAATCGAAGTCATGTTCACTAAAACCGAAAAATGCTATGCACATTTCTAATGTAAGTGAATCGGGACTAACGATTTGCATTCACTATAGCCGAAAGTTCACTATATCCGGGTTCACTATAACCGGAGTTAACTGTGTATATATATATATATATATATATATATATATATATATATATAGCTTAGAAATTCGGACAGTTATAATAGCCAATGCCCAACCGGTAAGTGCCCACCTGCTGTAAAAGAAACAAATAATCCTAAACTTGAAGAATAAAAATGGAATAACAGAATAAATTGCACTGAAAACCACATTAGAAATCTTTAGCCTAAACAACATATGCCTAAGATATGGAGATAGATCAGAAATTTGTATTGACTAGCTCTATCGTCAGATGCTGCTCCTTGTACAATACAAATAGAAAAACAAAAATAGCAAGGTTTCTGTAGGTTGCATGATATTAAATTAGATTAATTTTCTTAGGCAAAGAGCAATATTCTTCTAAATATAAAGGGTAGGAAAGGAGGGACCGCATAAAAATTAAATTTCGTATTTTAATATGTATACAACCCCTAGTAAAAAAATGTCCTATCTGAAAGCTACTCTTAATTTGACGAACTTTTCTAATTGGAAGTATGTTTCGATCACTTAGGGTTTAAAAAGTAATCGCCTTAACATCTATTTTGAATCACCCGGTATATAGGCGTTGAACATAGTAAGTCACTAAAATCACAAAAATTGCTAGAAAGGGTACAGAAAAAACACAAATCGCAGAAAATATGTCAAGTTTTTGTATCAACCGTTTGAATAGTTCTGACGGGGGGAGAATTAAATTACTGTGAATAAGGTAGAAAAGGATTTTTTTAAATCTTATCGTTTATATAATTACATCAACGTCAATTAAATCTGCAATTAAATTCAATTTTTTGGCTTTTGTGTCATGTGCTCACAAAAAAAATTCTACCAGGATATTCAAAATCACTTCACTTTCAAGTCATAAAACTTTTCTTGTTATCTTCCAGACGCATCTAACTTAATTCACCGTTTTCTATTTACTTAGCGACAGCGCAATACAATGGAATAATGTTTTTTTTTTCCCCTGCGACACTCTTCCTACACAGCAGCTGCTGCCACCGAAGTAAATATAATAATGCAAAGAGGATGAAAATAAAGAAGAAAGTGTTCATAAAAATAATGTCTTCTTCTGATAGGGCAGGAAATTATTTTCAGGCGCAATCTTCGCTTCTCTGCCTTCGCAGAGAAGCGAAGATTGCGCCTGAAGCGTGCTGGCATCTTCAAAAGTTAAAACATCATTAAAACATAATTCCTTTTCTACTGGGTTCAATCGGATATCCATATCACTTCTCTTTCACCTTTTTTCAAAGGAGGGAATAAAACATCCAAACCCCAGGACAGGAGAATTACAGATACACTGCACAGTCATCTTTCCCCTTTTGTCTGTTGCTAAAGCTAACGGTTTCCTATGCATTATCGGGCCTGGAAACGGAATTTAAAATGACCCAGACTTTATTATCGAAATCTGCGGAGAAGACTAGTGTCGAAGACAAAGAAGGAGGTCTGGCAGACTTCGTCTCCAGTGTGAGGCCTGGAGCAGACCGCTTATGCGAGCCTCCTTTCGTTCTGATATTAGCGTATGCATTCACACATACTTCAAACATAAATAGTTTTTTGAGTATATTGATCATACATGTGTAAGCATGTGTGATGCCAAGGTCGTACCCAGGGGAGTTGACCAGGTGGTCTGGTCCCTCCCCTCCCCGAAATTTATAATTTTGTTAACAAAATAATAATTATGAAGCCTTTTTGTGAAAAATTCTGCCTTTTTCACCGTTTGGACCCTTCCGAAATTGTTGGACCCTCCCCGAAATTTTTTTCTGAGTACGGTCCTGTGTGGTGTACATACATTTCTAGTGTAGGTAACAGTGTCGTTTAATAATTTCGGGGCCCCTTATTCAACAAGTCCCTCCGCTAACTGACCTGTTTGCTCTTGACTTTAGTCAGGCTCTGGGTTCTGGGAATAATCTCTCGAAGCCCAATTTTCATTGGCCAAAATAACAAACGAAACCACAAAATTTAATCGCGTGTTTGCAGCACTTGATGCTGATGTGTTGCACTCGGTTAGAGATCTCCTGACTAACCCCCCGGAGGATCAACCTTATGACCAGTTAAAAAAGTGCCTCATTGACTCACATTCAGAGAGCAAGTCGTCAAAAATTCGGACCCTACTGCAAGGGTTAGAGCTCGGTGATCAACGCCCTTCTCAATTGTTAGCACGTATGTGTTCCTTAGCTGGTACAGCTGTAGGTGAGCCTTTGTTGCGATCCTTATGGCTCGACGTCGACAGGCTAACTAGCAACACAAAGTCTATTCTTGCAGCGCTCAATGACAACCTAAGTAAACTATCTGTCATAGCCGATAAGATCCACGAATTTGAATCGTCATTGGCAATAGACGTAATTTCTCCTGGAGCATCCAAAACTCCACAATTAGAGGCGCAAGTTGCGCAGCTATCGGACATTTTTTTACCACACCAATTTTGGCGGCAATGCAAAAAAATGCGTCCAACCTTACTCCTTCCAGCCATCGGGAAACTAGAGCGGCGATCGCCCACCGGCCAAGAAGGCGACCGCCAACTCCAATGCATCCTCCTGGCCGGTCGTAAAACAAAACTGAGCTTACTCATAGATACCGGGGCAGACATGTCTGTTTTACCAAAAAGTCACACAACAAACACAGAAGCCTCTCACGATTTAGTTCTGTAGGCCGCCAATGGCACAGTTATCAAAACATTCAGTACGAAGCGTCTCACCTTAGATCTTAATTTGCGCCGAAATTTCACATGGACCTTTGTCATTGCCGATGTTAAACAACCCATCATTGGTGTTGATTTTTTAAGTTATTTTATCTTACTTGTCGACGCCAAAAACAATAAGTTAATAGACGGCATCAACCACCTCTCATCGAGCGCAAATACTCAAGTACAACCATCTGTCTCTAATATCTCGGTAACCTTACGCAATTGCCCATACCAGGAAATTTTTAATTAGAGGTCAGCGCCGCCGCGCCACGCCGCCGCCGCCGGGCATTTGTACCACGCTCCCGCCGCCGAGATCTAGGCCGGCGCGCCGACAAAGAACGTCGATTGTATACCGCAGCGTACAATCACCTCCAAAACTTTTTAAAAAATTGTACCTAAACTTTCAACTGCTTATTTTTTTCTGGATTCTTCTTAACCTTTTACTGGCTAATGTTTCCAATTGAGAACATCAAATTAAAAAATTTTTGAAAAATTAAATTTTATCAATATTGACTTGAAAAAAAAAGCACATACAGTTAAAAGATGACTTGATTGTTTGAAACGCAAGTTGCATTTATATCATTAGTGGGAAACTGGAAAAAAAATCATAAAAATATACATTTTCATAAATTTTTACAGAGCAATCTTCATCCCCCCCCCCTTCAAACTTAATTTATATCTTTATTTAAATTTAAATCTTTCACTAATTCTTAATATTTCACTTATTATTTAAGTCATTGGTCCACAACACCCGGTCCTCGGATCAAATAGTACCGGACCGCCAGGGAACATCAAATTCTTTGGATTTTATTTACTTTGGTGTATTTCTCTCGGGTTTTTGCGATTTAGTCATGTTTGTGTTGATTTATACCTTTGTAACAGAAGAAATAGTTTATATCTTTTTATATTTCTCTTTTTTTGTTGTTGTTTATTAAAGATTTCAAGATCATCAATTTAAATTGCAGTCATAAAATAGAGAATATATGTTCTTTCTTTAAAACTATTCCAGACAACAACTCTGCCGGTTGAAATGCTGCATCACTTTATATTCATTTATTTTTGTGTGTAACTGTATTTTATTTTGGAGGCATGTTTAAATGCAATTAAAGTTATTAAATCAAACCAATCTAAATTAGAAACATTCAACGCCCTCGCCCTCCCACCCTCAGCGGGCCGCGGTAAAATTATCAAACGTTGGCCGGTTCGTGGCTATAAAAAGGTTGGGGAGCACAAATTTAAGCTACCCATCACTATATCATAGCTGTCAACCGTTCCGATTTTATCTGAACATTTTTCACCACTATGTTTGAACAATTTTATTAAGAATATGGACTTGTTTTAAGTACACACTGCCAAGGAAAAATTTGTGGTGGACAGGGATCGAAATTTGCAGTTGCCCGCTACAATCAAAGTTTTAAATGGGCAATTAAAACCACTCCTTTCTAGAAATACGGCTTGTCATTTTTGGAAGAATGCAACGGTGTATGTGGAGCCATTTACGTTATCTATCTATCTTAAGATACGAAAGATTTTGATTAATAATTTTGTTAACAAATACTGGTGTTGGAATGTAAAATTGGCAAAACCTTTGTATAATAACACACACACACACACATAATAGCACATTTCAAATGAAAAACCAAATCTACAAAATTTAGAACTGATGATAAAGAGGCATTACTATTCGGTACTTAAAATGAAAAACTTAAAATGATGATTTCTTTTTGAATAAAATATATTGGAAATGTTACTGTCCATATTTTTATGGTAAGAGTATAAAGTAATCTGATGTATTCATAATCAGCTGTTAATTTATAATGAGTTTTAGCTAAATTTAATAGCTTTCTTTTCTTATTTAAAATTTATAAAGACTTAAAAACAAAGTTATGCAACTAAATCTTTTAACCTTTTTAAGTGGAGAAATTATTATTATATATATATATAATAATAATTTATATATATATTTCATTTAAAAAAAAAAGGTGGAGAGAGCTTGAATTAAAAACGAACTATTTTTTAAATGCAGTCATTAGTTGTTTTAGATTTCTTTTTTAAACGATCTAGAGGAGGAAAGCATTTGAAACATCCATAAATAGTATTTATCAACAATGTGCGTTATTGTACAGTTTTTGTCAATTTTACATTTTAACACCAGTCTTTGTTAAGAGTCCTTGTTATAAAATATATTAATTTTAAATCGTCCTCATCTCGGGATAAGCAGGCAGCGTATTAGCGCCAGTTATCGTTTCACCTTTCTCATTGCATTATTCCAAAGACGGCAGGCAGTGTTTCTAGAAGGCGGTGGTAAAACAAGAGTCAGTTGCCCCTCGGGGAACCAAGAAAAACAACTATTCTCATTTTTATTTCTTAGCTTGAAAAAGCAGTTTCCTACTCTTATTTTAATTCTGAACTTCTATTTCCATTTCCGAATAGTAATGGCAATTTTATGAATAAACGTTTGTCAACTTATTTTCACTGTAAGGGCCGCATGTTCTTAAAAAAATTTGTGTAGCCTGGTCAAACGCAGGTCGGTGTCCGTCGACCTAACCGTTCGGAGTTTTCCGTCGTTTCTTCCGAAATGCTTGTTAGGTCACCTTAGAAAGACCCCCACGGAGAGCACTCCACACCTCGGCCTAGAGCCCACATGTAGCTAATTCGCCGTAATCCCACAACAACAGAAAATCATAATCGACTAGTTTTCATATTCTTAAAAAATCTTTTAACGTCAATTTATACATAGGTGTGTGTGTGTGTGTACGCGTAGGCCCATTTTCATTATGCTCTTTTTCAAAAAATTTTCCACGCCGCGGCGTGTCGCCGCCGCCGCGAATTTCCGTGCGGCGCAGACCTCTATTCTTAATAAGTACCCAAAACTCTTCTCGACCGCGATACCTTTGAGGGATCTTTCTGTTGCAAAGACTTATCTAAACTATCGGACTACCAATTTTTTCAAAACCAAGCCGGCTGATTCCAGACACTTTGCGCGCGGCACACCAGAATTTGAACACCTTATGTCACAGGGAATTATTCGGCCATCGAAAAGCCCCTGGGCGACTCCGCTTCATATGGTAAAAGTCTAATGGGGACTCAAGGCCGTGCGGAGATTATCGTCTGTTAAATGCCGTCACTGTCCCAGACCGTTACCCAATCCCGCACATCCAGGATTGTACACAATTACTACATGGCAAACATGGGCGCCGGCAGAATATTTTCCAGGGGGGGGGGCAAAGACTACTTTAACGTATGGTTACCGTGTTGGAAAGAGCAAAACAGCAAGGGAAAACACTGCATATAAAAATCCAGAGGGGGGCCATTGCCCCTCTTGCCCTATGCTGCCGGCGTCCATGATGGCAAAAAAGTCTTTTCTACACTGCTGGCCACCCAAATTGCAACACCAAGAAAAACAAGAGATATCACAACAAAATTTATTGTGTAGATAACATGTTGACCAAGTAACAAATGATTAAATTTACAGCATTCTATGAAGCGTGGTTCCTGCCAAAATCAGTACCCAGAGTAGCCGCCGTTGTTGGAGATCACAGCTGCCACACGCCTCGGCATTGATTCAAAGAGACTTTGAATGTGTTCTTGGGGTACAGCAGACCAAGCAGCTTCCACACGTTGCCAAAGTTGATCTGGTGTGACAGCTGGGGATGAACTCTGGGTCAGTCGTTGAGCAACCATGGACCACATGTTTTCTATCGGCGAAAGATCCGGAGAGCGCGCCGGCCAGGGAAGCAATTCAATCTGGTGATTGACGAAGAACCCTTGGACAATGCGTGCCACGTGTGGCCGTGCATTATCCTGCTGAAATATGGCTGTTGGCAAGCCCTGAAGGTAAGAAAGGACAACTGGCTCCAACACCTCGGAGATGTAGCGCTGGCTGGTTAAAGTACCGGCAATGCGTACTAGAGGAGTGCGAGAGAGATATCCGATACCGCCCCATACCATAATACCCGGTGCAGGACCAGTGTGACGGTGCATAATGCAGCTGTTCAACATCCTCTCTCCACGGTGTCTCCAGACTCGAATCCGACCGTCGTGGTGTTGCATACAGAAGCGTGACTCGTCAGTAAAGAGAATTTCATTCCATTCTGTCGTCCACATCCTTCTTTCATCGCACCATTGGCGGCGGAGACGTCTGTGGTTCCGCGTCAGAGGTAGACAAAGCAACGGACGTCTTGCGGACAGACCATTCTGCTGTAAACGACGTCGAATGGTACGCGCAGACACTGGATGATGCGTTACAGACTGAATCTGCTGTGATATGGTTCGTGATGTGACTGAGCGGTCCGTCACTGCCATGCGTACAATCTGCCTGTCATCACGTGACGTGGTGCACTGAGGTCGATGCGGTCGATCACGTCTGTCCGTCGTACCCTCCTGCACCCAACGATCACATATCCGCATCACAGTTGTTTGGTTTCGTCCAATACGACGACCGATTTCCCTGAAAGATAACCCACAATCTCGGTATGCCACTATCCTTCCTCTGTCAAACTCGGATACTTGATCAAAAGATGATCGTTGTTTCCTACGAGGCATAATTTATCGTTTTTTTGAAAAAAAAGCAAGAAAAACACAATTGCTGTACTTGAAACCGTCGAAATCTCCAAGCCTTAAATAGCGCTTTGAGGTGGCGCCACAGGCGCGCTTGATGTGCGTCTGCGCTGAAATTCTAATCATTTGCATATCTCACCTCAGCTAATGCATGTTGTAAATTTCATATTATTTGCATGCTTCCTTCAGGGTGTTGCATTTACGATGGCCAGCAGTGTATTTTAGACCTGGCAAAAGCGTTCCACCAAATTCCGGTTCACCCGCCCGATATACCGAAAACTGTGATAACCACCCCTTTCGGGTTGTTCGAATTTGTGTACATACCCTTTGGATTACGCAACTCGGGACAAACATTTCAAAGATATATCAATGAAGCATTGTCCGACTTCTGTGTCCCCTACTTAGGCGACTTACTGATTGCGTCAAGTGACGAGGTCGAGCACATAACCCATCTAAATCAGGTTTGTGTTCGCCTGGAACAGTACGGACACAAAATTAACCCAAACAAATGCACTTTGGGGAAAACAAACGTAAAATTCTTAGGTTTTTTAATTAAGCCAGAAGGCGTTAAACCGTCACCTCCGATATAGAAGGCCTCCACACCGATTCAAAATGGCCGACTCCGTAGTTCAGTGCTCTGCGTTCATTTGAATGAGTTTTGACCGAAACAGTGCCCAACCTTTTCTTTTTGAACAGTAAATAAAATATCCATTCACATGAAACTGCCTTTATGAGAATGGAAAATTTCTTCATAAGAACTTACCACTTTAATTTGAAAAAAAAAATATATCCATTTCATAAATTTATTACATCAAATTCAACGTCTTTTCATGGGGATTTATTTAATAGTATTTATTCTTATGTAGCAGTGAAATCACATTTAGATTAAATGGAATTATTATATATTGGAAAAGTCCTCTGAAGCATATTAAGTTTGTGGTTTAAACTATTAAAAGTATTACTTTTTTATAGAATATACTTAATCCATAAAAATCAATGATTGATTAGCAAAATTTCAGCTTTTTTGCAAGAGGGAAAGATGTTTTCATATTAAATACTTTTTTTAATTGAGTAGCAGTTTAAATAGTCAAAATGCAAATTTCTACTGTATTCGGGTAGAAAAAAAATACTCTTTTTGGCATAAATACAACACTCATTTCAAGATTTTTACCAATCTAATAAAAATGTATGTAAAATTAGGTATTTGCGTATAATCCCGGTGGCGGTCCGAAGACAAAGGATTTTTCGCCAAGATAAATACCGGACACATGAAATTATAGATAGGTTGCTATTCTTATGAGCCTAGAAATCATTAGAACAACGGAAGTGCTAGAGATTTATTGGCATTTGGCGACAAAATTCCTTATATCTAAGTGCTCTATACCTCTTGAATCATGTAATATAATCGAATAAATTTATATACACCATAAATAGCTCTTTTTAGTGCATTGTGAGTAACATGTAAAAATATTTTTATGTGTTGTTAGCCTCTTCAATTTTAGATGTAAAAGAAATCCCCATTGGAAATACCATGTAAAAAATTTACATTTGGCTCATTATCTCGAAGCGATTTTTTCAAAATTCGAATTATAAATAACTCAATAACACATGAGCAATATTAAAAGCAAGATTACATATTATTTAAGTACAGACAATATTCATGCATCATGGCAACCTATCATGTCAAGTTTTAACACATAATTCTATTAAATAATTTAACTATGCCATTGAAATTCGCGTAACTTGGCGACTATTGTCATAATACAATTAACAATAATGGAAATAACGATTTAAAAAAAATTTGCGTATTTGAACAAAATTTTGAACATTCATAACTTAGTTGTTTTTTATGATTTTACAATAAATTTGGTATCAAATTTTTGGTAATGGAAAGATCTTTAAAATGATATATGAGTCATCACTCCCACTTACCTTCTCCCTGAAGAAATTAGCTTCTGAACGAAGAGCTTATAACTGACAAGACAACTCTAGAGACAGAGAGTATATTCACGAGCACGTCAAAACTAGATGTAAACATGTGAATAAAGCAACGGAGTTTGGACTACGGAATGCCCCATCGTGTCAATTTCTGTATTCGTTGCGTAGGCCTTCTATATCGGAGGTGACAGTTAAACCCCTTCCCGATAAGGTATCGGCATTCAACAATTTCCCAAAGCCTGAAAACTCTTACAGCTCCGTCGGTTTTTGGTCATGCTAATTTTTTACCGCAGATTCCTCCCACACGCTGCTACAACGCAGGCCCCCCAAAACAACTTGCTCCGCGACGTTAAAAATGACAAACGTCCTGTAGTGCCTTGGACGGATTCGCTCATAGCCTCTTTCGAAAAATGCAAAACTGACTTGGCTAATACAGCCACTCTTACTTACCCTACCCAACACCCAACCAGCCGCTTTCTCTGATGGTTGATGCTTCCGACATCGCTATCAGAGCGGCTCTCAATTGCGTAACTGATGAAGGTGAGTCAAACCCTTTAGCATTTTTTCCCGAAAACTGAGTGAAGTGGGGACAAAATATAGCACATATGATCGCGAACTCCTCGCGATTTACTCGGCCGTGAAACATTTCCGGCATCATTTGGAAGGCAGGGATTTTGTAATCTATACAGATCACCGCCCTTTAACATATGCTTTTACAAAAAGCTCTGAATCCGACTTGCCGAGACGACGTCGACAACTTGATTCTATATCACAATTTTGCACCAACATCAAGCACATCTCTGGCACAGACAACTTGGTCACTGGCACTTTATCTCGTCTGCAGTCTGTGCAAATTCCATCAGTAGATTTTGCCACTCTGTCGGAAGCACAAGAAACAGATACAGAATTATCTGAGTTAATTCAAAGTGATCATGCCTCTCTTAAACTCCAACCATGAGCCATTTCACCTCAAGCAAAATTGTACTGTGACGTGAGTCAAAAAACAATATGTCCATTTGTGCCGCAACAACTGCGAAAAACTGTTTTCCAATCATTGCACAACCTATCTCACCCTGGCGTTCGAGCATCCAAAAAGTTTGTCTAAGCGAGATTCATATAGCCTTCTATGCTCAAGGACATCACTGAATGGACTCGTACTTGCATCCAGTGCCAGCATTCTAAAGTCGTTTGACACACCAAAAGCCCACTACAGCAATTCGGCTTAACATCTGAACGTTTTGAGCACATTCATTTAGACATAGAAAATATATCACTCATTATAACAACAAAACTGAAATAAATAACAAAAATTACTGACTTCAAACAGTTTTGTAACATCTCATGATTTGTACATATCAGGTACACTGAAGAATTTTGAAAAATAATCTTAGGTTTCAATGTTTAAAATAAGTTTTATATGAATTGAGTTCAGGTAGCTACTACTAGGAAGAATTATTATTGCCTTCATTTTTTTTTTTTTTTTTTTTTTTGTCTAGTTCCATAGATAATAGTATTTGTTTTCAGCAGAGTATATAAAATAATTTCCCACCATCAAATGGAAATGGGTATCTACTTACGTGCATCGACAGATTTTCTCGTTGGCCAGAAGCTGTCCCGATTAAAGACATTTCCGCAGAGACAATTGCACGAACTTTTATTTCAAATTGGGTTGCCCGATTCGGAGTACCTAGAATAATCACTACCGATCACGGCCGCCAATTCCAGTGCCACCTCATCAAAAACCTTGGAACATAATATTGCTAGGTATTAAACACATCCGCACGACTTCATACGACCCAAATAGCAACGGCTTGGTCGAACGCTTTCATCGTCCTCTGAAAACAGGACTGCGATGCCACTCCACTGACACTTGGACTTTTTGAAATAAGGCTCCACCAATTGCGAAATCGGATGCGTCGACGTCCAACACTAATTTTGCATCCGGGTGTGGGTGGGCCAAAAGTACTGCATCAGTGATTCATTTTTTACAAGTTCCAACTTCCACCTGGGCTGTCTCGGACAATTCGATTTTCAACTTATCGTTTTTCTTAGCAACTTTGAGATAAGTTTGCAGCTCGATCTGATGCGATCTGATAAGGTCCCATTGATTCTCAACAATGGGATCTTATTTATCTTTCATCAAATCATAGTTGGTCACCTAAAGTAAAGATTTTTTTTTCACCTAAAAACGTACCCCAACACAGATTAAGTGGTGTAATATTACCAATAATATATCACTGGTGCACAGTCACAATAAATAACACATATTGACTTATTTAAAAAACATTTTATTTTTTAAATTCCATTTCTTTATCCAGCGTAAACCGTATGCCAAACTTGCAAAAATTCTGGTAAAAATGCAATCATAAAATATAACACTGTATCAGAAAAATAAGAAAATATATCACTCATTATAACAACAAAACTGAAATAAATAACAAAAATTACTGACTTCAAACAGTTTTGTAACATCTCATGATTTGTACATATCAGGTACACTGAAGAATTTTGAAAGATAATCTTAGGTTTCAATGTTTAAAATAAGTTTTATATGAATTGAGTTCAGGTAGCTACTACTAGGAAGAATTATTATTGCCTTCATTTTTTTTTTTTTTTTTTTTTTTTTTTTTTTTTGTCTAGTTCCATAGATAATAGTATTTGTTTTCAGCAGAGTATATAAAATAATTTAAACATTAATCAAAGTAAATAAAAGTTTGTGAAACTTAATTAACTATAGAAAAACATTAATACTAATTAAAACTCAAAAATTGAATTTCAGTTTTATGAAAATGAAACTATAAAATAATTGGTGCAAATGAATTCATCTTAGCTCTATTTTGGAGTTTATAAACATGTAACAGTTTACTGAACTAAGCACCAACGTGTTGCTTTTGCTGTCAATACTATTTACTTTTAACCAATTTTAGTAGCAATAATTTAAAAAAACAACAAAAGCCATTTTAAATTACCAGCATGATTCTAAAATATATGTCACAACAGCATATCAAAGTGTGCTTTAAGCTAGAGTGTTTGAGGACACGGGAAAAGTATAAAACATTTATGCAGACAAAATCTTAAGCTTACAAGAAATTTAGATATTTTCATAGCTTCTCATATATGAAATGCCTTTTTTTTTGGGGGGGGGGGGGGAGAACTATTCTCAACAATCTATATTTCATGAAATAGCATCTCTCTCTCACTCTTTTCTTTCCCCCTTCAAACTTAATTGTGAAACACTTTTATAAATTTTATGTAATTATATGCATACACTTATAACATTTAATAAACTAAATATCACAAATTAAATTGAAGAATGTAGATGCAAAACTCGCACTCTCCAATTTTCAAGGTCTTAAAAAAATGAAATAAACTAATTATTATTTTTTTAAACAAAATATATTGGCACATTTTAATTTTTATTTTATTTATTTATTTTCTATGTGCCTGTGATATATTTGTTACCACAATTTCTTGCACATGGTTCTAAATGTATAATAATTCTGGTAAAGCTAAACTTTAACTACAGAAAATGTGTGTTTTGAAACAAATTTTAATGAGTAATGTTAGTTATAAACCAAAATAGTTATGAATTTAAAACAAAAAGATAAATATATGAACATTATTTTTCATTGTGTGCTTTTGGAGGGTATTAAACAATAAAAATCGATCCACAAAAATCACTTATTGAAATGGTTTCTTAGTTATTCTTTAAAAATATTGAAAGATGTACAGAAAACAATCAGACGATCCTTTGAAGGCCACCCTATTTTGTAGAATTTGGAGAGTGAGTTTTGGTACACATCAGTAGTTGGATAATATGAATTTTGCATCAAAATGAGATTTTCAGCATTTTTTTTTCAGCCTTAATATATTCATTACAGTCCAAATTACTAAAACAATCGTATTCAGCTTAAAAAGACAATTATGGTGATGAGAATTACTTTTCACCTTAAAAATTGGATAATGTAACTTTTCCATCAACACCCTTCAATTTCTGAAAAATCACTTATTTTTGCGAGGCTTTAATTTTCGAGATATTTGCAAGCCTATCTTAAAATACCTTACAGCTGTCTTAGAATACCTTATGCAGAAGGGGTTCTACATATTTAGATACTTTCGGGATTTTTCAACTTTCAGTTCTGTTCATAATTCGTGAAATTTTCGGCTCGCAAAATCACCAATCTTCATGTTTAACCACTTGCGAAAAATTACCATTCGCGAAAATAAGTGATTTTACAGTAGTATATGCATATAGATTCAGTAATTCTTTACAAATTAAGTATTTTTAATGCTGATTAAAAAAATTTGAAATCATTCATACCAAGTAGTTAAAAATTTTAATGGATAAAGATTTAAACTCAAAAAATACATGCAAAAACATTTTCAAGTAAAAAATGTACGCTAAGTTCAAAATTAATCAATAATATGGCTTATAAAATAAGCTATTTCATTTTGATTTTCTGAAGCTGAAGTCAAAGCAGTAAACATAAAAAAAAGCCATTTTTAAAATTCACAAGTTAGTCTGTATTATTAATAGATTAATATATTAATATACATAAAAAGGATTACTCATACAACACAAATAATTTTCTTAAAGAATATTTCTAAATTAATTTGTAAAACTTAATTTATTAATTCATTTATAATATGGTCAGTATTTTAACACATTTATAAATTCCTTTTAAACTTTTCATACATAAGATTAAATTTTCAAAATGCATATTATAACAAAGCACTTACTTAAAATTCACAAAAATTAACATAAATATACAATTAAAGTTTAATAATTAACTTGAAAAATATGAGAGCAAAAGTAAAAAGTTTAAAAAATCGATATATTTACACTAAAAAACATAGAAACAGCATTTTCAGTTTTTAATCTAATAAATACTTTTATAGAACAATAAACAAATTATGAATTCATTTTATATTTTTATAGTAAAAAGCTTCTCCCACACATAATCTAGTACTTACTCCACAATATTCATTATCACTTCAAACAGATGAAAGCTGCAGAAATGTGCACATAATACAATTTCAATGGGGGGGGGGGGGAATGCAGTAAAAGTTACTGTGATAAAACAAAATGTACCATTGAACTACACTTAAAAAAAGGAATTGTAAGTACATAATTAACTTTGGGAAGGCACTGAGGTAATAGAAAGTACAAAGGAAAACTAAAGGCACCAATATGGTAGAAAAAGTTGCATTAATTTTTCACAAGCAAAAATCATACCAATATCCTTCTCATTTCTTACCCAATGTTAAGATGCAGTTAAAAAATAAAAATGATTTCCTTGAACAGATTAATGCTTATCTAATTTTACGTATTAACAAATACAGTTGCAGTAATTCAACTTAAAACTAGCAAGTTTCTGAAACTGTTAAGAAAGTTCATTTTATTTTAAAATGTTACTCAAAAGTAGATTTAGTGATATTTTATTCATTTTTAAATTAAAAAAATAATTATTATATTCTTTAAGGGAAAAAAATATTATTGTAGCATTACATGCATATAAAAATGACTACTGTATTCCATGTGTTTTAGGTTGACAAGTGAAAGAAATGTTATGTTAAGAAGTGAAAGAAAAAAAAAAATTGGCCCATTACCAAAAAAAGAAAGAAAAATCTTCATTTACATTGATTTTGATCAAACATTTAAATAGTTTTTTTTTTCCTCGGAACATACTGGTAAATTCAATCATACAACATTAAAATTCATGTCACTTTGTACAAACATTAACAAGATATATGATACAGGCAAGTAGTATTCTCACATTTATCAGATTTCTTTTTCTTTAAGTAGATACTCAATAAATATTTTTTCACTTAGTTTTGTATTATAATGTTTTACAATATTTTTATGCATTTATAGAACAACTAATTAAACTTGTTTTAATTATAAAATTTGAAACTCTCTTGTGAATAAATTTATTAAAATTTTGGGAATTTTAGACAAAATTTTTCATATTTTTAACTGAAGCATTAATTAAATTGGTTGATTTTCATTATTTTAAATTGTAACGTCAGTGCAAAATAAGCACCAAACAAATACAGAATTGTTAAATAATTTCTTTTGGTATAAATGCCAGAATTACAAAAGAATTTTTATAAATTTTACTAAAAATTGATGTAAAATAAACATAATTTTCCTTTATTAATACAACAATAACAATATTGGTAATTAACATTCTCTCATATAAAACACAATTTCCTACTTTAAAAAGACAATATACAAAATGTTTTTGAAAAAAGGAAAAACACATAAAATACATAAAACATTAACATTTTTAGTTAAGACTGATATTATACAGTATGTTTACAATTATGAGACAAAATCGTCTGATATGTTTAAGTTACATTGTTGCAAAAATGCTTACAAGATAATTTAGATACAAACCAGTAATGTTGCTTGATTAAATTAATTTAATGGGGAGTATTTTGCATATTTAAGTGACAATTACAAATAGTGTTCCAAAATCAAAGTACAAAAATGGGGGGGGGGAAATTATGTACAATGTAACAAAAGTACTTGCACTTACAGTGTTTTACAATAACTTATACATTGCTGCATCTTTAAAAGCATAACTTATACATTGCTGCATAACTTATACATTGTATAAGCATAACTTATACATTGCTGCAGCTTGTTAAAAATTGTAAATATATAAATTTAAATGTAGTGATTATAATACTGACAGTTATTGCATAGATTTTTTCAAGGCACAATTATTTTTTAACAAGAAGAAAATGTTTATTATTTTATATAAAAGTTTATGTACAGATGATAAGTATAAACCAGTCAGTTGTAGAAAAACAAACTTCACTGTGGAATACTAGAATGGATCAAAGCTAATATCCTGGAGAAGTGTTTTTACAGTGATTAAATCCAAATTTGCAATAGTAGGACAACAATAAATTAGGTATATATAGGGCTGCGTTTATAGTTAAATTACTGAAAACTTTATATTTATCTATCATATATGCATATATATCACAAAAGCAAATGATTTAGAAACTAAAATATGTAATACCAAAATGACTCAGAACAACATATTTCAAATTATTACTTTTTTTAATGGCTTTTTTTTTTTTTTAAATCAAGTCAAAACAAAGTAATGTGTATATTTGTATATTTTTCTACACCATTCTCATTTTTAAAACTTCTGAAATGGATAATGCATACTAAAATTTGTCCATGTAATTATTTATTTATTTTATTTCTTTTTTTTTTTTTTTTCCGGGATAAAGAAAACATATATTATAGACATACTATGACTTTGGAGGGAGCATGACAGTTTTCTATACAGCATATTCCATACAAAAAATTGTTTGCCTTCTCAGACTTATTATTAACTAAAATTGAACCACTTAAAACAAGCAATTATGCAGATGTTATCATAACAAGCATTTAATATTTATAAAGGTTCATAAATGAGCTGAAATGTACATCCTCATATTTTACCTTAGGAAAAGTAACTACACATTTACGTTTTCCTGCAAAAGATATAAGTATTTTTAAATGAAAAATTCTTACATGACTTTCAAAGAGAGTTTCAAATTCTCCTATTACTCAAAATTTAGATTAACAAAATCAGAATTCCCTTTTTTCAGTCTAAAAATTTTAAAGACAGCTATTGTAATTTTTTAATTTAAGTATAAATACTTCAAACTTCGTTAATATATGTCAGACAGGGGGCGTATCTAGGGTGGGGGAGGGGGGCGCAGGCCATCTCCGAAAATGTAAAACAAATATTTAAAAATAGGTATTTTAAAGCATTTATATTGACTGACAATAAGGTTTAAAATACCTCATCGGAATATAATAAATGAAAATGAAAATGGAAACCTATATGCACTACTAATGTCAGAGTCACAAGAGAATCAGATACACTCTGAGAATAATGATAGTTAACTTCATGCAATACTACATATATTTATAAAAATGTAAAAACAATAAAGACATTTTTAAAGGAAAAACAGTAGGATGTAAATTTGTGTTTCAATAGTAAAGGAGCCTATTGAGGGTATAAATTAAAATTGTAGATGTAGAAGTTATTAATTCAACTATATGAATTATTTAGTTGACTAGCTTGACAGAGATAGATTAGCCTCCAACACAGGTTGCTACTCAAGCTACTTGTTCATGAATACACTACTACACTACTACACTCAAGCTACTTGTTCATGAATAAAAGAAATTGTAGAGCATTAATATTTCTATTGATGTGCATTAAAACTAATTTAGGAAAGCTTTTTTGGTACAAAATAGTTTTTAACAGATCAGAAAAACTTTCTATCACAGATAAAAAAATATTTTATAACATTTCTAGTATTCATACTTGACATCATAATTGATGCTTTAAAATAACCTAAACTAACAACTACTTGTCTGAAAATTTGAAAACTCATCATTTTTTAAATTAAACTTCTGCTAAAGAGAAGTTACACAATTGTTCGACTTTATTTCAATGCTGGTGTTCTTTAATGCACTGAATTCACTGACTCAATAAATTTCCCAGAAAATTACATTCTTAAGTCAAATATAAAAGGTCAACTTCTAAACAGTGTGAACATATAATTTTCTGATTACTAATAAGACTATGAGCAGAATCCCTCATAAATTTTTAGCATTATATATTTGTTCGTAGTGTACACTATATTAGCAGTTTGCAACAGGTAGGTGTCGGCTACCTTGGGAGACACAACCTTAGGGCTCCCAAGCAGTCTCTATGATACCCTTGTGGGTGAGAAAAACAAACAGCAGATGATAAGACAAGTTTTTAAAAATTATCTTTTTTATTTTTATTTTTACTCCAAAACATATCTATTTTAATTTAAAATGTTTATTCAAACTTTACCAATAACATCTATTTTTTTTTCTTTTTGTAGAAAAGGTGACTAAATGATCATTGTTAAAGAATGAAAAATGGCGCTGAGGAATGTGAAGGAGGGAGCCATCGTAAGCTATCCTGTGTTGGAGGGGGCACAACTTTAAAAGATTAGAAACCACTATATTATATAATAATATAACTTTTAGAAATACTAAGAATTAAATAGGATATAAAGCATGTATTATCATCCATATTCCACTTTTGATAAACCAATATTATAATCACTACTTTTGCATTATCTTGAAAGGTTAATTTAGCTCATTATTATTCTGGAACAGGTGAGCAATTGATTTTTAAAAAAGTAAACAAAACATAACTGAGATCGAAATAAGACAGATTATTTTAAAATTTTCAGCTAACTTTATGTAATTTTCATATAGTAAAAATAATTGTTAATTATCTTTGAATTTTTAATAACTTCAAAAACTGAAAATTTTTAGGCCTAACATTTCAATGTATTTACAGGAATGAATGCAATTTTTGCCATTTTAAAATCAATGATAATGTTTTAATTTGAATAAGTTCTTATGTTGCTATACCTAAAGTAAGAGAAAACAATAACTTTTCTATCTTTCATTACTTTTTAAATCATGAGAAATAATTGAAAAAGAAACCATTCTGAACCTCAAAATAGTCTCTTTTTTTTTCATTATTTTTAACAAAAGAGTCTCAAGTAATAATTAGATCAGATAATAATCAAAATTAGAAGAAGTTTTCAAGAATTTTTTAATAAAAAAATTTCCAAAAGCTAAGAATTGTCTACATTAACTAGAATTCTTCAGCAGATACTCATAATATTGAGAAAAGAAAAATCACAATTATTAGTTCAAATCCCTTAAGTAAAATAAATATTATCAGAATTTTTAATTAAGTACAGAAAGTAATTTCTTTTCTATGAGCAGATCAGAATCTAAAAAGCTTGCTTTACATTATCTAACTCTTCAAACTCCAGATTAATAATGAACACTAATTTTTTCAAATAAATATTTAAATAGAAAAGAAACAAAAAAATTAACATAAAGTAATTTTTAAATAAATAAACAACACATAAAAGCTTTTAAATAAATCAAACAAATAATCATAATCATAATAATAATAATAAGTAATAATAATAGCCTGATTGGTATAATCTAGTATAAAATAAAGTAAAATAAAAAGATATACAAAATAATAAACATACATATAAAGGTAAAACAACAAATAGCATTTGCATAAATAAAAAAAAATCACAGACAAAAACACAGTGCACTAAAGTGCAGACATTTTTTCATATATTTGTTCCATGTGCTGCAAAACACTTTTTAAAAATCAGACAATTGAGAATCCTCATAAAAACAAAACATAAAAAATTACTGAAATTTCATATAAAGTTCAATCACTTTTATTTAAAAAACTACGTATTAAACTCTATCATCGAACACATTGGGTGGAATAGTATGAAGCTTAGCAAGCCAAGTTGTCTTTAACAGTATAATAAGTTTTCACACAAGAGTAGCAGCATCTAAAAAATTAATCAATAAAACAGCACATATTTTAATACTCCTAAATCAAGTTATAAAAATAAAATCATTACAGAATATATATTTATATAAACTGTCATTACAATAAATCAAACGTTAAATAACGAGCAGTAATCTGAATGTTAGAAACAGGATTTAATATGCAAAATTTGGGGAAATTGATTTAACTCTTTCACAGAAAGTCACCAACAAAATAATTCCAGCGAGAAAAGTATTTGCAGAGTAGTTCCTCCATCATATAAGAACTTTCATTCCCTTCCTAGATGTCACTTTCATTAAATAACAAATCCAATAGGGTATATCATATAAGAATGGGAGTTTTGCTAACATAGTATTGTGAATAAAACAATTCAAATTATTTAGTCTGGTTTTGTAATTGGACATGATATAAGTGTGTTGGAAGTATTTGAAAATTATTTTTAAAGTAAATTGAAATTTCGCCTTCAAGTAACTGATCATTTGAACTAATCAATTTTTTGTGTATTTCACCAACACAGTGGTGCACACAGAATTTTCTCTTGGAGGCGGACAAATGGCTATAGCTAGAAACACCAAATTTAGTTACTTGGGAAATTCTAAACATGATGTTGTGCATCTTGAAGCGATTTTTTCAAAATTCGACCTAGAAATTTTTTTAATTTTATATTTTATGAGATTTTTGGCATTTTTTCTCACCTAATTTGTAATAATGGCGGAAATTACGCTTGTAGCAAAATGGTATTTGTATCATCGTATAGAGGAGAAAATTTTCTTTTAAAAACAGTTTGTTCTGAATAGGCAACATGATTTGCCAATTTTTAGGAATTTTTATACTATGCATCTGTTTTGGCAAATTTTTTCGTAAAATAATTTTAAAACTGTCACATCTTGAATTCTATCAGTCATAACTTTTTGATATTTTGACAAATCGTGAAACATTCTTTTCTCTCTCTTTTAAAATGAAAATGAAAAAATTATGTAAATTATATGATTTTTTAGGAATTTTAATGTAACCTAATGTTTAGAATTTAATAGAATAAACACGGATAGCTTACACCATTGCATTGATAAATCATGGCACGAGATAATTTTGTTGCATTGCCATAGAAAGGATTAGAAGAACGTTTTTTTTTTCAACCTATCGATAGAGGTTTTAAATGGGTACCAGATTTTCAATTCGCAAGTGAGGATCTATGACGTCAAATGCTTTAAGATACGTAAAAATTACGCAACAATGTTAACGCATTTATCCCTGCTCTTTTTTTAACAGAAGGAGGCGATATTTTGATTAAAACTTTCTATAGAAATAAACTAAGCAATTCATAATTATTATTATTGTTAGTGGCATTTTAAGCCGTTGGTTATTTAAAAATGTTTATAGGTTTTCTAACATGTGCATGTTGCAAGTGTAGTTTTATTTTAACATTGGATTATGTTCCTCCATAGGGGTCCTTTATAAAATGCTTCAAAATTCAGGATTTTCTGATTTACAAAAGAATTGAATAATTATAAAATTTTTGTAAATGAAAAATTTGAAAAAGTTCCAATTTCATTAACAGAAAAAGGCCTCTGATAAGATTTTCATACTGAATTTAAAATATCTGAATGGTGGTCTAAAGTTTTAATGCTGTTCAAACTAAAGGGAAATTATGGATTTAAAAAAGTATATTTTGAAGGTTAGTAGGCTAAAACTTACAAGAAATTGCTTTCCAAAGAGAAAACTCAAAATTAGAAGGCTTCTAAGTAAACTAGTACCTATGCTAAATTTCCCCAAAATGTACAATTTCAAGGATCTTTCTGCATAATCAAGAAATATGAGTCCATTAAATAAATTATGCTATTGTAATTCAATATTGTGCTGCTATTATAATTTTAAAAACCAAGCAAAATAATTTACTGTATACCATGTAATAAATAATTAATAATAGTTTTCATATGAATTGTATTTTGAAAGAGAAATAAGGTAATGGATATCCAAAGTATGTTTAAAATTTCATGAAATATTAGTACACTTGTACATATTGTAACATAATATGTAAAATGTAGTAATATTTCATGTGTAATTTATGGTATTACATCTAGAAATATATACTTCACAACCTGAATGCTGCAACTCTTGTGAGAAAAATTAAGTGAAACAAACTGCATGGAGCAGATGCATGGTGGAAAAACATACAAAAAATATCACAAAACAAAATTTGATTCATTAGCTTATACGCTTTAAATAAATCTCTTTCTACAATCAGATTTGTACTCATTTTGAAACTACATCACATACTGTATACAGGGTGACCCATCTAACATTTTCTGATAAGTTGCTAGAACACTGTAACATTGTTTATTAAAATATTTTGACTCAGTGTGGTGTATAGTAACAATCTAGTACCACTCAACATTCCCACACAACACATTTGAACAAATGAATTTTTGTGCAACACTGAAACTCTTGGACAGTTCCACACCTGTAAAGATACTTGTGTGAACTAAACAATCAATATCTTTCATACTGTGCAACCGTTAACCAAAAATTATTATTATTATCTGCAGCATCATTTGAAGGGAAAATAAAAATGAAAGAAGCAATACACTGTTATTGGGAATCTAGAGAAATATATTAAATAATTTAACTGTAGGAACAGTGATCATTTTATAACCATCTTTCAGATTTCTAATATGGATAAATATATGTAAGTAAAATCAGAATAAATCAAAATGAATAAGAAGTTGGAAAATATAATTTAAATATTCACAGATACATGATTGACACAAACTTTTTTGCATACAATAATATTAAAAGCCAGATGAAATACTGTTTTTAAAAATATTTTTCCTCTTTAAACTCTTTTTATAAGCTTACTTCATAACATCAATAAATACTTGTAAAATTTTCTTTGAACATAAGTAAAAAAGTGAACTATTGCAAAAATGCAGTAGTGCTACCCTCTACTTTAAAATAAATTATCTACAATTAAGTTAAAAATAGTTTGGTACTGTCATCTGCAGTGAAAAATGTGATATAAGAAAAAAACTCCTTGTATAAGAACTGAAATGCTCTAATCTTTCTGGTGCATAACTTTTGAACATTCTAGCTAGGAAATATCATGGGCACAAGAAATAGGTGCAGAAAACTCAGCCTGTTATATTGACAGGAGCTAGAAAGAAGGGATTAAAAGAATGTTCTAATTTTGTCTTAAAAGATTTGTTTGTTTGTTTGATTGAGTTGAGGTATAAGTTAGCTGGCTGGCATCACAGTAATGGTCCACTAAGCACCATTACAACACCTTCCGGTTTTAAAAAGCAGCACTATACTATTTTGCTAAGCAGGATATACTCCACAGTGAAGAATACCAGTGTCATACCAGGTCCGACTGCACACCATCCAAACTAGCTTCACCCATTCCTTGGACTTGGGGAGAAACCTCCATAGAGGCAGTAGCACATATCAGGCTCAAGCCCTGTCTCAAACCCTACCGCTTCGTAAAAACAGATAGCACCATAGATGATACAGCTGCATATCCTTGCCTAACTCCTCCCAAAACTCTGTTCACACAAACAGACTTCTGCTACGCATATGCTCCAGAATAATCAAGCACTGCACATTCATCTGCAAAACCTCTACATTCAAACACATAATCATACTCCCATTATTCGCCAAGCAGATTTGGATAAGGAAGATTCCCTAAGATGGAAGAGAAACAGTCTTGCTTCAGCCACCATAGATATAGAGCAGAAGCAGGCCACTGTAACAAAAAACACTTGAAAAGAAACTGGTGTTAAAAGGTGAGATAAATAAAACTTTGTATAATAACACACATAAAAAGGTACTTATCCAACTGAATGATCATTTCAGCCGAAAAAAATTTCAGCCTTCTTCAGCAACAAACACACAAAGTTGCAGAATAGTGGAGACTTACTAATTCTGTAACCCCACTTTACTGCAAAACTGCATGTTGACTGCTAAAGAAGGGTGAAAATTTTTTTGGCTGAAATGATCATCCAGTTGGGCGTGCATTGTTATTCAAAGTTTTATTTATCTCTTCTTTTCGTGCTCATGTTACCTTGTAGATGTCATTGTTGAGATAATCCCCATCATATGCAAAGTTGCTCTCCTGCCACCACTCTTCAAAATCGGTCCACATTTTTTGTCTAAGCTGACTTTCAAGTCCTCGGCAGCGATTTCTTCATAGGAGGCCATGCTAAAGGGACCCAATTTGGCTGGTTGATCCACAACTTCATTTTTTACAACTTTGGAATGTCCGGAAACCCAAATGAGTTTGAGATGCCCCTTGTCCTGATGCCCAATGACCCTTGAAAGGTATAGCATAAGCAAAGGCGATTTTTAATTAACAGCTTTTAATGCTTTTAGAGCTGACAAACTATCTTGGAGGATGATGCCGTACTTCCTTCAAAGATCCAACCCCTAACATTAAGGCAAGAGCCTCGACCATGAAAATGTCTTAAAAGATTCTGCTTTGTAAACATAAATCTTGTAAATAAAAAACAGAGTTATATTACCTCTTAAACTTAAAAATAACTTAAGTTCTCCTTCTTTCTATGGTAATGTCTTACTCACGGATACATGTTAAATCCCAAACTTGTAAGTCAGGTTTCTACTATAAATTTCAACCTTTTTAGAGGCTTAAATTATACTTTCTTATGGTCCTTCAAAGGAAAAGATTGAGAAATGTTTCAGTTTATTGAAATCAATGCAAATCCATATAGCACCATACACTATTAGCATTCTGCTTTCTTTAAACAGTGTTAGTTAATGTTTGTTGTTAGACTAATTTTTGTAGCTCAGAATATACATAGTTAAATAACAAATTTGTTTTCTTTTCTTTCCAGTTCACAAACTTTTTTTTAAGAAGGTGTGGTATTTTTACTTAAAGAAGAAAAAAGTCAACATTCCCTGATTCTACATTCCTAATTAATGAAAATTTCTAATAGGATTTTAACACTAAAAGGGTCTTAGGGTCATTATTTTTCCTCCGCACATCCTGTCTATTCCAGTGGTAAAAGATTTTAAGGGAAAATTAAAAATTTGTGGAATCAAATTTTAAATGTAAGCCTTTAAAAGTATTTAGTGGGTTTAAAAAAGCCTGTAGTATATGGTGTTTACAAAGGTGTGTCTATACAATTATATACTTTATGATCACTTTCCCTACAATATCACTCAACATTGCTGTACTCTTTCAAAACATTTTTCAATTATAAAGGTATATGAATAATTATTAAAAATACATCCAGTATAAACGTTTGTTTTCTTCATATTTGCATCATTCACATTCATCCATTGAAAATTCAATCAACATAACTGGTCACCCAAACAAAATGTCTAAAGTCAATGAACCGTCAGTGCATAAATGTATCTAGGCGATATGGCTACCATGAGCTGACCTGACCTCAGACATAATCACAAGGCTCTAATAATGATATTACAGTGTCCTAAATATTCTGATTGGTCAAGTGGTGCGTAGAAATGCTGGGTCCACAAAGGCTACTTTAGCAGTCAGAAAAGCATGCATGCAGTACAGGAGAGCTGAAAGCACTTGACACTCTACTTCCTGGGAAGGGAAAAAAAAAAACAAAGAAAAGAAATTTGTACAAGTGTTTATCAAATACAGACTTTGAAAAGGTGTTATCAGTAAGACACTATGTAAGTAACAAATCACATTTTTAAAAACAACTTATGAGTGCAATTTTTAAAATATTCGTATATAAAGAGAATAAATCAAATTATGCAAATAACTGAGAGGCAAATTTTCATCTGGAAAGAATAGTTTTATTTATTTTTTAACATGCAAAATAAACAAACTTTCTTAAGAGGTTCAGAAATAATAAAAAATAACTAAATATAATGTTAAATTTCTAGAAATTAAAAAATGAATCCTTTTTTCAAACCTAGAATGATAATTCTAAGTTTGTAAATTAAAAGCCAGGAGGAAATTTTAAAAATATATGAGTTCAAGTAAATCTTATTGCTTGAACACATAATATTTTTTTAATTGCTCCCATACTTTGTGACATAGTGAGAGAATGGTAGAACATACCCTCACTTTGTCATCTACATAGTGAGTTGCACTATCCTGCATTGGCATATAATCCATGAGATTTGAGCCCCCTCTAACAATCCACCCAGAAACAGGCACTTTTTATATGTACATGTTTGGGGTTTCAGCTTTCCTTCACCTCAATAGTATTGAAATGTGTACACTTGTATTACCCAAGTCAAACAGTGTTTGAGAAGAGGTTATGAACTTGTGTAAAGATTTGCTTCTTTCAGCTTTAACTCAGTCTAGTCATTGTGACGAAGATCACATATTTTTCGAGTCTAAAATAATGTTCTTTTGTATTGTCTTTCTAAATCAATATTCTGTATTCAGTTTTAGTATCTCTCTCTAATTTGCTTTTCTGCTTGATAAAATGTTCTTCCTTTTGCGCAGTGTGTTTGGGATTCTGGGGTTCCCCTTCTAAATTAATTTCGCTTTAGCGTATGCTATGTAAGTTCTGGGTGCCTCCCGGTTGTCTGTCATTGCTTTCTCAAGGGGGTTGTAGGCTTTTGTTATGGTGATCACCAAATACTGGCACTTCTTGGCGATATGCTTTTAATCTGTTTGTTTCAAAATGTTTATATTTGTAATGCCTACCAGACAGTTTTTGTCATGTGGGCAGTGACTTATGAATGGCTCATCTTTAACTCGCCAAGCTGTAAAACGTTGGCCCTTTTGTAAAAAGTTTTACCACACTTCTCCATATCTCTCTGTCAGAGGAGGTGGGTTTTGATTAATTATGGGACTCCGGCACGCCGTGTGGCTGGAAAGATTAGATCTGTTCCGGGTGTTTCTTTTTATTAAAGCAGTGTATTGTATGAAATAGAACTTGTTTCCTTTAAAACTGTTTTTGCTGATACCTACAATAAAATGTAGCTTTTACAGAATTCAAGTCGTCTCTCTGTTTTTCTCAGACTTCTGCGTGATTCATGGATTTTTAAACCACTATACTATGATTGAACTAGTCAACAGTGTCTTCCCTGTTTCATCCGACAACTCCATCATTGTCATAATGTTCTATGCATAAAATTCTAGATATTTTACATTTTGATGCAAGTAAAAAATATTAGCTTGTATCGTACTGACAGTTTAATTTTCATTAAATAATATGAATAGATGACATTCTCTCCAAATCTGGTACTATATGCCATATAAAATATTGACAAATCTTTTAGCATCAGAATAAACTGTTTTTTTTTTTTTTTTTTGTTTTTTCCATAAATCTTAAAAATCAAAATTTTCAAAATATTTAAAGTATGATTTTAACTATAATTACCACCTACTTTGCATCCAATTTTATTTCATTTTCTGTAACTGTTCTTACATGTCATGCAAAACTTTTATTTGGGGTATGAAAAGAAATTTTAAAAAGCATTTTTGTCCTTTTTCGCACATCCCCCTCTACTTTTGGAGTGTGAATTTTGAAAAATTCTTGCATTAATTTCTAAGTATTAATGTTTTTTACAATTTGAAGCAAGAATCTTATGAATATATGTTTCTGTCTTCAAGATACATATGTCATGTGAAAAATACCCCCAACATTCACAGAAGGTGACTTTTTTTTAATTTTGAAACTGAACCTTATTTATTCAAGATTATTACAATTTAAAGCAAGAATTCCATGATTGTGTGCTTTTTAATTTAAGATAGACAGGGAAATAAGAAAAACACATTTGCTTTCCTACCTTCTTTGAGATGTGAATTTCCAAAATCAGTTCCTTAATGCATGCTTACATCATAAAAAGAACTTATGCTCCAAGTTTAATGTTTTTTATTCAAATGTAGTTTTAGCTGTGCATTAATAACTCAATCAATAAGCAATTCTGTTTGCTATTTCAATATCAGTTCATATTGTACAATCATAATGGAATATTGTACAATCATAATGGAAAGTATTAAAAACAAATGATTTCATTTATTAAAAAAAATTAAATGTTCACCAATTAAATATATTTTCTCTCCTTTATAAATAATTTTATTTAACTTGCTATTTAACTAAACAACAAAATTTAAATTTAAAATATTTACTTCAGACTCTATTTCTTTCTTTTCAGGATCTTGAAAATTTAATGTTAACTTAGTCTTACCATCATCAGAAGAACCTTTTAGTTGAGAAAATTTGTACTTCCATGCATAGCACTGTAAATATAAAAGAAGAATACTGAATAAATATACAGTTTGAAAAATTATTAAAACTTCTAGCATTATTTTTTTAACTTCATTTTCTTTTTAGAACATACAAATAAATTGTTACAAATTATTGGGGAGTGATCAAATCTTCTAGGTTTAATTTACTCTAAAATTCATGTTCTATGCATCAAATAGTTATATTTTGCATTTTGTCGCATGTAAATCAAATAAGTAGAACATGGGATAAAAAACTTTAATTTTCCTAAAGGACAACATTAGTGTTAGTAGTTTCTGCCCAAATACTGTCAATATTGCTCAGCTGAATTTAATTTTTGGGGACTCATTTTTGATATTTCGAAAAGTTTGACATCTGTCATAATTTTATTAATGGGGTTCTTAATGTTTGCTTTCCTGCAAAACATCAGTATTGTGCAATCACATTAT
This sequence comes from Cheiracanthium punctorium, assembly GCA_038373885.1. Classification (NCBI taxonomy): domain Eukaryota; kingdom Metazoa; phylum Arthropoda; class Arachnida; order Araneae; family Cheiracanthiidae; genus Cheiracanthium; species Cheiracanthium punctorium. Next base: position 768,835 of record JAWZYV010012842.1, on the reverse strand, counting down.
GACAAAAAATTAAAAACATTAGAGATAAGACATTAAAAGAAAGACATGTAAAGTTCGATAAGTGCCTGCCAGGGGTGTAAAAAGAGAGCAAGTCATCCCCAAGTAGTCAGTTTTGAATCGTCTTTCGTAGAGAACACAACTTGTGAGAGCCATTACTCTGTCCCATTGTGTTATGCTATTAGAAAAGGACATACTTTTGCCAGTTTTCTGAAGTTATTTTGAAAGCTGTTTGTGAAACCTGTATAATCGTATCCTGGAGCAGTTAAGGGTTCTTCTTGAGTATTTCACTGAGTTTTTAACATTTGGAACGATTTTCTTGTCAACAAATTACACTGTCTGAAGAAGACGATTTATCCGAATGACTGTTTTCTATTGAATTACTGCTCATGAATTCCTCTTGATTGTGCATTGAAAATTGTTCGACAAGTTTATAGAACCAATTAAATTTGTGTTTCATCCTGACAATTCAACTAGTTCCTGGAACTTTCTACATGCACTGAACTTACAAGCATTCATGTTCATACAAACCCAGCAATTCAGTACAGTTTCTACAACACCCCTCGAAGGCCGAGCAAGAATTGATGTATCCTTATGCCCTTGCGCCTGACTATAAAAGGACAAAGCGAGAGCATGCCATTAGGTTAATACCAGTTCAATCTAGTTCATGTTAGTTCTCTTTCCAGTTGTAATTCAAATTCAGTTCTGTGTTCTAAGTAAAATCACTACGTAGTCGAATAATAAAGTCGAATTCATTGTAATTTATGGTTTATATTCATTCAAGTCAAACAGTCAAGGTAACAAGTCCAACACAGTCATATCCATTAATGCAAGTATCTGACTACATGTATATTTTATGTGGTTGGCATAACATACAAAGAAAGGTTTTTAAATATCGATTATGATTTTCATTCAGAACAAAATTAACATTATACTTTGTAATTGCAATTCAAAATAGAATAACATCAAAATTAAACTTTACTATGTAAGTTCATTTTTAATTTGAGAATTGATAATCAAATTTATAATCAAACAATTTTTCAAAAACAATACATGGAGAAATTTATTGAACTAGTTTCACCAAATGCATAACAAATAAGAAAATGGACTTTTTACAAAATTCTTAACTTTCTAAAAAGAAAATACAATAGAAAATTAATTTACCTTTGATTCTGTATCATACAATGAAAAGCCTGAATTCCAATCTAATGTTAAACCACCTGTTTTACCTTTGTACACAACAGAAAATGTTTTACTCTGTAAAAAAAATTTAAAAGGTACTTCAGAGGTGCTCAAAAGTATATAAGTATAAAAATCAAAACCATGAACATCCTTAAGAGGCATTTTTAAATCTTAACCCTTTTACCTATCTTATTATCAGGGATTATTATAATATATAGGGGGGAAGAAGACCTGGGACACATTTGCCATCTTGCATGGTCTTATGAATCTGAACCATATAACAGCAACATAAATATACCATACCTGCATATCATATGAAACTGAACTGATACCATGTCCCATACTCATTCACATGACAACAACACATATTGTACGAGGGCTGTTTTTTATTCAAACTCCAATGGGCAATAAGTAAAAGACATTAGTAAAGAATACAAAGAATTTATTACCAAAAGTTAGATACAGACATGTTTTTTTTTTTATTTACACATGAAGATTTGAGCATTTGTTTAATTGGTAAAGGAGCTTCCCAATGCCCTGTTCTAGAAACATTACCACCAGCTTTGCAAGCATGAGCCTGAACATTATTTTAAAATTCTTCATTGGTCTGGAAGCTTTGGCCACTTAGCCTGCTCTTCATTTCAAGAAACAGATGAAAATCCTTCAATGATAAATCAGTACCCACCAAAGACCAATAAGGTGTTCCAAAACAATGGTAATGTGAGAGTGAGATCTTTGATGCTCTCTATTAGCCCCTGACTTAGCCTTGAGTGATTTCCGATACTTGAACTGAACAACTGCCCAGAAGGCCAGAGTAAGAAGACCCAAAGCTTTCCATCAAATGAAGTTTTGTGAAACAATTTCAGGCCCTTGGACATATCTCTGGTGGCAAAATTTCACTAAGAGGACATCGTAAGGTTTGTCTACCAATTCAACAATTGCCTGAATCTTCGTGGTGATTATGTTGAAAAGAAATCATATATGTACCTAACTTTTAACAGTAAATTCTTTTTATTATTCACTCTTGTCTTTCTTTGTGCATCGGAGGTTGAATATAAAACAGCCTTTGTAGTTGTACCCCACAACAGCATACAGCATGTCTCTGTCCATATCATACAAGGACAATGCATACTGTATCTCCAGCTGAATTAATCAATATAGTAAATGCGGTAATCAGGACATAAATGGAAATGCACAGCAAAGGAGTTGTAGAGACCAAAATTTCCGATTGTCAAACAATTTTTTCCTGACTAGTTTAAAGCATACTTGATTAGTCATATAGTAGCTGAAATCCCTTCCACTAAATTAATGAACAGCAACCAGCAGCAGCATAACAAAACTTTGAAGCTACCCACTTCTCGAAATGGGTTTCATAGCAGTGGTGGCTCATGTGATATTTAAATGGAGGTTCACAAAACAAATTTTGAATTAAATATGTAGATACAATGAAACTTACCCAGTTCCCCAAAGTTCAAAAATTTCTGACTGACTGTTTTATTTGAGTTATTGGTAAAATTTCCCTTTCTAATTTTCCCAATTTTCTGAGTGAATTTTATTCATGTACATACAATTTGTGAAAGTAATATTTCTTAAGTTCAAAAATTTCCAGTAGATTTATTTCAAGCATTTATTTTTAAAAAGGTGGAACTGAAGTGGCATTAGCATTTCTAAAATCTCTGAGTTTTAATACTTGATTCACACATTTATGATGAGCAAAAGTTGTTTCTAGCCGAAACTCAAAATTTTTAGACTACTTTTATGCCTGTACGATTTTTAAAAGTAGTACTCCTGAAACTCAAAACAGCTGGACTAACACAACTTCATGCTTTTACATTTCATAAAAATAAGTATTTAGGAAATTTAAAAATTTCCAACTGCTTTCATTCATTTTACACCTTTATTATAGTTAAAATAATGTTTAAAGCTCAAAATTTTCTGGCTGATTTTTGCTGAGAATATCCATTACTCAGTAAAAAATACTAAACATGCTTTATCATTACTCATATTAACTGGCATTGCATGCAGTAAAAAGATAATGCACATACCTCAGTAACAAATAGTACATCTACCAATATCAACTGATACCACATTCAGTGGGTGCAGAAACAAAATATATTCAAAGGTCATTACTTGTTCCCTTGAGTCAAAGAGAATACCGTCTCTATTACTCAGTAACAAATATGTACAGTTTGTTACAGCTCTGGTCTTATAAGTACTTTGCGCCTAACACTGATTAGGGGTCAAATAATTAAAATCCTTTTTTTTTTCCATTTTATGGTAACTTTTAGTTTCTTATTATTTATCTTGTTCCTTCGCACTATGTAACTATTGAACATAGTTGTAATGACCATTTCCTACTACTAGTTATACTAGTTATAGTTAAGATGTGTTTTATAATAAATGAAGACAAATTTTCATTTTTCTTGCTGCAAAACACTGCCTGGTGTTTTTATTACTACCTAAAATTTATCAAGAACATATAATACTAACATTAATTATAATAAGTACTTTAACACTAAATATACAGTCAATAATATGGATAAAAAACGTACCCCTAATCTAGTGACTGCATTATAGGTAGCTCTATGCCACCCATTTTCTATTTTTAATAATTCTGCTTTTGTCTCTGGACACATATAATGTGTATCAGAGGCACCTGTATGTAACATGAAACAATGTTGACGCTCATCTATATACTCTGAGTCCTAAAACAAAAAAAAATTAAATAAAATCATCAAAGCTGTAAACTCAAAAACCAGATTTATTGAAGCAAATGCATCTACTATTTTAAAAATGAAACATTGCAATATTTCACAGTTCCAAAATTTCACTAAATTTTTGCGAATAATTGGCACAATTATACAAAATTTGGTAGAATTTTTAAGATGGTTCCTATATATATTTTAGAAAGTGATTCTATCAACCTTTCAAGTTGTTAGGCAAGTTGGAGTGTTTAGGCTGATTAATTTTATTTTTTACCAACTATGCGAAAAATTCCAGAGCTGGGGATCGAACCCAGGACTGCTGATTAAGCGGCAGTTCTGGGTTCGATCCTCAGCTCTAGAATTTTTCACATAGTTGGTAAAAATTAAAATTAATCAGCCTAAACACTCCAACCAGCCTAATAAATGGCTCCTATATATTTTATTTTCTCATATGCTGGAATTAAAATATGTTAAATAAAACCTAAAATGAAGAAGAAGAAAAAACATTTTTAAGAAATGGCTTTAATTTAACTTCTATGTCATTAGCAGGTTAAAATACCATGACATCATTTCTAGTTATGAATAATTTGAAACATTAAATTTATCAGAACATAATTTTTTTAATTGAAACATACATACCTTTAAAATTTTTAACATAGCTTGATAAACTTTGAACGCATTTGGACAACTTGAAAATGACTGTACATTAGTCTAAGAAAAAAATAGCTTTAATACAATCATATTTTAAGAAAGACAATAATTTATCCACTACCATAACATAAAATAATAATTGCTTTTTATTAAATTTAGATCCTGAAACAAATCCTTTGTTTGAAATCTGTAACACCTCTATAGAATTTTGAAGAGAGCTAAAAGAAAATTTCAACTTTGAGAGGCCATTTATTTTTATATTATATATATATAAATATATATTGTTCCCCTTGAAAGGATAAATTATCCTAAAATTTAAATAGCTAAATTATATACATTAAAAACCAAATCTATATAAATAAAGCAATCTGTAAACTGCCCGTTTGTCTGTGTCTCACGTAGCTCCGAAACGGGTGATCGTAGACCTACCAAATTTTGTACGGAAATTGTCCAAGACGGGTCTCATCACACCTAAGCAATTTTTTTGAAATTCTAATTATTTTAGGAGATATTGATAAAAAACATGTCGCAAAATGATCATTTTTGTTCTCGCCATTTCGTAATTATAACCCTGCAGTGGAAAGAGGGAGAGTTTAGCTATCTAGGTTACCATGTTTGGCGAATTTATTAAATTATTCAGACTCTTGAAGTAAAAATAAAAGAATAACGATTTTTTTTTTGTTTACATTATTTGTAAGGTTATTTTTTAATTAAAAGATTGTGTGCATGTGAAATCAGAGCAGGAATGAAATGTTTTATACTCAAAAGAAAAATAGGATTTGGAAATTTTCTGAGACTAAAACGTGCAACTTTTTAATTTGGCAACAAATAAAATGGTTGATATACAATTTTGAGGAGATGTGATTCTAGCACCAAGCACTATTTATCGTCTGCTTCTGCTACTTGAATTATGAATACACCTGAATGAGTTTTTAAACTTTATTTCAGTTAGAATTGTGTATTTTTCTGCACAGCTTTTCCCATCTATTTCTAATGTATTACATCCAGAAAAAGGATAGAAATATCAATTTTAGTTGTGTTTAATCACACTCATGAATAATGATATACTTTCCAACTTAATGGAATAAGGAAAGAAAATAGGGAAGACCCATGGATTATAATACGCTTTTAATGGATTATAATACACTTTTAATACATAGCACTTTAGTGAATATTTAAAATCTGAAAGTGTTTCAGATTTTCTTTGTTTTTATCCTTTCCATTTTTGATAAAGGCCAATATATCCGGAAGCTCTTCAGAATTAATATAGGACGAAAATAATTTGTTCCTTTTTGTAGGTTTTTATCATTTAACGATCTTATTTTTGAAACCAGGGGTGCTCAACACTTTAAGCATTGCATCGGGGTGCCGGGGGGCCGTCATTCGAACTCAAAAACTAAGTAGAACATAAAAGGGGTGTCTTTCTTGCGTTAGCAAGGGGCGCCACTTAATCTAGGGCCGCTCCTATTTGTAACCATCTTAATTTTAAATTCCATTCAGAATCTGAGAGATTTCTAGTGCCAAGGAAGACGGTGAGGAACAGGATTTTCTCCGAACAAGATTTATTTAAATGGTGAACCAACTGGTCGCCGGAGGTGGCTAGTACAAAATAAAATGATGATTTTTTAAAAGGTTGTCACAACTTACAGGAGGAGACTCAAATAAGAACAATTCAGCTCCCTTGAGTGCTAGGAAACGGGGTTGCCATTTGTACCATGGCTGAGGTGCAGGAGTTCCTTGGCTTACCCAACCCATGTATAAAATCTGTAAATAATTAAGAAACTTGTGAGAATAGAAAATAAACAAAGAAAACTATTAATAAAGCAATAAAACAGAATATAACTATTAATTTAATGTAGATAAATAGAAAAAAGGTATTTTCTTATACTAACATTAAACAGTATTTCTTCTGAACTGAACTTTTTGTCATACATGATATAATATTACAATGCATTTGTAATTTAAAAATATATGTTGAGTTATACTGACTGTACTATAATTTTGTGTATGAGCATATTGATGTTAATTTAAAATTTTTACTTCTAATAAATAACAATTTAACAAACCAAAATTATAACAGATGCACAATTATATGGCTTCAAGAAAGAGTTTTTCTTTGTGTTATTTTATACATCATTTTGTCTACAGGAAACTAAACATTAAATTTGTGAAAATGCAAGTGAAGTCAATAATAATAAAATATACTGCTGTGCGTTTTAAACAGAAGGTAGAGAGATTAATTTCCAGGACTGACATAACTAAACAAAGCTTTTTTTTTCCACGGCCCACAAAGTGTACACTATTCTAAAGCAAGAAATTGTCCTTAAAATACTTTTAAATGTAGCTATTAAATTGCGTTCTTTAAGTGGTACCAATACAGCACCAAAGGGGAGGGGGGGAACTTTATTTCAAACTGTGCTAAACTGAAAAAAAAAATCTATGAAACGTTGAAGTTTTTTTTTTTTTTCCACCAAGTAAATTTTGACTTTGAAAATAATGTTTGAGGATGCTCATTACATCAAAATTAAAGAGCACTGTGAAATAGGATTTTAAAAGTTGTTTCTAATAGTTACAGAGTTGAACACAGAAGTGCAATTCCAGCAGTATAAAGTTACTTTTTTTTTTAAAAATGTAATTTACATTAATATTTTCCAAATTTTTTACATCGGTCTTGAATATTAATACCAAACAACTTAATATTTTTAAAAAATGGAAAAAAAAACTTGTGTTTTATGTAACTATACCTGATCAGGTTGAGGTAAGGATTCGTTGAAAGTTTTAATCTAAAAAAGAAAAAAAGAATTTGGTATAATAATTCAAAATTTGAAAAAATTATTAATAATAATAATGAAATTAAATAGTATACTTTAACATTAGAAGAATGTAGTTTGCATGCTAGTAAGCACTAGAAATTCTACATGTTTAACTAGCTATTTTATTTAATAATATCCTGTAAACTCTTACAGTTTGAAAGCTTGTTAAAAAAAAAAAAAAAAAAAAAAAAAAAAAACAAAAAACATACATGAACTTTACAAATTCCAGCTACTTTTTTAGTACACACAAATGCTGATACATTTTTAATCAACTGTTTCCTTTAATAATTATAAAATTTAATATAAAATTAAATAAAATGCAACTGAGAAAAATTTAATCTTTAAAAAACATAGAAATACATTTACACTAAGTGTGAGATGGTAAAGAAGCATGTTAGTAGTTAAAATGACCATAAATATTTCAGTTAGCTTATTTTTTAAAAATATTTTTTTAACATAGAAATACATTTACACTAAGTGTGAGATGGTAAAGAAGCATGTTATTAGTAGTTAAAATGACCATAAATGTTTCAGTTAGCTTTTTTTTTTTTTTTTTAATGCTGAATTACTTATTATTGACATATTTTCATCTATTCTCTATCAGAAAAGTATATATATATGTAAATATATATATGAAAAGATATAATGCCGGCCTCTAGAGTCAAGGAGCAGTCTTTAATAGCAGTCAAGCAGTCATGGCACAGCTGTTTATTCCATCATCAGCTTACCAGGGACGTACCCAGAAAAAAATTTTGGGGTGGGTCCAAAAATTTCGGAGGGGGTCCAAACAGTGAAAAAAGCAGAATTTTATACAACAAAACTTCATCATTATTATTTTGCTTACAAAAACTGAAATTTCAGAGGGGGTCCGGACCCCCTGGACCAACCCCTGGGTACATCCTTGCAGCTTACATAGAAGAGATTGATAGAGACTTCAAGCAATACAAAAAACATGAATCAAAAAGCCCTCTCTTCCTCCTTGTACCCTCTTAAAATTACTATGTCCCATGACCCCTAATGCAGCGACATTACAAAATGGTTGAGATTTAAAATCCCAATAATGAAAAGGTTTAGATTCTGTCACTCAAAATTTATTTATTGTAATTTCATTACATACATATCTATATATAAAGATAGATTTCCCCAAAATGAACTATCAATAAAATTTGCATTAAAATCACAAACTGCAAAATATAATTTGAGATATTATACTCCTAAAATATGAAACATACTACCAAGAAAGACTACTCCCCAACTAATTTTGTAATGAAATCCATAATAATCAAGAAATCACTTTTTTAAAATTAGAATTGTACCTCTCAAATTGAAATATTAAGCCCTTGCACACCAAGGACGCATGTGCGTATGTTTATATAACGTCGCATATAAATACCATGGATGTACCTGCATATGTTGTTGTTGTTTCTAATACCAGATGATGTAGCAAAGCTATACCATCTCCATAAAACCAAAAATGTCCAGAAGGTCAAAAAATAAAATCAGGTCCCTTAAAATTTCAAAAACAGTAAAATTTAAACAATTAAGAATATGATCAGGCGAAGCTTGAACAGTCCTACACCAATGGCACTCTGAAAAGAGCCTCTCGCCCTGTTGAAAGGCAAGGGATTTGATATGGCCACTCAGAAAGTATGGAAGAGCCGTCTGCTGTTTTCTCGATATATTGAGCTCGTGACACCAACGAGGTCTTTTGTCAAAGTACCATGGGTGAGCAAGAGGAACTCTCAAAATGTACTTAATTCCTTCCTTTTGATTGAGGAAATTTCTGAATAAGTTAATTTAACATTGTCATGCAGGTCATCAGCAGAGGCAGCCTTGACCAAACTGTCCGCAATTTCATAACCATTCATTCCAACATGGGAGAGGACCCATTGCAAGTGTATAGAGTGTCTTTTAGTAAGCTGATTCACAAGTTCTAGTATATGTAGGCTCATCATATCCCCAACAGTCATCCAATGAGAGAGGTGCTGTATAGAGATACGACTGTCCGATAAAATCCAAATGTCCTTGAAGACAAGTTCAGTGGTCGTGTAAATAAAATGTAGTCCCGTGTAAATTGCCACAAGTTCAGACCTGAAGACGAAACAGCCATCAGTATTTTTAAACCACTTCCAGAAACATCACCGGCGCTAATGCAACCATCAGTGTACATTAGGGTGGTCACAAGTTATATAGAAAAAAATTTTTTTAGGTTATCTTTTGGGGCACACCCCTAAAAGTTGCCAATTGACTAGAAAATAAGATTGCTAAAGTTTTAGCTCAATTGCATATTATTAACCCGTGCCGCATCAAGGTTGAATTCTTGAAAAATTACGATTTTTTCCAAAAATATCTAATTTTTCCTTCCTTTAGTATAAACTATTTGCTCTACAGACCTGGTTCTTGTTTTATTTCATAAAAATCTTGTTGCTTTGAATTTGACTCTCAACAAAACCAATATTTAATGACATTCAGTGTTTTTTAGGTCAGTTTGAGAATCGTACCACAAAAATTAGCATTTTTGAAAGCTCAATGTAAAAAGACAAATCAAGAATTTTAAATAATTTTGAGAGGTTCTTTGTTTTATTTTCATTAAAAAACAAAAAAAATAAATAAAGAATTTTCAAAATTTTAAATAAAATTCAAGAAATATTTTTATTAATTTATTTGGTATGTATTTCTGTGCATCAGAAGAAAGATCTATACTGGTGTTTCAGTTGAAGCACTAATAAGACAAACCTTTAAAATTCTCTTTATTACATGGCCATTTTTGCTATGTGTTACCCTTGTTTACTTTAAGAATGGACGAAACATTCTGTAATCTGAAGCCGTCAACACCACACCCCTCTTTTCTATATGACTGTGTGTGTGTGTGTGTGTGTGTGGCAGGAGAATCCCCTTTCCCCTTTCATCCATCCAAGGCAGCCCCCCCCCTCACCTTAAGCAGATAGCCCTCATAAAATAAAACTGTCACCAAAGGTTTCTAGAACAGGACATGATTTCAGTTAAGGTTTGGGTTTCAAGCGGTGAACATTCGTTTAGTAATTTTTTTCTTTGTGAAGTGTGAGAGACAATGGCTTCAGAATCTTCTTGTTCTAAAGTAACAACAAGCATGAGTTCAAGGCAGAAAGACAAGATTTTTTTAATTGGTCACATGTGTCATCAAATTACCGGCAGTAAATTACCAAGTAATTGTCAAGTTTTACGCAGTTTATTTTATAATATTCGTCAAGTGAAATTGAACACCAGAGAAGCTGCTAGACTCACAATGCAGGAAGTTGTACTTTTTTGGGAAAAAGCCAAGATACCAACCAGAGAATTTAAAAAGTGTGTTGCAAAGCTTAAAAAACTTTACGAAGAATGGAGGAATCTGCAAAAAAGTGCGAGAAGATCGCATTCAAAATCTCAATGTGAAAAAACTGAATCTTTCAAATCAAGGCTTGATGACCTTTTTGATGTTGCTCATCAGGATGCACTTCTAAACATTGCTGAAGAAGATAAACATTTTTTGCTACTCCAGAGAAAGAAAGGTCGCCCTGGATGCTTGGGAGGCATTGACATGAAATTTGTAAAAGCAGAACGAAGAGAGAAAACATGGGTAGCTGAGATGATAAGACTAGAAAAATCAAGAAAAGGTGAGCATTCGCGAGAACCTATCTTAAGCACAAGCAGCACGAGTACATATGAGGAAGGGGAGGAGCAGTGGAATGATGATATGGAAGAGAATTTTCCAGACACAGATGAAAACGAGCCAAAATCTAAGAAAACGAAGTATTCTTGAGGAACTAAGGAGATTGTTACTGAAAAATTATCTTTATTGCTAGATAGATGCAGCATTTCAGATAGAGACGCAGTTAGAATAATTTCAGCCACCGCAGAAGCATTAGGTCATAACTCACAGACTTAAGTAGAAGTGCAATAAGACTCCGAAGACAGGAATTTCGAAAACAAAGAACTGAGCTCATAAAAGACAGATTTAAAAATTCTGATTTAGAGGGTGCTGTTGTTCACTGGGATGGAAAATTGCCTCATATCTATATAAATAAAACAGAGTGTAAACTGTCCGTTTGTCTGTCTGTCTGTGTCTCGCGTAGCTCCGAAACGGGTGATCTACCTACCAAATTTTGTACGGAAATTCTCCAAGACGGGTCTCGACACACCTCGAAGCGATTTTTTCGAAATTCGAATTAGAAAATGTTTTATTTTATGTTTTGTCCGATTTTTAGCGATTTTTCTTGCATAATACATAATAACGCCAGTTATTGCACTCGCAAGAAAACGATATTTACACCATCGTATAGAGGAGAAAATTTTCTTTTAAAAACTGTTTGTTCGGACTGTGTAACATAATTTGCAGATTTTTGGGAATTTTTCAAATCAAATTAAATTTGACGCTGACTTTCGTAAAATATTTTTAAAACTGCTGCATCTTGAATTCTATCTGTCATAACTTTTTTATATTTAGGCAAAAGACGGAGCACACAATTCGCCCACTTTTAAAAGAAGAACGGAGGAAAAATATAAATTAGGAGAATTTTTACGAATTTTTAAGTGAAGAAGGATTTTCATTTCAATCACAGCTGCTTAAATGCTTAAAAATTTCGGCATATCTTGTGGTTTGGTTGTCTTGGAAACAGTAACAATGATTAAAATTGCCAGCTGAAAAAAAAAAAATAAAATTACTTTAAAATAACAGAGTTTTCACATGTGAAATGACGTCACGAGTCATTTTGACGTCACGAGTTTAAAACCCCTTTCGAAACTCAATCAGAATAACGAACCCACAAGCAAAACATACACCACGCATGAAATAATTCCATATTTTATTTTACGTTGCTAGAAAAAGAATTGAATGCTGTTTTTTCACCAGTGAATTATCCAGCATTATTTTCAATTGAGATTTTAAACGGGACACGTTTTCGAATCGCAAGAAATATTTTGCGGTGCTAAACAGGGCCTGATTATACCAAACAGGGACCCCGGGCATTGCCCCCCCCCAGCAAAGGACAGGGCCCCCCAGCAAAATTCATCAATGAATTTTGGGGCCTCCATCTATGAAATTTGTTTTATTTTTCATAAAATATGTTTATAAAAAAGAATATTTCAGAACAACATTTGAAATTGGGGACCATTTCGAACCGGAGGCACTGGGCAAAGTCCCGATTTGCCAGTGATAATAGGGTCCTGGTGCTAAATAGGCCAATCTGACAATAATTAAGCATACAAATGTATGGAGAGCTGTTTTAGTGGCAATCATAAAGTGAAATGATTATCGTTTATACTAATGCGTAAATTGCAAAAGTCACCAAAGAATAAAAGACTACATTCGTGGCAAATATATAAGCCGTTTCTTTAAATTAAGTATTAACGACTGGAAAACGAAAATATATTGTATTGGTATCAATAAAAGATAGTATAAGTAATAGTTAGTAGATATCTAGGGCAATAATTATCAAAGCACAATATAACGCATTAATAAATATTTCGTGAAACTAAGTGTTCTATTCCTCTTACAACAACCATCTTACTTCACAGCTAACTAAACATTAAGTAATTCTACGTCACGTTAATATATTCCGCGGTAGTTCCAACAGAAAAGACTGTAACTTAACTTTTTTTTCTTGGAGATTCTGTTTTGTCACAAGTAGTCATGATCACATTTTGGGAAAATGTTCTTTTCTTGCCTTGCGAAGAGCGGGTACACAACTATTTAACTATAAAATAAAACGGTTCGCCACATCATGTAGTATCTAAGGTGGTATAACTTAAATCTAAAAAAGAGTATGATGTGGAAAAGAGTATGATGAAAAAAGAGTATGATGAGACATTTTGAAAGTTAGGAATTTTCGCTGCAAACCGTCACGCTTTTCTTTTTCTGATCGGGAATGACACCGACATAGTTTTTGTCATAATATTAACAATGGTCTCAGGTCAGTACTTATACTAACTTTACAAATAACGAATGAGAAACTTTACGCCAAGTGTCAAATCATTTTGCTTATTTTGAGATTCCAAATCACTGGAATCAATTCAAATTATATATGTAAGAAAAAGTTTCGTTCCATACCAGGCGGAGAACGGGTACGCAGCTAGTTTTAAATAAAGAAAATGTAGAGAGAATAGCCATTTTAACTAGCTGTGGCGATGAAGAATAGTTAATAGGAGTTCCTCAGCTTGAAAATAGTATGGGTATAACTCGGGCAAAAGCTGTATTTTCACAGCAGTTGAAGAATGGGGAGCAGTTGGTAAAATTCAGGCAATGTGTTTTGATACCACTGCAGTAAACACTGGTCGCCTTAGAGGAAGGTCTCTCTTTTTTTTATGTTATAGTTAAATCAGTTGTGTGATTAAATGAACAGAAAGAGAGACAGTAAAAAAAAAAAAAAAAAAAACCCACAATGAAAAATGTTTCTTTTCTAATCATACACCAAATAGCTCTTAAAATTGGAAGTGTAAATGTTCTATTTTAGAAGTTTGTGACTGTTAATATATATTTTAAGATTGCTACATTGATTTAATAAAGGTGCAGCACATTACATTAATTTTAGTTAAAATTCATTTAATGATTTTCAGATAATTAGATAGTTACACAAAAACATTATAAATAATTTTTTTTTGTTGTTGTTGATGATGATGCTTCAAAATCTCCAAAACGATCTGCCAATGATAGACAAAACCTGAAGGTTTGTGAACTTTCAAAAAGACTGAGAAAATAAAAGGTTTTGAGTAACCATCCTCCAAGATAAAATCAAGATACTTTAAAATATGATTAGGCAATGTCTAAAAAGCCCTACTCTTGGTGCGCACACCCTCTGTTAGTGTTTATAGGAGAGACTTCTCAAGTGTCGACTGATAAAACGTGAAATACAGTTTGCTGATGGTTCTCAAAAAGGAGGGCAGTAATTTGGCATTTTCTCGAGTACCAGTCATGAACAGGAAGATTATAATTTTATTTAGTTTTAAATAAAATTATAATCTTCCTGTGAACTACACTCCATAGTCAGTGTAGTTCTAGGGGATTCTGTCTTTTATAGAGATGCATAACTGTTATCAACAATCTCTATATTAAGATATTAGAACATTTAGAACATTTTTAAGAAACATGAGTTTTTCCAAAAAACTAAATACAAGGTGCAGTACTTTTAGAACATTTTTAAGAAACATGAGTTTTTCCAAAAAACTAAATACAAGGGGCAGTACTTAAGTTTTAAGAAAGTAATAGAAGAAATAATTTATTACCAAAAGTATATATTTTATTGATTATCAAAGTATTCTCTCTCTTGACGCATCAATACATTTCTGATTTCAAATAAACCAGTTTTCAAAACATTTTTGCCACTCTGAAAGTGGCATAGTGGAAAAAATGGCATTTGTAAGCTTCAATTGCCTCTTCTGGGTTGTTAAAATGTTTTTTGGGTTGTTAAAATGCATTTTATTTTTCATTAACGGAAATAAGAAGGGTACTAAGTCCTTTGGTGCTAAGTCTGGTGAATACAGGCAATGAGTCATCAATTTGATTTTTTCATGCTTAAAATAATCCATAGCTAGCAAAATTTTGTGTGAGCTTGCATTGTCTTGGTGCAAAATGATGCGACATTTTGAATTTTTTTTTCTTATATCTTTAACTACTTCCGGCAAGTAAAGTGTGGTGCAAGAATGGTTTAAGAGCATTGACTGTTCCATGATCCTCCAAAGGGACGATTGCAATAAGATTTACCGGAATAAGGAAGCATCATTTTTTTGGATGATGTAAATGTTTGAATCATGTAAATGTTTGAATTTTTATAAAAATTGTCTGCGCAAAAAGTAGCTGTGTTTTTGTTGCCAGATTCTAAAAACTTACGTACTGCCCCATGTACTAAGGACACCATGACACCATGTACTAAGGAGGGGTGGGTCATGGGAACCAAGACCCTTCGTAAAGCTTTCATTTTTTGTTTATTATATGCCAATAACCAAGCTTTTTTGTGAGAAGTTCCTTTTTTCCCAGTGAAGGGGAGTGTATAGTGAGAGCTGATTTTGATCCCAAGAGCTGCAGTATGGTAACTAAATTGCCCTACCTATAAATGTTGAAGCATGCGTGGTACAGCATGCGTGGACTTGATCTCGTGCAATCACTCTATTTCCCCTCACTAGACAGTTAGCCAGTATGATGAACTATATTCCAAATGATGTGAAATTTGCCATGCATTATGAACTTTGAGAGATTACTATCAATTGTAGACTTTGTGTCATGTGCTGTACAGTTTAAGATTTGCTGCCGCATGTTGCAGATTTTAAAGAAGCAAAAGATGGATAAGGTCAGTGCTGGCTCCACTTGTCGCTGAAAATTAGAGATTGCAATCCAGCACCAATTTCAATCTGGTTGGACTGGCCACATCAAAATGATTTCTCTATCATTCCAAAATTAATTTTATAAAAGATGTTAAGTGAGGGTATCATAAAGTTTATAAAAAAAATAGTCTATTTCTTAGGAAATCAATGTTATCAACTTTATTATAATTAAGCAACATTTGCGAATAAAAGGAACAATGGAAATCTAATATCTAGTATAACTAGTTAAATTTTAATCTTTATATTATATAAAACTAGATCTAGATTATTATACAGGGTGTTTCAGTACGCATTCACAAATTTTCAGGAGAAATAGAGTACACCAAGACGGTTCAGAATCACATAGCAATGTGGGGTCGGAAATGTCTTAGTGTGCCTATTAATAATCACTTTGAAAGAAGAGTTCAAGTAATAGTAAACTTTCTGACCATGGTTTTTCAAAAACTAATCCATCTTTCACCGATTGCACTTGAAAAAAAATGGTTAATTCAGAATTTTTTCTTTCATCACATTGATAAAATAGTTGGAGAAAAGCCCATTACTTATGAAACTTGGTTAAGAAATTAGATGCACACTTCAACACTTCTTTCAAAGTGATTATTAATAGGTACATGAAAATGACATTTCCGACATCATATTGCTATGTGATTCTGCACCGTCTTGGTATACATCTCTCTTGGAAGTATGTAAACGCTGCACTAAAACACCCTGTATAGTATATTTTACAACTATTTTTATTACTATTATTATTATCAGATATAATATAATAGGAAAAATTTATTTATAATCAAAACAAAACAATGGATATCAATGAAATAGTACTTGCGTTATTATATACCATATAATAATATACTTATAATAATATATTTAATCATAAACATTATATTTATAAATATAATTTTTAATATAATAGT
Organism: Cheiracanthium punctorium; assembly: GCA_038373885.1. Classification (NCBI taxonomy): domain Eukaryota; kingdom Metazoa; phylum Arthropoda; class Arachnida; order Araneae; family Cheiracanthiidae; genus Cheiracanthium; species Cheiracanthium punctorium. The sequence goes on along the minus strand of JAWZYV010012842.1, from coordinate 752,242 downwards.
TTCGTCTTAATAGAGTTAAAAAATGACATAAATGAAAATTATCTTGTAACTTACATTACATTATTTAAGTTTCTTATATTACTTAAATATAACTTAATTAACGCAAGTTCACAATAATTATGTAATTTCATCATGCTAAGGAGTCTTATAGCAATGATAACAGTTATCACAGATATGTTTAACGAATGGCACAATTATCACATTATCGAGTATTTTTTTATAAGTTTTCTTTAAATAATAACCATTAAAATAATAATAAATAATAACTGAAATTTTTTGGGTATACTGATTATAAAAAATCAAGTTTGGTTTTTAAAAAAGGATAGTAGGAAATAAATAGTGTTAATCGTGTCATCTGCTAATCGACTTCTTAGCAGATGACACGAGTTAAAAGTATAGTCAGCAGCTGAAAAGGCCCTTTCAGCTTCTACACTTGTTGGTTTTATTATCAACAAATAGTCATGAATATAAGACAAGTACTGTAATAGAACTCCTTCATTTTCATATGTAGTCTTTCCCTTTTTTAGTACTTTCCAGATCCGGTCACCAGATCCGGTTTTCCGGATTGCAATCCCTACTAAAAATAAGAAGAAGAATATGTGTTCATTTCTCCAGTTCATCAATGAAGGAGAGTATGAAAAGAACTGGTTTTGATTCCAAGAACCATAGTTTAGAATGCCATTGGTATCCGAAGGCGTTATCTAACCAGGCAAAAGGTACCCAGTTGCCCAGTCTTGGACAAGGTGTAGTATGCAAGGTGTTAATCTCGTGCTGACACAAAGGCAGCATGGGGCACTCTCTGAAATTTTTTTCCTCACTACTTCCCTATTAAATTCAGTTAAAATAACTTATTGTTAGAAAAGCAAAATTGTATCACTTGCAAATGACAGAAGAATGATATTTTTATAAAAGATCACAAAGATATTCTACTTTTCCTAGAATGTATTATAAATTTTTATTCTTTCAAGAAAAGTGTATTGTGTATTCAGATTTATTAAATGTTATTTTTAGCACCAAACACAGTCGAGTGTCAAATATCCACAGACCTAAAGAGTACCTTAAATTTTTAGAACAGCAAAGTTCTGTAACAAATCAAGAATTAATAATAATATACAATTAAAAAGAAAAAGCAAAAAAAGAAAAAAAAGTAGAAAATGCTGTTTTGAAACAAACCACAATAGAAATGTTTTCAAAATTAAAACAAGAAAGAAAAATCATGCCAAACACATTGATTATAAAACACTTTCCAACACAATAATATTTTTGAAGGCAATTTATTGCCCCTAAATCTGGCGAGATTTCAAAGATACTGTTATAAACATTTTTATACCTATTCTACCGCACTTGAAATAGATTAATGTCTCCCAGCTACTAGATCATAATGCATTGGAATTCTTTTCAGTATTTTTGTGGAAGTACTATTACTAACATAAGCACTATCTTCAATGGATAACATTATTTTATGAGCCTTAATAACATATACATCAACTTTGCTTTAGTTGAAAAAAACAAATATCTATAAAATATGCTTAAGAATAACTGACCATAGAGCATGATGTATTGAAATTTTTTTTTTTTTTTTTTGGCTCTTATAAAAGAATTATAAATGCTACATGCATCATTTTCAATAAGGTGCATGACACTGTATAGAAAAAACATATAATTTTTGCACTAATCGTTGTATATTTACAGCAGTTTATGGACCGGTAGATAGAAAAATCGAAATCATAAGCACCTCTCAATCATGCCGGAAAGATGAAAACATAAATACGTATTCCTTTATACAAAATAATGGGATCACACAAACATGAAGAGCGAGAAATTTATTCTTTTAAGAGTTAGCAGTCAAAAATTAATGTTCAACAGGCTAAAAAATCAATGTTTTCAATTTTGTTGCATGAAATAGATTAATGCATTAGAAACCCATAAAAATTTCTCCAATCAATGCAACCACCCTCCTATAAGCAGATAGCCCTTGCGTAGCTTTGTTTTAATGCAATATAACACACTAAATCAGTTGACTCAAGCGCGAGTATCGAATTTTCTAAATTTCCATTAAAATAGTCATAGCTTAATATTATCACATTAGGTATATCTTTGATTTCCTGCCAAATAATGAAAATGTCTTCAAGTTAGGGTTCATTTTTCGAAAAAAAAATTCCCACCCTATTTGGCAATTTATTGCAAAAGTTGCTAATATTGCCAACTTTTTGGGGAGCATGCAATCGTCGTTAGATCGTTATTTAATTATATATAGCAGGGTACTATTGTGCTTTAAATAGATGCCTATCTCTAGACTGCCATTGAACGTAATGCATTAGAATTATTTTGAGTGCTCCTGTAGAACTATTAATCTAAATTACGCTTTAAAGAATGGCTGCCCATACACCGTAATGTATCGGAAATCTTTTGAGCTGTCCTGTAGAAGAACTATAAATGCTATATATATACCATTTTCAATAAGGTACATAGTATATTACCTAGGAACAACATATATCAACTTCATAGAAACTTATGCATATTTATGAGAGAATGGACGGACGGACAGACAGACAGACAAACCGAAATCATATGCACTTTTCAACCTTGTTGGAAAGTGCTAAAAAGCAAATTTTGAAACTATATGTTTTGTTGGAGTCTTTACGTAATTTTTTTTCTCCTATGCTTTTGTATTTAATGTGAAAATATGAGTGAAATGCTTCTGACTGTATTTTTATTTTATTGTAGTTGCATTCTGCCTTTTTTTAAATCAAAAATGTAACAATTTATCTTGTACGGCTCAAAATCCCAAAATCCACTCAAGCCATGGTCCCAAGCTGTGCATATTTCTGGCTGCCTACTTTATAGCAGTAGTTATTAGTGAATTGTCAGATATGCATTTTTGAGTCTTCATTTGACAGCCTCCTTAAAGACTAATTTTAAGCTTTAAAAAAAAAGAAAGAGAAAAAAAAAAGCTTTGTGATTTTGGAGTTGGTTAGTTTTTACTGGTTGATTCATGAGCTTACCTGCTGAGCTGTTAGTTGCATTATGTTGCTTGAAATATGCTTTATCCATTCAGATAACATACTAGCATCATCACAATGAACAACAGCTGATGGTTTGCCTTCTTGACTTCTGATTTCAAATGCATTAGGCCTGTAAAAAATAAGAAAAATTTGTATGAGTACCAATATTAAACTTGAGAAAGTTTGCTTATGATTTGAGTGATTATAGATTCTAGGGCTTCCAAGAAGTGTAAATCAGGTAACAAATACAGTTGATAAAAAAAAATTTTCCTTTACTCCTTTAATTGTTTTCAAAATTCAAAAAGTCTGAATAATATCTATATAATTTTAAAATCATACAAATACATAATTTCAGGTACTGGGAGGGTAGGGGCCCACCTGTCTCAAGAGAAGGGGGGCCCAGGTTATTGTGTAACTGATAAGTAATAGGAAGCGTTAAACTTTTAGGGTATGGGGAGGTATAGTTTTATGATTAATTAATATTAATTGATTATGATTGATAAATAATCAATGTATTAATAAAATGTTGATTATTAATTAATATGCATCATTAATATTAATTAATCCCTTGTTCTGAAACCCTTTCTCAAAAAATTTTGAGAACTACATTCAAAATGAAGTGTTTTGCCTTCTGGGGGGGGGGGGCGGAATTACAACTGGAAAAAATTTTGTATATGTCAAACTTCATTCAAATGCTATCAGTATAGCAGTTGTGATTTGAAATAAAAGAAAATCTATAAATTTTTACAACTTGTTCATAGTAAATACCAACCAAACCAAGCCAAGTGGTGCTGCTACTGATTAAGAGTGTATTTCAAAGAAACAAAATATTTCTCACGGTCTTGGTATGCACATAAAAAAAGTATTTGTGGCAGGAACTTGAAGTGACACATTCTGCAAAATTTCAGATTTTTAACAATCTTTTTCAAAAAGTTTGATATCTGATACAGATTTATCAGTAATTTAAGTGTATAGTACAACTTGTAAAGAGAAATTATAAAAATTATGAAGTGCTTAACATAATTAGTTTATTTGTACTTGTGTACCGGAATCAAAAGATCATTTTTGAAATATACTGTTAAGGTGTTCCTTTTCAAAAGGTTTCGTCATCAGAGGTCTTTTAAACAGCTTTAAAAACAACCTAATGATGTCAAACACTCAAAAATATTAATATAAGTTCTTCCCTAATAGCATTGTGTTCTAATACTAACAGTAAACCTGTATGGCTGATGCAATTTTCTGAAAAAAAATTCTTAAGCACGAAAATTGCCTTCAAAAATGGGACAAAATGTTACTTGTTTAAGGAAAATCTTCCAAAATTTATGAATGATTTATATTTGGCATTTAAGAGCTTTAAACTTTCTCGAGTTGATTTGTTCACACTGAGTTCGGTTCAAAAATTATAATTTCAAATACACTTTTATTATTATTATTATTAGAACCAACACAAACTCAACAAAAATTCTGATCTATTGAAACCAATGGATTTGAAAATACAAGCTGCAATAGTTTAAATGAACAAGAAAACATACACAAATTGTTATTCTGCGATTCTCCTCATAGTAATTTTCTCTATTCCAGTGTAGCTATTGTTACTATTTCCACTGAAACAGCTGATTTACGAATTAAAATACACACACATGTGCACATATACAGAGTGTCCCAAAACTTTCCTTATGTTTTTATTAGCTAACCCCACATTTTTATTCCTTAAATAATAATCATAGACATATACAATAAATTATAAATTTACATAAAAAAAGGTCCACAATTCTATAGTATCAATTAAACTTTTCAGAGAATAAAATCTAAATAAATACAAAATTTAATTTTTACATGGCCCCCCGTACAGAAAAAAATCCCAGTTGGAAAACTTTTACCCATACATTAGTCAGGTGAAGTAAAATGTTTAACCTTTTATCTCAAAAAGTGTCGAAGATATGACATTGAATGTACCATATTAGCCCGAATATAACGTGGTGCTTTTTATTGATCATTTCCCGTTAAGAAAAAACCTGACTCACGCTGACATGTGGGCTAATATGGTATGCTGGTTTAAAACATTTTTTAATGTACCCACAATTTTAAAAATTACATGTTTTTGATAGCATTTGAGGAATTGTTCACACAATACGAAAGAAAGCAATCATTGCATAAATACATAATAGTTTTGTTATTAATTATCTTGTATATCTTCTCACATACTTTTTATTTAACCATATCTCTAAGCCATGGACGTCAGCAGCATAGGGCAAGGGAAGCACTTGCCTCCCTCTGGATTTTTGTATGCATTTTTTTCCTGCTTTTTTATTCTTTTCAACATCATAACCGTATATGTTGACATAATATTTGCCCTCCCCTGGAATTTTTTCTGCCAATGCCTATGCTCTGAGCCTTTTTATGATGAAACGCTAAAAATTTTTTTATTGCCTAATTAATGTATGGGGCACATTTACTCATTAAGAATTTTTTCTTTCTACTGGAGTTGTATAAAATTTAATTTTTTTATTTTATTCAATACCATAAAATTCTGTAGCTTATCTTTACTTTATAAATAACTTTAATTTATTGTATATATGATCAATATTTAATGAATAAAAGCATAGGTTAGTATTTATGGGTCACCATGAATGCACACACACACACACACACATACATTAATGACTATGTCATTTTATCTCTCAACACCCTTTATTGAAAAATGTGTCCCGAAAATGCGACATAATACAGCGACATATTTTTACATGTATTTAAATACTATTAGTTCACAACAGCTTTAATCTATTGTTACAATATTTTGTAAGCTGTAGAATATGCTTCACATGTATTTTTTACATGTATTTAAATACTATTAGTTCACAACAGCTTTAATCTATTGTTACAATATTTTGTAAGCTGTAGAATATGCTTCACATGTATTTTTCACATATATTTAAATACTATTAGTTCATAACAGCTTTAATCTATTGTTACAATATTTCATAAGCTGTAGAATATGCTCCACATGTATTTTTCTATAAATCAGTTACACTCATAAAAATTTCAACATAGGGTTACCAGGTGAAATATGCGAAAGATGAGCGATAAAATGACAAAGTCAATTAATATCGTTTTAATATGGCACTAATGAAACTAAAAACTTACGGTGGTTCAGGTAGATCTCCCTTTGACGAGGTTTGAACAGCCGTGTTTATATATATATATATAGGCAGATAATTACAAATGTTTTATGTTAAAAATCATGTAAAATATAATATACATAAAAGTTTCGTCTTCTGTAATGCATTTAAAGAGCATCTGAATATTTAGGCATTTTATATTATGGCAAGCTTACAAGAGGGGTATCTGCCTATGGGGGATTGCTTTGAGGGGGGGGGGGGACTTTTTAAGAAGCTCTAAAGTGTATTCACATTACATGTGCAGAAAAACGTCCAAAAAACCAGACTGTTTGATCTTGGCCATCGATCTAACGGTTTGGAGGTTTAGGGTTATTTTCTCCATATGTAACAAGAATACGAGTTAGAACACATTAACAAGTCTATTGCCGAATACATCCCTCCTCAGGCAGATGGCTCTCGAGTAACTTTGCTTCAATACACAGACAGATTGACAACTATGCAGTAGGCCCAAGCGCAGGACCTTCACACTTCAGCCATCTGCCATGTTCAGTGTCTTATCCACTCAGCTGGGGGTGGGACTCCTCCATATCTGAGCTTTTAATTGCAGAATATGTATAGATATACAGCTATTCTGTATAATGAACCGGCCTAGCCAAGAAAGTAAATAAGGAAGAAACATCTCCATTTCAAAATAACTGACATACATCATGTCCTTTGCGAGAAAAGTACTCGTCATCCTGCAGTATATGAGCAATTACACATACAGGAATTGAACCCCCCATAGTAAGCATATCTTAACCGGACCTTAGACCGGAACAGAACAACAGAAGAAAAAACCACTTATTGATAATACAGATTAAATATAAACTGCATATTTTTATGCTTATTACTTAAAAAAGATGATATTTCAAATGTCTTAAAAACCGACCTTAGTTTATCAGTGTCAAGCATATATCTTGTTAGATATGCCATAAGCAAATGAATAGTCATTACATCAACCCATCTTCTTTCCATTCTGGAAGCCCCTTGAGGTGTTCTTGGACTTTTTTGACCCTAAATAGTAAAATTCTATTATAAATATTATATAAATTAAACACATATGTGAAATTTTTAAATAGATATAGTTAAAATGTTAAATTAGCTTACAACTTTCCATTCATCATCATCATCTTTCAATTTGTAAGTGGGATCCTCTCCTGAAACAGGTCTTTCCTTTGGCCTTTGTACTACAACAAAAGCATAAATTTACTTAAAATTAATAATAAATTAATCGGCAAAATTCTAATTTATAAATTTACACAAAAATTTGTTTTTTGCTCAGACAGAAGACACTTACAACTTTTTGATAGAAATGGAAGCGCTGCTTTATAATGTTTAACGCGCAATGTTACTTCATCTCCAGCAGTTCGTAGCACATTCACAGCATCATCGTGGTTGACACGTTCTAAGCTAATATCATTAACCTGCAATGTCATTAATCACTTGCATTAAAACATAATATAACAGATAAAATCTGCAGTGTTTAGTGATAATTTATTAATCTTTAAATTTTAGTGATCATATTAATCCATTTATTTGAGTGACCTATTATTATCTAGCACAAATTGTATCAATTGGAAATGACAGAAGAATGATGTTTTGTATAAAAGTTCACAAAAATGTTCTATATTCCAACAATTTATTGTGAATTTTTGTATTCTTTCAAGAAAAGTGCATTAAGTATTAGGATTTATTAAATGTTGTTTTTAGTACCAAATACATCAGTAGTAATTAGTGAATTTTCAGATATGTATTTTTGAATGCTTCTTTTGACAGCTTCCTTAAAGATTAATTTTAATTAATTTTTTAAAAAGATAAAAGAAAAAAAAAGCTTTATGTTTTTTGGATTGTTAGAAGCCTTTCAGTACTTAAAAAAAACCAAGCTAACTCTGAAAATCATGTAACTATAAAATGTTTTAAACATTTAAAAATATATTATATTTAATGAAAGCATAATAAAATTAGCAGCATGCAAGGGAGAAATGCATGATATATGCTTTCATGTTAAATCATTTATAGATGTTAAATCATTTATAGAGACAAAGATTAGGTTGATCTTACTGAGTTTATTTTGTTCTACTTAAAACTGAAAAATTCAACTGAGCAAGAGAGGGGGGTATTTACATGATATTGTGGGCAAGAAAGTAGCATGTTAAGTCTCAATCATGGACAAAAAAGTATATTTCAGTTACAAAGTCGTGTGACCCTATGAGTCCAAGGTGTTAAAGTTATCACCTCTCGGGCTGTCAATCATAGATCCTGTACATATAAATTTGCAGATCGCTAATCTATTATGTTTGTGCCAAAGATGAGGTTTTGAGTGGAGACTGAAACCAACACTAAAACTAATGAAATAAAATTCTCAGAAAATGTGGGAAACACTTTTAATAGGAAAAGAAGTGATAAGAAGTGATATATCACCAGCAAAAACCCCTAAATTTTTAAAGAAATGGCAAAAAAAAGTTCATTTTTTACAAAATATTACATTAAAGACTTGCTTGGAACACTAAAAAAATTACTGAAATTACCTACATGCAATAAACTCACACAACCAAAAGTTTCAGTTGCCAGTTAAACATGCCATAATACAATTATATATATCAAAGAACACCTCATGATGGAAAAAGCCATAGAATATATAAAACAAAAATAAAACAAAGCTAAGTTTCTTCAGAAGGAAAATGGCCTAAGAATTTGATTTTTGCAGCTTCTAGTAAAGCACTTGTCACAGTATGCATGAACTAAGTTTTCAAAAACATAATGTAATTTAAGGCAGACTAAAAATGGCATACTACTTTCCAAACTTCTAATAAGTAATAAGGAATTTTAAGCTTGAAATTCCCATTTTAAATACTGGCCTCAAGCATACTGGACTACTGCGCTGATAGAATCCACAATAACTGAACTATTGGGTCATTCTCTCTCTAAAAAAGCCTGGCTTTGTTTTAGTTTTCTTTTGTATATTTTGTAGCTCCTTTAACAATAACAAGGGACTGTTCTGTAATGTATAGTTGTATTGTGTAGAGAGAAATAATACCATTAGTCAGCCTCAAAGGCGGATCCAGGGAGAGGGCACAGCGGGTGCACGCCCCCTCCAAGAAAAACATATTTACACTAGATAAATGGGGCTTTACATTAAATAAAATGAGTATTCACGATTTGTGCCCCCTTCAAAAAAAGTTTCTGGATCCGCCCTTGGGAAGCTTGAAGCTCAAAATTGTCCAGATAGATTTTTGACTTTTCTTTCACTTAGAGATATAAATATCTTCTGTGAGGTCTTTTAAGCAAAGTTGTATTGCAATTGACTTATTTAATATGATAAAATGGAAAACCTCCATTAGGAAGCTTGAAAAAGGTTAAACCTGTTCCAATGATCATAATGTCTACTTGTTTCTCAAAAACAGTAAGTATAATATTCACTCTGTGACTATCAATCAATAGTAATGACATGTATAACTATGTATAACTGTAACCGTGATAGTCTCATATTCAAAATTCTAATGTCACTTGGTTGTTGTGTAGTTCGACATCATTCATTAAAGCTTGTTCATTTAGCTTGGTCTATTTGTTCTTATATCTAGAAGTACAAAGAAATAAATTACTTTGTAGTGAATTACTTCGCATAATTTAAAGATGTCAGAAAGCAGTGGAATATGTCCACCAAAGCTTTTAACTATTACTTTGGATTCTAAAGATCAATGGGAGGATTGGCTTCAGAGTTTTGAATGGTATGCAGTGGCACTACAATCGGACAAAAAAGAAAAGAATGTACAGGTTGCTACATTTATGGCCATAATAGGTCGAGATGCACAGAAAGTTTTTAAAACTTTCAGTTTAACTGACGATCAGCGGCAAGATTAGGGAACAATTAAAAGTACGTTTGCTGATTATTTTACTCCTAAAGTTAACTATACTTTTGAATGCTACAAATTAAATAAAGCAGAAACAGACTGAAACTTTTAAAGATTTTCTAACTAAGCTTAAAATTCAAGCTTCTCGCTGTAAGCTAGGAGTAATGGAAGATGAGTTTCCGAGATAGAATCGTGGTTGGAATCAAAAGTAACGATGTCAGGGAAAAGCTTTTAAGTGATCCAGACCTAAGTTTAAATAAAGCTGAGCAAATTTGTACCGCTTCTGAAAGTGCTTCACAGCAATTAAAAAATATTGTTGATAATACTAAAAATACACCCTGCAGTATCAAATAAATTCACCAAAACGAAAAAAACAATGCCAGTTAAAGATAAATCTTACTCTAGAACAATAAATGATTGCAGAAATTGTGGTGGTAACCATAAAATTAATGCATGCCCAGCTTTTGGCAAAAAGTGCAAAATTTGTGAGAAACAAAACCATTTTGCAAAAAAATGCAGATCGAGGAACCAGAAAAATTACAAAATTCAAGAAATTGAAAATGTTCATTTGGTAGTTGGTGAAGATGAAAACTTCCTCATAGCAAGCATCGAAACTATTAATACAGACAGGAATGAAACAGTTATAATTAATGGTAAATCTATTAGTACAATGAAGCTTGATACAGGTGCGCAGTGTAATGCCATGCTATTCAGCTTAGCTAAAACCATAGGTTTAGTGATAAAACGAAAACATGTTCATAAGCTTTTTTCATATTCAGGCCATACAACTGATGTGGTTGGTGAATCTACTGTTAACTGTGAAATTAAAAAAAAAAAAAAAACGTCAAATCCGCTTAATCATTGCACGTGGAGGGATTAGTCCAGTATTAGGGATAAATAAGTGCACTGAAGTAGGCCTGATAAAAAGAATTAATCAAATAAACAAATTGGAAGAGGAATTCAAAGATTTGTTTGAAGGAATGGGGGTGTATAAAAAACTTTGTGTATACAGCCCAGTTCTCCAAAGAATGTTCTCAAAAAGAAATCAAACCACCCAAAAAAGTACCGTACACACTAAGACCAGTTGTAAAAAAAGAATTGGAGAAAATGGTACAGGACGGTATCATTAAAAAAGTAGATGAACCAACACCAATTTCTAACCATATGGTTATTGTGAAACAAAATGGCACAGTTAAAATTTGCATTAATCCTTCTGATTTGAATAAAATACTTCTAAGAAGACATTTGTATGTCTTCTTAGAAGATGTTGCTACTAATGTAAATGGTTCAAAGTATTTTACGAAATTAGATTTGAAAAAAGGATTTTGGTAATTACGAGTTTCACCAGAAACCCAACCATTCTTAACATTTAGAACACCTTGGGGGAGGTATTCTTTCCTTCCGAGTTCCATTTGGAATAAAGTCAGCACCAGAAATTTTTCAGAATGTAATTACACAAATTCTTCAAGGTCTTCCAGGTGTTGAAAATTCAATGAATGATATCTTAATTTATGCTTCAGACTTACAAACACTCCTAGCAAGGACACGATCAGTTCTACAAGCCTTAAGAAATGCAGGAGCCAAGCTGAATAAAGAAAAATGTTAATTTGAAATGCAAAGAATCAAATATTTGGGGCACCTTCTCACAAGCGAAGGCATCAGGATTGATACCCTGAAAAAGTTGAAACCATTGACAGAGTCAAAACTCCAGATTGTAAAAGGGATTTACAAAGATTACTCGGAATGGTTCAGTATTTGCATAAGTTTATTCCAAATTGCTCTGAAAAAACACATAACATGAGACTACTGTTGAAGAAAGATACAGTGTGGAATTGGAATGCTGACTTAGATGCAGAATTCGGCAAAATCAAGAAATTACTGATGGAAGCCCCAGCACTTAAATACTACAACCCAAACAAGAGTCTTGCAATTTCTGTTGATGCAAGCTCGCACGCAGTAGGTGCCATACTCTTACAAGATGGAAGACATATCGCTTCTGCATCCACAGATTTAAACGAAACTCAACAGGCCTATCCACAAAAAGAAAAAGAAGCCCTTGTCATGAAATTTGGATGCCAGAAATTTCAATCTATGGATCTGAGTTGATCATTGAAATGGATGACAAACCTCTGGAATCTATTTTCAATAAATCGATAGATCAAATTCCGCCTAGACTTTGAAAAATCTTTTTAGAAGTTCAACAATATGCTCCAAAATTTTTTACAAGCGAGGCACAGAAATGCACATAGCTGACTTTCTGAGTAGAGACTGCGAAAACAAAAGCTCTTTGGAGGAGAGACTTTTCAAATTCTGTTTACAACTCCAACTACAGCTCCAGGGTTCAAAACTTTCCAAAATCTGACAAAAAATGATTCAGAAATGATCCTACTGAATCACTTTATTTCTACTGGTTAGCCTCAAGACAAAAATTCAGTTCTAGAATCATGCAAGAAGTACCTACCTTTTCTAGATGAATTATCTGTCAAAAATAATTTGATCCTAAAAGGTCTGAAAATTATCATTCCCAAAGAGTGCAGTTCACAAGCATTAGAAAATCTTCACAAAGGACATTTAGGAATATCAGGTTGTCTAAGAAGAGCTAAGAAACCATGTTTTGGCCAGGAATGTCCAAAGAAATTGTTGAAATGATAGAAAAGTGTGTAGTTTGCCAGAAAACTCAGAAATCTCCACCAACAGAGCCACTGATTACAAAAGAAATCCCTAAGCTTCCATGGGAAATACTCGCCTCTGATGTATTTACGTATCAGGATGTTAATTATTTACTCATCGTGGACAGTTATTCAGGTTTTATTGATTTCAAACCTCTAAGAAAATTCTCTAGTAAATTCACTATTGAAACCCTCAAAGATTAGTTTAGTGTACATGGAATTCCAAGAATTTTAGAAACCGATGATGGTACAAATTACTCATCCTATGAGTTCAAAGACTTTTGAAATGAATGGATTTCACGCATCAAACTTACATCCCAAACTTACATCCGTTATATCCCAAAGACAATGGTTTGGCTGAAAGAGCAGGACAGACAGCGAAAAATTTGCTCAGTAAATGTAAATTGTCATTCCAAGATATTCAGTTAGCTTTAATGAACTTCAGAAATACACCATGAGACGAATTGGGATCCCCTGCCCAAAGTCTCTACAGTAGAAGATTGGTGAACCACAATCCCTGTTTTGGAAGAACTGTTAAGACCTGAAGTCCTGCATGATACATCAAAACGCCTTCAAGAAGGCAGACTAAAACAGAAATATTACCATGACAGACATACAAAGCCATTTCCAAGCCCTCAATTACACCCTAATCAGTCTGTCATGTTGAAGGAAGCGCCAAACAACTGGATTCCAGCCAAAATCATTTCTCAAGAAGTTCCTAGATCATTCAAAGTGTTGACTCCTACAGGAGAATATAAAAGGAATACTTGCCACATCAGACCAAGTGCACTAAAGTTCCAGATTGAAAGGAAAAGGAAAATACCACCACCTGATATAACTCTTGATAGAAACTCTCCCCCACCTAATACCCACTGTGAACCTCACAATCCAAATGCAGGGTCTCCTAATGTTCCTGTAAACCTGTTGCCAGTGTGCCAGATCGCAAGCCGCTAGTTACAAGATACGGAAGATTCATGCGGCCAGTGCAGAGAATGGATCTCTAAAAGGGGAAGATGTAATGACATGTATAACTATGTATAACTGTAACTGTGATCGTCTCATATTCAAAATTCTAATGTAACTTGGTTGTTGTGTATTTCGGCATCATTCATTAAATCTTGTTTGTTTAACTTGCTCTAGTTGTTCTTACACATTCTAACTACTGAGTGGATAGGTAGGTTCATTGGCATAACTGGGTAAGCTTTTTTGGGTGCTTACATATTATTCCGGCGGTCATTCCCACCAAACTATTTTTCATCAAATGTGCTGACAAACTGTTGCCAAACCTATTCTAAACCATCATTAATTTTATGCATGTGGCATTTATCTTGGCAAAAAATTGCTTGTCTTGGAAGACCGCCAGGATAATACGTAAGTACCCTTTTTCGAATAGGCACTCCATTTTCTTGCAATAGAAAATCTAGTTTTTGCAGAGTGAGCTAAAATTTTTTTATGGTGGGCTTAGTCCATCCTAGCCCCTACCCAATTAGCCAATGGGTGGGTTACAGACTGATTAGGGATTTTCGGATGTGTAAAAGCTAGACCTGAAACTATTGAGCTAGGTAATTAGGACTTAGTATCAATTTTTCAAACTTCATCAGATTGGTAATTTGGTGATAAGATTTACAGTGAAACCTCTCTGAGCAGCCACCACACCGTACCGAGAATATATGGCCGCTCAGTGGGGTAGCCGTTCTGAAAGTTTTTATTTACTATTATAAGATAACTACTATAATGCGTAATATAAACAAATCTGACACATATTCCTTATTTAAAATGAAATGTAAAACTTATCTCAAGAGAAAATAGTACTTTATTTAATGCTTTCTTACATTTTTTGAAAAAAGGATACAATTTGTGTCTGTTTTAAGTTCTTACTTTTCTCCGAAACAACCATTTTTTCAAGTTCATTTTTTAGTTTAAAAAGTAGAGCTCATCCGTTTAACACCAGGAAATTTGGAGTCTTCGTATTCTTTCGAAATCAAATCCTTTTCTTTAATGACTTTGTTGATTTGCATTTTTCCGCAGTTAAATAATTCAGCTAACTTTCTTTCCAATTCGCAACTCAGATCGCTGACCAACTAATAAAATGAAACTGGCGTGAACATGGACGTGAATGGCATTTTTGCTCCAATGGACTTTGCAAGTTATTCCTGGGTCTTATATTCGACCATAAACCTGACCTTGATTTTTTCCACTCAAAATTAAAGCATGGAGTGAGTAGAATTTCCCGAAATATGAAACGGGCGAACCCACTCGGTGGCCGTTTAGAAGGATTTGGGTGGCCGCTGATAGAGGTTATTTTAACGTTAGGTCTATGAGCCGAAAAATCCGTGCCATGAAAAACTGGCCGCTTAGAGGGGTGACCGCTATACAGGGGTGGCTGCTTGAAGAGGTTTCACTGTATTTGCTCAATTGCAGAATATTTGATCCAGAGGATGTTGCTTGCAACTGATCAAACTAATTAAAGATTGTTGTAAACTTCCAGGAGAAACATTTTTAAATGGTAAACAATTCATTTTGTTATTATTATTTTCTTTTTGGTATAAACTATGAAAATATTTTTAAAGGCACATATTTTAATTACTGTTCATATCGCAGCCATTATTGTATTCAGAAACAAAATTTTACTGTCTATTAAGACTTAAACATTTTTAGCTTTGTGCATAATGTACTAGAATTACACATGCACACACATGCATGAATGTGAAGAGAGTAAAAATTTGCTATTTACATCTTCCTTACCATTAATATAGCATCACCAACAAACAGATCCCCTGTCTGATCAGCTAAAATAATTGTACAACACCACTATTAATGAAACATAGTTTCATTTATTTTTATTTATTTATTTATTTTTACAAAAATGCACATTATACAAAATATATTTAAAATGAAGTCTGTCAACTGTTTTTAATTTTGAAAGAGTACTGAAAGTTATTTTAACAAATAATACAGTAGAACCTCGATTCAACGTTTTTCATGGGGCGCGTACAAAAAAACAATGAATGCGGGAAAACGACAAACGCGGGTTCAAGTCAAAATACGAAAGAAAGCAATATTTATGCATACACGCAATGACTGCAGACCAACAAATTCTAATTTGTTACAAAATTGTAAAACAAATTAATGAAAGATGAAAATTAAGTGATACTTATTTTTAAAAATCAGTCATTTTATGTGGGGTTTTTCATCATTTTAAATTAAACAGCAAATTTTCAAGATTTACAATATTTGTCTGAACCCTTTATGTGATTTTTTGTTTGTATAAACAAGTTCATACAGTTTCAAATACCGTTATTGCTTCAAAAAAACTTAGTACTAGTTAGTGTAGGCTCAGCCTCATTGGCATAAACATTATCCTCTGCTCCACCATTATTTTGCTTTTTTGCATCATCACACGTGTCGTCCATGTTTCAGATATCTCAAGCCTCAGCGTCTTGATTAATGAAAATATAGTCATTAAATTTCAAACCATACACATCTTCAACACGCAACTGGTGTTTATCTAATCATCATCAAACCAAGAAATCATATCAAGAAACAATTAAAGTTTGTATGCCCCATTATGGATCCACTTAACGTTCAATTTCATTTTGGTCAGGAGAAAAATTTTATAACAATGAACGCGGGAAAGTCACTTTTGGCTAACGGTACATGTAGGTTTCTTTAACATTATTCAAATACAATTTGTGCAGGGACCACAGAAATAAAATGATCAATACGGGAAAACGATGAATGTGGGAACTATAGATCGGGGTTTCACTGTATTTTTACATGCATTCATTTAAAAATTTATATTAATTTTAATAAAAAGTACTGAAATGCAAAAATTATAAAAAAGAGTTTTTAACATCTTAGCTGTTTTTAACATCTATTTATTTAATTGTTTAGAAATGGATTAACGTTTTTAATTATCAAAGGCTGTAATATGATGGAATTATTTAGTGTGCCCCAGTAAAAGAACTATAAATACTACATATATAATTTTTGATGAAGAGCATTATTTTACAAGCCTCAATAACATAAAGTAGTTTTATTTGAAAAAGACTTTCCTTTGTCCCCAAAATACAGTTTAAAAAATAATGACAGGCCCAGAGCATACTATATATAAATTCTTTTAAGGGGAACTGTAAAAGAACTAATTCATATATGTGCCATATATACCACTTTCAATAGTGCACATAGTACAATATAGTGGTCGGCAAACTCTCAACATAGATGTGTATAAAAAATATAATGATTGATATTTTTATTGAGAGCTTATTTTTTTTAATTTGAACTATATAGAGAGGTAATTAGTTTACAAATTTTACTGTGTCTTAGTTAAACAATAAGTACACTTAATAAAACCTGATAGTATGCTTAATGATGATCTTTTGATAAAAATTAAATTGTAAACTATCCATAAAATTAAATTATGACAATGAATGACAAACACTTAATCAGAACAGTAACATTGATCCCTTAACATATCCCTTTGAAAATTTCGATATGTTGGGCTTGTAAGTTGTTTTTAATTTTAGAAGCAATTCCAGGTTTTCATCATAAAGACAACTCCTTAATTTACTCAAGATGAGGTTCATGTTTAACCTTTAGAATCTGGTTATAATGACAGTCATCCCATGAAATATTTTTGACCAAAAGTCAGCACCCAGGTTTACTGGTGTCCCAGGGCAGTAGTGTAACCAGGAATATTTTTCAGGGGTAGTTGAGAACTGAAAAACCAGAATGTAATATAACATATAAACTGATATAAAATATCTTTTTTTGGGGGGGAAGGGGGCTGGAGAGAGGAATATCCCTTAATTTTGGCCTAAAAATGTTTGCATTTAAAAATGAATTAAAGAAAAGAAAGAAATAATTTTTTTTTATCATAAATCCAGTTTTAAATCTTTGCAGTTTGAAACACACATTAGAAAAAGAAATAAATACATAAATTTGCCTTAGGTCTGTGGCTGAACCTCACATTCCTGAAATCAATGGGAGCTTTTAAATATACTATGGGGAAACTAGGGAAATGTTCAAAATTATCTACGAAAACATAATTTTTTCTGTATCCTATGTCTACTCATTTCGGGAGTGGCAGCCACCCCCTGGCTATGCCCCTGTCTCAGGGGTTCCTTCCCTATTCCAACAGGTATACTTTTCTCTCCAGGAGTTTTACAATAAGAACATTTCACCAAAAGGGGTGAAAACCTCTAGATTCTGCAAAATATCTTGACACAATGTTTAGTTCCATGGTCTAGATTCAAAAGATTAATAAAGATTGTTCACATAAATATGTAGACTCAAAAAGAAAAGAAATTTATCATATGAGTCAGGAATACTTTTCTAAATGTTGAAAATCATCATGTCTTCCTTCTCCTGGTCTTTCAAAGCATTTTGTTTATTAGGTAAGGAAAATTGCAATATTAAACCAGATTATTTGTGTTAAAAATTATATGAAAGACTTTCTTTTGTAGAATAATGTATTGTTAATATTACTTTAGAAAATTGTACCTTGTCTTTCAGCAATCACACTATTGATTACTGCATTACTGATAGTGTTTTTCCATAGGTCATTCTAACAGCAATATTAATGACTGATTGAAAAGTTTTCAGTTTAAATTTTTCATAAACCCTCCAATTTATTAGGCTAGAAATACATTTTTGAGTGGTACAAAAATATGAAATTTTTTTTATTAAAGGTTACTGCAAACACAATTTGGTCAATAAACTTAAACCATTGTTTAAAGGTTTCACTGCATTTTAAAAAAGCAAGCCAGATGCTCTTTAATGCCTAAAAAAGTGGGACATGTCCAGCAAAATCTGGACATCTGGTAACCTTATATATAAGTACTTATATAAATTAACAAACTTCCTTGAATTAATAAGAAATGAAACACTTACCAGCTTGGTCTTTAAATATTCTGGATATTAATATTGGAAGTTTATTCTCAGCACCACCCTGTAAATAAAATTAAACAAAAATATATGTGATAAAATTGCCAGTTTTGCAATTTTTTTTACTTGTGGAGTAAACTGGTATGTTCAGATCAAAATTTCACAAAAATTATTTTAATTCAAAATAAATGAATGGGTTACAGAAATGTAAAAGTTTAAAATATGTGTACACATTAATGTTGCCAATACTATTTTTATTGATGTACACTTATATTTAGATATGTGTCATCCAGAACATGTAGTGGTTCAAGAACCATTCTATCATGCCTTGAGCTCGGGTTCGATTCTCAGTATGAGCTTGGGTGTTAAATTGTCTATCTTTACATACAGGGTAACACTGAGTGCTTCCATAATAAAAAGGCTAATAGTTAGGGCCTTAGTACTCGCAAAGGCTTGCGGGTTTTAAGAGCACAGCTTTGCATAAATAGATCTTTAAACTTATTATAGCTGCATTGAGAAGTGGGAGTACCAAGGTGTGGGGGGTGTCACATACAATATGAGACAATTCAGATTCTTTTACTGTAGACTCTTAAACGATTACACAACATTTATTTTACAAGACAAGTTATTTACAGCATATACAAGAATTGCAGCTACTATAAACTGCTTTCGGAATTACATTTCAAAAAACGTGCTTGTAAACTATCTTAAAAATAATCAAAAGCAAAGTTCTTTCTTTTTCTAGAAGATTCTCAGTGCAAGTTGAGGAGTGCAGTCCCTGCTTCTTATGAAAATATTGATAAAAAATATATCATGGAAATCTAGCTCAAGTCATACTAGAGCTGCCGCAACAGGGGGTATCACATGGTACATTGGATTTAACAGTTAGCATATGATACAAAAATCATATTATAGTACAAGACCCAAAATCCACATAGCCTGGATCTAGACCTTGTGCAGATTTTAGAATTTCGCAGATTTTGAGTCATAATGGGAAAACTGTTCTATTTTCCTTCACCCCCACCCAAATAATAAAAAATAAAATAAAATAAAACAAGGGAAGCAAGTCATATTACTTATATTTTAATCAGAGTCATAATGTAAAAATACAGATGAGTAATACTATGCACAAAATTATGAGAGATTATATACAAATTGTTTAAATGTTTTAAACATCTGTTGAATAATAGTTAAGACGTTGGAATGTTCTAATTATAGGTGGGGTTTTTTATACGGTCATTTCCTGCTCTGTAACACAGCTTTGCTGCTCTATATATCTGAGATATTTCTCAGTGCCAAACCTTCATTAAATGTTTTATTTATATATATCTCCAAGTGGAAATTGCTTATTTAGTTTTACTCTGTGGTTATACAGCAGTTTCTCAAATTGCAGCTGGCAAGGCAGAATTCATTTTTTACACTGAACAGACATTACAAATTTTAGAGCCCTGTAGATTTGGGGTCTTCTACGGTATTCATAAAATCGAAGAAAAAAAAAGTGGTTACCTTAATACTTAGACCAAGACCTCCAACCTCTTGTCTGACAACTTTCACAATTCTTTCCTATAAAATAAATTTATGCAAGATAAACTGCTTTTATCAAAAAGGAAGAATAAAAACTTTTTTAATTAGGCTTGAGTACACTTAGACAAACAGTAAGTTCCTTTGAGTTAAAAATGCTCAAATTAAAACCCACATAGGCTAATTTATAAATCTACAAACTATAGACTGAACCAAAGAACTGCCTATTTTATAGCCTCCAAAAATTTACCACCGTACACTATAGCCTAGCTAGCCTATATAGAAATCTGCTCCCCTATGCATGGGCACTGGCAGAGTATGCAAGAGAGACGTAGAAAGCAAACTAATGAAAATTTCTATACATAAATTTCATGTTTAAAAAAAACTGTAAAATAAATGTTCAGTTTTATTTACTTTGAGTACATTTTCCAGCTAGCTTTTCAACTTGAAGTAAACATTTCACTTTATTTTCCCCTACAATCTGTCATAAAGACTAGTTTTTCTAAAATTCTAAGAAAATTGATAACAAATAAACAAATGATTCTCTCCCTACCAAGGCCATAGCTGGGGTGGGATATCATAGGTATCTTATTACCTCTCCTCCCCTCCCCCCCAAAAAAAATCAGTCAATGCATTTGTAGTTTTTATTTGCATTGACTCTGGAGATCAAATGTAGGGAAAAACATTTCATGCAGCACATCCCCAAACCTCCCAAAAACATTTCGGGCTACAGCCTTGCTCCCTACACCCTGACCCAACCCATTCATAAAGAGTTCTGAATGAATTCAAGATAAAATCAGTGAGCTTTGTCTATTAAGCACTGATAAGGAGCGGATTGTAAGACAATAGCCACTAACATTTAACAGAAATGGAATAGTCTAGGAATGCAGACATAAGCCTCTTCACACAGAAAAAAAATACAGATCATTTTGTCACATACACCCTGTATTTTCTCCATTAAATGAGGAAAAATAACTTTTTACTTTCCGAACATGTACTATGTAAGTAAGGAAAGTATTGTAATAACTAGCTGCCTTCGGCGACCAGTTTTGGTCGTTGATGGCCGCTTCGATGCCAAAATGTGCAACCTAGAGGGCATGCGCCGCTTCACGACTGGCTTGTGCAACCTACGGCACATGGGCCTCTTCTCTTCACGACTGAAATTTGAAACATACTAAAATAATTCTATAACTAACTTTTTCGTTTAAAATCGATACTTCAATAAATAAAACTGTTAGCAGCAAAATCTCTTTGAGAGAGCGGCTGGGGAGATTACCGTTAAAGATAAAAATAATCTATCAAGATATTTATCACTATATTCATGCTGCAATATATTGTTTCTTTAAAAATATTTTTCTTTGTAACAATAAAACTTTCACTTGAACATGCATTTATACTTAAATAAAATTAGTGAAAAATTAGTAAAATATAAATTATAATGAATGGTTTTATATAGTTTTTTTACTATAGTAAATTAATAAATTTGGTTAGTTAAAATATGGCCTCAAAATCATTTTGTAAAATTGAACAGAATTGTAAAATTATTTAATCCTCTTGAAACGGACATTTTTAATGATTTAGTTAACAATATAATTCATAGATGTCGCCACCAAACAATCTGTTGCGCTCTTCGCTTCAGTGTTTACTTTTCAAGCTGTAATATCTCACTGGATATTCAGAGTTAAAAGTAGCGACAAGTTTAAAAAAGGTTAATTTTTTAGTGCACTTTCGAACTGTACAAAAAGTTTTTGCTTTTAGTTAGATATAAAAATATCGTTTTTATCAAAATTTCACCATGGCCACAGATGGCAGATACACTGAGAGCGATGAGTCGATCTCGGAACCATTATTGACAGGACATTTTTTATTTAGATGAAAAAATTCAACTTTGACATGCTGGTGTATTTACACGTTTTGAGGTCTTCTGAATTCATTGATCCTATTTTTACAAGATGTATGTGTGTGTGTGTGTGTGTATGTGAGTGAACACGATAGCTCCTAAACAGTGCATTCGAATGAGCTCAAATTTAGTATGTATATTATAGACCACCGTTGAACGACTACTATTGATTTTGGTGCTTATAGGACTTATAGTTATTTTACATGGCTACAAAAAAAGAATTGTTTTACATTTTGATCTATGGACAGAAATTCTTGAAAGTGCGCTAGCATCTAAACAGTACATTCGATTGAGCTCAAATTTAGTATATATATTAAAGACCACCCTCGCACTTCCAGTATTGATTTTGGTGTTTGTAGACCCGATAGTTTGTTCATAGGGTTGTATACACAATTCTTATACATTATGGTCTACGGTTGGAAATCATTTAAAGTCTGCCAGTGTCTAAATGGTGCATTCAAATAAGTTCAAATTGGGTATTTATATTATAGATCACCATCACACAACCTGTATGGATCTTAGTATGTGTAGGGCTTACAGTTTTTGCACAAGGCTACAAAAAAGTCCTAACACATTATTGCACAAATTCTTTCAAGTATGCTCGTGTCTGTATCGTGCATTCAATTGATCTCAAATTAGGTATGCATATTATAGATCACCGTCTTAAATACTGTACAGAGTTTGGGATGTGTAGGCCTTATAGCTTTTTTACAAGGTTACAGAAACTATTCTTATATGTTGCAGCCCACAGACTAAAATTATTTGAAGTGCACTAACACCTGAACACTATATGCAACTGAAACGAATCAAAACTATTTAAAGGCTAGTAAAGATCAAGTATTCAGAAAGTCGAGTAAAGTCACTCCAGGATTTTTTTTTTTTTTTTTTGGTCAAAATTTTAGATTGAATTAATTGAAGTGATACAAATTAATGAGATATTTTTAACAATAATTCCAATATAGGTTTGAGAGGGGGGGGGGGGGTCTTTAGATTAGTTTAAAATAACTGAATTCGAATTGATGAGCATCCACTGTAACAACAATTCATTTGAAACTCCTGTGAAGCCTGGCCCTGTGCATAGACATGAGCTGCTTATGAGACATGTACACCAAAGAAAGTTTTTTTTTAAAAAACCCAACATAATAATCTCTACAATAAATGCTATTGATTTTGCTTACATATAAATAAATTTCTTTTTAATAACCTTTATGTTGGTTTCAATTGTAAGGGTTTGTTATGTGCAGGGGTAGGAAGTAACGCATTACAAGTAGCGAAACTACAGTAGTCTCTACATTTTTTTGTAATTTGTAGTGTAATATGTAATCTGTTCCAAAAATCAGTAGTTTGTAGCACATTTTGGAAACTACTTTTTGCGTTACTTTTGCCATGTCATCACTTTCGACGATTGATCAAGCAATACAATTGCTCTTTTGACTCCAAGCATAGAAGAGTTCATGCTTAAAGGAACCCCAGTCCCCCTCCCACACACACACATGCACGTACACAAATGAGGGAAGTAGGGGGAGGTTGTTTTGTCTGAAGCCTTTCGTGTTTTAGCTTTTGTCTACTTTGTTATAGTAATTCTAAGTATTATATTTCTAGAATCACCAGTCTGCCAGAAAGAAGACAGAGAAGACAGAAAAGTGAGAAGGAAAGAGAGGTTCAGAACCTGATTATGGTTAGATGGATCCCCATGGCACTAGGTTACTTCAAGTTCCCCGTTACTCTCTCAAGCATTTTGACCCTCTTTGACTGCTGTTGCATTTTTGCAATATAAAACATTTTTTAAACTTCAACATCGAATCTTAAAATTACGTACATATACTTGAGCAAGATTATATAACTTAGAATGATTTTTATTTTAATATTTAATCCATTTGTATTATTAGCTCATATAGGCATTAAGTCTGGGATGGTTATTACAAGGCACTCTTGCCAAGTTTGGTGTGCTAGAAAATTTCCCTGGACCAACAAAAAGGGAGTAATTCAGTTACCGGGTGTCGCCTATTTTTGGCGACTTTTTTTTCTCACCAACACCCGCTACTTGGCGCTTTTTTTTGTCGCCAAATTTTTCACGTGTGAAACACCATTTTAGAATACGATAAAATAATACAACATGTTGAGCACTGTCAGGAAATACAAATTACTTTAACACATTACAATTCCACAGATATTCCACTTAAAAAAAAACAATAAAACAAAATACACCATCCATACTTAACACTAAAAATTGTCAGCAAATTCAGTAACAGGCAATTAAAAATGAGCAAACAGTAAACCACTTTTAACTAAAAAAATTTAAGAATATTAAGCAATCTAGTTCTACAGCTATGTAAACTATGCAACCAGTGGACCGTTTTTAACTAAAAAAACCTCAGTGGATTCAGCAACCTAGTTGTACAGCTATGTAAACTCGGCAACCAGTGGTCCATTTTTAACTAAAAAAACCTCAGTGGATTCACCAACCTAGTTGTACAGCTATGTAAACTAGGCAACCAGTAAACCGTTTTTAACTAAAAGAACAACAGTGAATTAAGCAACCTACTCATACAGCTAATGTAAACTGGGCAAACACAGGCCCGTTTTCAACTCAAAACAACATCGGTGGATTAAATAACCTACTTATACACATTTACAATTCACATTGAAAACCTTAAGCAATTGCAAAAATTCTTTAAAAAAAACACTTACCTTTATCTAAAGAAAATCCTGAAAAATATCCAAAACGCACAACAGCTAATAACATAACACCAAAACGCTTTCTTTTACTAACTAACCACAAAACCAACATATACTAACCACACACCAAACACCAATAACACAAAACAAGAACTGACTCACCGATTTCAAATTTCCTCGTTTTAAAACCTCGGTTTACCGATTACAGTTAAATTGCCTTAACCAATCACAAAATCCCTTTACCAAACATCCTGGTATCGTTTAATGAACCCACCGAGCATTTTTTCATCAAACTACAGCATCATCCAACACCTCAACTCAATCTACACAGGTTACAACAGACATCTGACTCTAAGGCTAAAGTAAACAAACTTTCGACCAAACTCCAAGCTTGGTGACACATCGGCGCTTGGCGAGGACACCCGGTAACTGAATTTCCCCCAACAAAAATTTATAAATTTCTTTTTTTTTTTTTTAACATAAAACACAAACCACTGCCCAGAACCGGCATTGACAGTTTTCTTATATATAATATACTCTCAGCTGCATTGAATTCAACTTAAATTTTAAATAATGAAGAGGCATTTGCCTAACTGGAATAAAAGAAACCACAATCCTCGCCCCAGGCCAGGACACTAGATCAATTACCTTCCTCAACAGCTGGTACTTACTGCCAACTCTGAAAATTTGTTTTAAATAGCTTGTACTGTAAAAGCACTTATATTTGAAGCTGTAATTTTCATGAAAATGAAGACATCGATGATTTTGTGAATTTTATATGAATAGAACTGAAAGTTGAAAAATCCTGAAACTACCTAAATATAGAAACCCTTTTGTATAAGGCATTTTAAGAAATTTCCTTTTGTCAAAAAGTTCACACACACGCCCTTCCCCATTTTGAATGGCTTCAAAAAATCTAGTATAAATATTGTAAGTGAATGAGCTGAATTCTATTAGTTGTATTATTGCTTAATACAGTAGAGAATCAGAAATCCGCACATCTTGGAACCTTGGCTTGTGCGGATTTTAGGATTTTGTGGATTTCGGGCCGTAAAAGATGAATCATTACATTTCTGATTTTAAAAAAGTAGACTACAATTACAATGAAATAAAAACAGTCAAAAGTATTTCACTTATATTTTCACATTAAATACAAAAGCATGAGAGAATAAAGAAAAAATTACATTAAGACTAGCAAAGCAAATGGTTCCAGAATTTCCTTTTTCTAATTTTGAAAGCATGTTCTATGGCGATTTGTTTTAAAATATTATTTTTTCTACTTTGTTTCTTTTTTTTTTCTTTTTCTTTCTTTCTTTTCTTTTTTTTTTTTTTTGCAAAATGTATATTATTATTAATTCTTGTTTTCTTACAGAACTTTGCTGTTCTATAAATTTAAGGTATTCTTCTCCTAACTTTAAACTTTAATCAAATGGATTTTATTGTTATTATTACCCAAGTTTTCATCATCAGAATCATATTTATCTGGATTCAAGACACTTTTCAACAATTTCTTAACTGGCAGATGACTTCGAATTTCGTTATTTACACCAGAGAAGGTGTGCGGATTTTAGGTCGGCGGATTTTTGGCTCTTGACTGTATTAAAGAAATAGTTGTAAGAAAGGAAGTTGAAGGAGTTTGTAACTGTGTAATAAATCATTAAATTTTGTTATGTGAAAAATTTCTGATTTTTTATTATTATTTGAAGGGGGGGATATTTTGTGAGGATTTAATTTTTACAATTACAACGGGCTCATGAAAATTGCAGAAATTAAAGCCTCACAAAAATAAGTGCTCTTACAGTATGAATTTAATAAAATAAAACTTGAAAAGCTTGTACCAGTCTGTACGTGCATTCTGTTGGAAATATTAACAAGTTTCTATTTGAAAGTTTGCGTCATAAATCACTAATTTCGTAAGTCATGAAAAAAGGCCTTTATACTCATTAATTTTGATTTGTGCTCAAGAAATTAGAATTTTTGTATAAAATGAAAGGGCTATCAAAATGGGCCATTTTTTTCATTCAGACATATAAGGATTTTTTTTAATTTTTTTTTTGGTTCTCAGTATTTTTCTCATGCTTTCAGAGTCCACTTTCCCAATTTATTCTTAAAATTTAATTAATATTAAAACTTAATTAGTTTCAGTAATACTTCGGTTATTAGCAGTAGTTGTCAGTAGCATAAAATGGTTTCCATTTTGGAGGGGAGGGGAGGAACAATCTGGCCTTTTAGACCTTATTTTTAATAGAGTTAATAGAAATATATAATGGTATATATAAATATAATAGCATATTTTTAATCACTGTACATCAACTTTATGATTAGTATATTAAGCAATATAGAGCTTTTTAATTAACAAAATTAAGCAAAATGAGTGACCAGAAAACTTTAAAAATCCAGCAGATACAAAAGTCAGCAGCATGTATAATAACTATAAGATTTTAAAAAAATATCTTAAATCAAGCACTTTATTCAAAGGTGGACTAACAAGTATGAAATAATTTTTGAGAACACTTATTGCAACACACAAATCCACCCTAGCTTACCAAAAATTGCTGAGGAAGAAAATTCATTAAATATTACTTTTATTTAATGGAAAATAATACAAAATTTTTAAAAGTTTGAGGCATTAATACTTTTGTACTCATATAGAAGTAAGTATACCCGAAAAAAAAAAGTCCTAAATGCTAAATACGCAAAGTATTATGTTATTAAATTTGAACAAGCAATTTACATTTGAATCCAAATTTTGGGAAATAACCTCTTATCAAGCACCTACAATACAAACCTAACATGCATACACAGTTTTATATGGTAACTTCAGTAGATTTGTGTGATGATGCCAGGGCGAACTTATATTTGTAACAAGTACCTGAGCATCAATATCCTGAAGAGAAGTCACAGCAGGAGTAGGGGGCAAACCTACAGGCACCATTTCTTCTTTTTGTAGCACTAACATATTACTGCTAAGTTGAAGTCTCATGGGCTGGGGACGACTTTTGCCATCACTAACCATTACCATGCCAACTTTAACCTGTTTTGTAAAATACAAGCATTAACAAGATAAAATTATCAAAGTACAATAGAAATCACTGAATGTAACTATGGCTAAAATGAGAAAAAAAAAAAAAAACCAATTTCTAGATAAACTTCTTTGACTATCAGTTAAAATTTTTTATTTGGGTATTCCCAAATAAAAAATTTTAACTGATTAATCCGCCGTATTAAATAATGTTTTATAAGTTTTTATTCTTTGACTATGTCGTCAAAGGGGAATGAGGGAGGATGACATTCCCCTACTTTTTATACTCAGGGGGGTGCTCGTTTTCTAAGTTTTTAAAAAACTCTTTCACAAAATTAAAATTTTTGTTTTGTTAGAGCAAGTACATTGGCATAAAATCAAAAGGGAACTTTTATATTGCTTGAACAGACTTTAATAATCATTTACAATCCCAATTGTAAACACTTCAGTAGTGAAAACATATCCTTAAAAATAGAATAGATTATAGTCTTCCTGAATGCACTCTTGATAAAAAATGCCTTTCCAAATGGCCGAAAAATGGCAAATATTGGAGTAGCGAATAGTCATGTACAGTATAGAACCTCTTATCCGGAAAACCAGTTATCCAGAATCATTTTTCAATCGATTAAATTCCTATTTTTTCCAAAAGAAAAGCAAAAAATGAGTTTTTTTTATATTTGTTATGTTTTTGTTTTTTATTTTGAGTACTACAGCTAAAATTTATAAAGCAAGCAATCTGGTAAGGTATTTTATTTATTTTTTTTTAGTGTGTGACTAAGTTTTCAAGAAGTTATCATATACTTACTACTTCCTCTCTCAATGATTATTACTTATCTTGATCATATTAAGAGCTTTCTTATATTATTTTTCTAATATATTAACAATTAATGTTTCATTCTAATCAAAAATAGAGAGTAACATTTATGCTACCAATCAAAGCAGTAGGTGTCATGTTAATCCCCAATCAATTATCCAGAAACTTCAGTTATCCAGAATACACCTGGTCCCAACCATTCCGGATAACAGGTTCTATACTGCACAAACAGAGCCTGATTATGAGCAACAGGGGCCCCAGGCATTAATGAATTTGGGGGGGGGATCTATGAAATTTGTTTTATTTTTCATAAAATTTTGATATAAAAAAGGATATTTCAGGACAACATTTGAAATTGGGGGCCCTTTTGAGCCGAGGGCTCTGGGCAAAGTCCCGATTTGTCCATGCGATAATAAGGCCCTGTGGACAAATCCAAAGGAAAATATGTCACTTTGACAATGGATTGTCGATAAATCTCAAATGTAGATGGATAAATTACATAGCTTACACTGTTGATCAAAATGACTTTGTTTTTATTATTAACAAATAATAATTTAACAGTTTATTTTAATCAATCAATAAAAAAATAATAAGTTTTCAGCTGGATTTTATTTTTATAAAAACAAGTCAGATTTATATTTCCAGCTAATAGCAGTTAATGCCTACGCATTCAAATTCCCTCAGAATTATTTAAGTAATCACTTAAATCTACTTAATAAAAATTTTAATTATCTCCCTATTTTTCAATCAGTTGAATAAAATTTCATGCTACAAAAAAAAAAAAAAACAGAAAAGCTAAAGATAACTAAAAAATCTATTAATTGTAGCAATATTGTCACTTGGATAGTGTGTAAAACACTTTCAATTCCTTTCACAGATGCAGGTTAATTTTTAAAGGATTTTTTGTTAACCCCAAATGTAAATGCAATTATTGGATTGTATGGTCAATTTATCCCTGAATCGGCAGGATCTTTTTTTATAAAATTCCAATAGAAGTAGAATCTCCCTATATGCTCCTATCAACTTCAATCATGGTTTTTCTGACTAAAATTTAAACTATTGTTACAGTCCATTAAAAGAAGGATTTTTGAATAGTGATTGAACTAAGAAATTTTCACTATAGTTGTGTCTTACAAACCTTTTAAGTGAGTTTACAGGTTTATTCAGATTTGGCAAAAATAAATGATTTAAAAAAATTAAGGGGGGGGGGGTGTCTTACAATCAATCTGTGGTATCCCAGTTATTATGGCATAAGGCCAGTAACCAAAAGGCTGCAAGTTGAATTCCTAATTTTCATGAAAGACAAATGTAAATCTTACATATGTGGTATAAATGCATGCTGAATCTGCAGTTCCAAGTCTTCTTGGAGGTCACTAGCAGTTTCTGAGTGATGCCAATATTCAGAAATCTCCCAATTTTTTAATGAGGATGTAAACTGTGATAGAAAGCCCACAGCAGGAGGATTGAAAAGGTCATAGTCCACTAATGTACTATAAATTGTCTCCTGTCTATAGGTTTATAAAAGGTTCATAGAAGTTTTCTTATTCAATTTAATGTAATCACAAGACTTTTACTGTTTTGTACAAAGTAAAGAAACTATTGTGATCGAGAAAAAATTCAGTGCTCAAACAGGGCCGGCCCAAGAGGGCTGTGAATGTAGGCAATTGCCTAAGGCCCCGCACTTAAAGAGGCCCTGCTCCTGGGCCATTTTTTGCTATCACATTAGAACAAGCTTGGTAGATGGTTGTGATATACCCCAAAAAAAAGCTGAGAAATAAAGCTAATATGTATAGCAGTGCTAGTAGTAACTTACACAAGACATAATAGAAAAGAGGCCCTGCACGCCCCTTGGGCTGGCCCTCGCTCAAATTCTGATGGATAAATCAATTTTTACCATTCCAAAATAACCTTTTAGAAGTTCCTGCAGAATGTCTCAATGTATGTACATAGGTATGCATGTTGAATCAATTTTGACCAACAATGAATCCATCTTGACTAGATTTGCCATGATGTCTTTATATACTTTCAAATACATGTATATACAGCTATGAGAAGGGGGGGGGGAGATCTATTTCTCCTTTATTTGGCCACTATTTATCACACAGCAAAGTTATATATGCCAATTACTGACGAATATTGTACCCTCTAATTTTCTATACTTTATTTGTGTACTCTTTATTTTGGTATATAAAACTTTTCTGTGTGATGATAATGGTTAAATAACGGGCAAGTAGCCTTTTTTTTTTTTTTTTTTTTTTTTTAACTTCCATAGCTGTACATAACTTGCATAACTCAAAAACGATTAGCTGTTGAATGTTGAAATTCTGTATTTAGAACTGTTGTAATACATTGTTATGCACTTCGCTTTTCTGTTGCATTTGACTGGATAGTTCACTTACAGGGTCACCTAAAATACTTTCAGTGCATAAAGGTCTATGGACAACTTCAGTGAAATAAAAGTCTGATCAATCATTGTTTTAGTCATGGCCAAAATCTGGTGAACAGTTGCCAAACTTGGTGACTTTTGGCAATAAATATATCGTCAAATTTAGCACCAAGACTAAGCCTTTAAAGCTGAACCCAGCCATGTAATATCACTTATATTCGGTAAGAAATCACTAAAACATCATATCTCAATTTGAATTAAACAAGTTTGAATGAAATGCATTAAAAATATGTACAATTTTATAGATGTACAAGTAAGTCATGTGATATCTTCATCAGATTGACACATTAGGGTAATTTCACCATCAAGTGTGTAACATTTTTTCAGTTTTTTTAATAAATTGTTTTTCATTAGCTCAAAATTAAAAAATCTGATGTGTCCAACACATGACACGTCTATTAAATAAAAAATGTTTTTTACGCACTTCCTCTAAACTTATTTGTTTGAAAGATATAAAATATCAATAATAGTAAGATATAGCTATTTGTAGCCAAACATTTCGATATCGCCAAGCTGAGTTCAATTTGAAAGATTTCTTTCTGACACTTTATTTGGCGATATTTCACCAAAAGCCGACAAACTTGAAATAGTTTGCGAGATTTTGGGGATAGCCAAAGTAGTCATTGACCACAGACTTTCAATGAATTGAATGCATCCATACACCTTAATGTATTTAAAGTCATTTGGCTCACCCTGTAAATAAATTCCCAGTCGATTGCTGTCAAAAAAGATATTGAAAACCGTTAGATGTTAGTTCTAAATACAAAAGTTCAAAATTCTATGGGTTAAAGTTTTAGAGTTATACAAAATACGAAATAATTTTTGGCGCCAAATTTTTCGATATTTCGGCGAAACTCGTCAATGTCAACGACATTTGGCGAGATATTAAGCATGGACCAACAATGACAGATTATCGTCAAATTTGGCGATATTTCGCCAAAACTCGCCAAGAACGATGACAAATGGCGATATTTTGGGCATGGACCAAATGACTGACTATCGCCAAATTTGGCGACATTTCGGCAAAACTCGCCAAGGTCGAGGACAGACGGCGAGATTTTGGGCATGTACCAAACAATGACTGTCTACAATTGTATTATATTGAAGATGTCCATAGACATTAAAGTACTGAAATTCTTTTCGGTGGTGCTGTAAATAAACTCTCCAGTAGATTTTAACCAAAAATCGAGATGCACAACTAGATGTTACAACAATCTTATATATGAAATTTCATAATAGTTTTTGAGATTTGAGAGTTAAATATGCACACACGTACAGGGGCGTAGCCAGGGGGGGGGGATATCGGGATATATCCCCCCCCGAAATGTTTGGATTAGTGATGAAATTCCGTCTATTTAAAAACATATAAGTTCATATCCCCCCCCCCCCCCCCCCGAAAAATTTTCCTGGCTACGCGCCTGCACGCGTACACCAAAAGTCGCAAGCTCGGCGACTTTTGGCATAGTTCTTGAGGGAGGCACGTCACCGTGGTCGGACCATTACCTAACTTATGTGGTAGGGCGGTATTGTGCTTGAAATGGATGAATCTCCTAAAATTGCCATTGACCGTAATGTATTGAAAATCTTTTGAGTGTTCCTGTAGCAGAACTGTAAATGATAAAGGCACTTTTTTTAATGGAGAAATTCATTTTCTAACTCTTTACAGCATATATCACTTCTGAGTCGTTTGAAATAGCCCAATACCTCTAAAAAACGCTTTGATGAATTTCAGCCCATAGAGCGTAATGTATTTCGAATCTTTTAGGCGGTTCTGTAGATAAACTATCCAGTCGAATGGAACCGAAAGGGGAGGTGCACAACTAGATGTTACAACAATCCTAAATATAAAGTTTCAACATTCTACGCCTAACAGTTTTTGAGATATGCGAGTTTAATGAATTTCGGCCCATTGAGCGTAATGTATTTCGAATGTTTTGGGCAGTCCTGTAGATAAACTATCCAGTCGAATGGAACCAAAAGGGGAGGTGCACTACTAGATGTTACAGCTATCCAAAATATGAAGTTTCGACATTCTACGCCTAATAGCTTTTGAGTTAGGCGAGTTTAATGAATTTCGGCCCATAGAGCGTAATGTATTTCGAATCTTTTGGGCGGTCCTGTACATAAACTATCCATTCGATTGCCACCAAAAGGGGAGGTGCACAACTAGATCATAGAACAATCCTAAATATCAAATCTCAACATTTTACGACCAATAGTTTTTGAGATATGCGAGTTACATACATACGTACGTACGTACGTACAGACGGCATGGAAAAACTGGCCACAGTAGACTCGCCGCTGATCAAAATGAGTTGCAGACGCGTTAATATGATCGTGCATGCTAGCCTACGATGAGATGCATCGAAAAAATTCTTAAAATTAAATTTAGAGTTAGTCAAAATCGGATTTTTTGTCGAAATTCGGCCCCCAAAATTTTTTGGGATCACATTACTTCCTTATACTATGTACAAGGAAGTAAAAATGAAACATCAATTATCATTACTTAATTTTACATACACAATATAATTATCTAAAATATTTTATAATTAAGTATTAATTTTTAAAAACTTGTATGTGTGTGAAAATATGTAATGGAATCACCCATCAGCTTCTTTATACTGTGTAATATTACTTCTTTCATCATTTTGTATTATTATTGTTATAAGTATTATAAATTTGTTCAGCTTATAAATCATATCCAATTAGTAAAGTAGTGTCACAATGAACTAGAGTTCTTCCTTGGTTTTTATGACAAGTGCACCCCTAGCAAGTTTTGTTGTTGTTACTGTTTTTATAATAACCAGGGTTCCCATTAGAAAAAAAAATAAAAAATGGGTGAAATTTCTCACCCATCCAAAACTTTTGAGTGAGATTTCTGAGAGTTAAAAGAGGACATAAATATTGTTTAACATCATTTTATTCATTTATAGTGCAATTTCAATAATGCCAATTTTTCTGTTCATTAAAAATTTTAGC
The DNA here is from genome assembly GCA_038373885.1 of Cheiracanthium punctorium. Taxonomy (NCBI): domain Eukaryota; kingdom Metazoa; phylum Arthropoda; class Arachnida; order Araneae; family Cheiracanthiidae; genus Cheiracanthium; species Cheiracanthium punctorium. Next base: position 718,312 of record JAWZYV010012842.1, on the reverse strand, counting down.
AGCTTAATCATATGGAAAACTTTTTAAATTGATATTCCTATCAGGTATTTTAATAAGATTGATTAAATTTGCACTTGAATTGTTAATGAATATTCAAAGTTTCAAAGAATCACATCCAGTTTAACTAAGCAACAGAATTATTAACTGTAATATTTTATCTAGTATAATAAAATTATACAATATAACTTAATATTCAAATAAATATTGAATTACATTATACTACGGAGTTGGTAAGATACAAATATGTGTGACAAAGTTAAAACAGATATATTTAAGTTCAAATTCTTACTACAGTACAAAATGTAAATTAAATATACATTAGAAACAATGAGAAATATGAAGAACAGCTTTAGCATTAGTCCTTTTTGGCGCGCATTTAAGTTCAAATTCTTACTACAGTACAAAATGTAAAATACGAGTAATGTAAAATACGTTAAAAACAATAAGAAATATGAGGAACACTTTAGCATTAGTCCTTTTTGGGGCGCTTTTATTTAGGGATACGGAAGTCTTAATAAAAAGTGCACATGACAGTACACTATGAGAATAAACAGCACCCGTTACTTACATGTTTATCCATCTCCCAAATTTATTTTGAAAATCTAAAGGCTACGAAAATGCCGTAAAATTAATCAGCAAAATCGTAGCAGTAGCGTTTTAAAGAACATCCAAGTCATGATAAAACTCTTTCATTGAAAATTTGATATAGTATATATTTCTAACACCGAAAACTGATGTCATGAACTAAGTAAATCTCACGTATACTTCAAAAACATATTATTATTTTACACAGCTGTTACTAAATATATCACTTATGAAAATAAGGACAATTCTGTAAGAATACTTGTATTGACAATACATTGCTAGCCCACCCATTTTACTGAAAATAGAACAAACTCTCAATGAAAACATTTAGTTGTTCCCATAAAGCAAAACATCTCAGCAGACATGCCTATAAAACAAAACTAAAAGTAACATCTCGTTTCTGCGTTGTGCGCATGTCAGAGAGCTGAAACAGTGGAACGACTAGAAACAGTAACGGTACAATCCTTCCGATTGGCTGGCGCCACATGATAGAACAGAACGTCAATGGATGGGGGGCATTCGATAATTCACCGGTCACTCTTTTGGTTAACTTAGGTCATTCTTTGGTTAATTGACGTCACGGTCGTCAACCGGAATAACCGGGGCCTTCGCAATTAGTAACGGGCCTGCGCGTGTATTTTGATGAGCCATCCAAAGAGGCCTACGGATGCTCGAGTCTTCACGTATACATCAGGCATTTCTTAAGCTTCCCAGTGCTTTCAAACGTTATTTAATGTAGTTTTAAGTAGTAATTGTGTTACTAATTCAAGTAAGAACTCATGATTAATTTGTTTGCTATGATACATATTTACATAAAGAAAATAGATGCATTTAATTTGAAGGAAAAACAAAGTAGCGCTTACTCTCATGATTCACGATTGCTTATTTTAGTTTCACAAGTGGATATTTAGTATACTTTAAAAAAACTAAATACACAAGACATTTTTATAATGAATATTTCATGAACGTAATCGTATTTCCTACGTTATTTTAAATAATTCAACATTAATCTTTAACAAATGATGTATTAAATTCAGTGTTTTCGGGATATCCTGTATATTGGAGAAAATTGATAAAATACGCTCTATAGCGCGATCCCTGAATTAATTATTCTTTAATGAAGACATTTCATGTAGTATATATTATTCTTTTGTCGCTTTCTCAATCAAACTTGGGAATTGAGCAAGCATAATGAACGCTTGTACAAAATATTAACTACATTTGAAGTTCTGTATAAATCAGTAATTTATAATTTACTGTATTTCTGCACTGTACCAGATGTAAGTCTTAATCACATAATCAAGACATATATAACTGATAAATAACATTTTCAACTGGCAAAATTAAATTGTCTAAATAGTATCACAACGTCATGCTTATTTACAAGAAGAAAAACTACTCAAGTAATACGATTTCTGATTAAAATAATTTATTTATAAATAACACATGAGTAATTATTCACTAAACATGATTTACATACATATTTTTAGAATTTCTAAATACATTACCCTAGTAGCAATAACCCATCGGTCGATGAGAGGCGGGTGAGTTAAATCCGAGGAGAAGGAGCAATGGCCGATCACGGCTTTTCATCCAAAAAAAGGGGAAATTTCATCGGCAACTGGTACAAAATGTCCGCTCGGGGGGCCATAAAGCCGATCATCGTTTCCCGATGACTCCGATGAAATAACGAAAAGAAACCGATAAACTGTTTAAAATATATTTGTTAATAAAAAATAAACGACTGGCAGCAAAATTTTCAAAAAATGTCCGTTCTGTTTATTATGTTTTCGTCTTTTGTATGCTAAATTTTCGTTTTTCTGAAAAAAAAAAAAAAAAAAAAAAAAATTATTCCTACCCCAGGCCCGAACTTGAGCGTACTGATTACGAGATGAGCGCGCTACCCCTAGACCATCGAATCTTGTCATATATAAGGCAAAGTGTGAAATACCGGTTATTTTAGTCTCAAATTGGGACTTTGAGTGAAATTTTGACAAAGTGTTGTTCAGCTGTTACTAATAATAGTCAAAATATTCGATTGGTAAGAAATTAATTTCACTTTTTCCCAATGTATTAAGTAGTAACAACATTCATAATTAATAATTAAGAAACAATATTGCCAATTGTATAGGAATTTTAGTGTGATTTTAACTTTCATATTTCTTGGATAACTTTTAAAAATTAACTGATTTCTCTTCTTGCTGTTTACATTAAAGAGGTTTCAAAAGAGTTGCTCATTGTAATGAAGTTTCCGTTTTTCTTATAATGCAGCTGACGCTCAAATAGATTTTCTTTTCTTTTATTTAAACACATTTTAAAAAAATTATTTAAATATTACAAACCAGTTTTATATAATAAACACTTACATTTTTTTGTAAATATTTCTTTTCAAATTTAATTTTTTGGGAGGGAGCAAGGGGGGGAGGATACCACCCCCTGCCCCCTCCCAACCCTAATACAAGAAATTTGAAGTAAATTATGCGATTAATTCAAGAATTTTTCAAAATTTCCCTTAGATTATGCAAAGGCATATCTAAATTACGCAAATATTTATAGGAATTTGGGTAAAGTGTAAACCACTGGGGACACCTGCGAGGCCCGATGACTATAGAACTGCAGTTTCGGATAAGATATTGTTTTTCGGTTTCCCATCGGCGAAACTGCTCGTCTAGATCACTTCTATCCATGAATAAAAATTCATCTATTGCAGATAAACAAAAGTGCACTTGCCGATGACTGAATTCGACGAGTCGAGGAGTTAACGATGAGTCGATGAACGACCGAGCAGAAAACAAGCAGTCATTGCTACTAGGGTATAAACGTTCACTTACCTTTACATTCAGAGCAAAATGTTCGAATTTTAGGATAAATTTTCATGAAAGAAAATGGCGCAAGATTCACAAAACGATTACCTACATCTAAAGTTCTTTAGTACGACAAAAGTATAAAAAAATTGTTTTAAAATAATAAAATAATGTAACATTTATAATACTTAGAATAATAAAATAGAATATTGTGACTGGGGAAAACAGGCCTCAATGATAAACTCATTTTTAGGGATGGCAACTCATACGCAGGCCCATTGCTTAGCGATGGCCCCGGAATAACCCACCTCGCTAGCAGGGTCGTTCTGGTTGCACTCTGGTCACGCTGAGAAGACAACCGCTACTGACCGAACCGTTTTTGAACGCAGTTATTTAAGGTGACCATAGATATAGGTGACCATAGATATTCCTATATCTATGAAGGTGACCATACGTCCTCGAAATTCGAGGACAGTCCCCAAATATAGATCTTTTATTTCATTTTGTCCCCAAAAATACTTTGACTTGTTGGGGACGTGAGAAGTCCCCAAATTTAAAGATTTGTACTTTTTCCCTGAAAGTTTCCGTTTAGTTTATTTCCTTCAGAAAAAAACTGAAGGGGAAAAAAAACAACTAAAAGCGCCTTCAACTCAGAGAAACAATGAAATTCGATCTCTGAAAACGTTTGTTGTCATTGTGTGTGTGTAGCGTGTACAGACATTCAATAAAGTATTCGACTATGAGCCAAATTTCCCATTTCAGTTTTGTTAATGATTAATCACTTTTCATGAAGAATCATGATTTAAATATGAAATTAACGTACGAAATTTTTCTTGCACTCGAATACTTTTTTAGAGGGGGATTTCGTTATCTGCAGACGAAGAGATACTAGGGATCCGCGCCGATGGAATATGGGAGGAGACAGCTACAACAAGACCGCCCGCTGTGCGATCCACACGGTCCAACCGGTAAACCGTTTTTGACCTCAGAGGAAAGAAAGAGGCAGGTTTCAGAAACGTTTCCTGAAAAACCCAGATGTCAGCATCAGAGAACAAGTCGAGCCGAAGAAAATCTCCCTTGTTGTATACGCTACGGCAGTTCCATTGCACGATGCTCAGAGGACGAAACGGCGCCATAGACTATTCTATTTCTTTTAGTATGCTTGGACATTGTAGGTAATCGGAACGGTGGGCTTCTGCACAATTGGAGCATTTGGGTGGGGCCTGACATATTCCTTCTTGGGGGAGCCAGAGTTGGTACATAATAATTCCTGTTTGCATCTCGCTTCTGCGTGGTCATAGCGCTTACAGCGGCGACATTGTCGTGGTTTGTCAACGAACATCGTTACTTTCTGTATTGTCAACCATAGTTTGATTTCGTGTGGGATCCGTGTTCCCAGAACGGTCACCAGGACCGGAGTATAGGCTTTCGTGCTGCCCCTTTTAAGGAATCGGCGTGTTTCGAAAATAGCAATATCATTATCCAATTCTAAGTCTTGTATCAAGTCGGCCAGAGGTATGTCTGTGGGAATGTCAAATATTAAGAATCTAGTGGTAATATTCTGCCAAGTTACGCGGCATGTTACTTTCATCCCCAAAAATTCTTGCAGGTTCGTCAGCTCTGTAGCACAATTAGCGTCTGTGGTGTGAAATAATAGGGCTCCATTTCTGTTATATCTTACGTTCTTTATTTGTTCATGTGAAGCTATTTTGTTTTTTATTTCGGCATGAAAGGCACGCGGGTCGCGCTTGGGAAACGAGTGAGATTCGTCGCTAGACATAAAAATGTTAAATGTGTTGCCCCCATTTGTGGCCGCTTTCTGAATAGCTTCCGACGTATCCACAACCTTTCGAAAAAAGGTGGGGGTAGTATTATCCAATTCCATGCCTACCTCAGCCGAGGACGCAGACGGAGAGACGTTAAACTGGGAGTGAGCCATAGCACTACCTCCCCCGCACCCACAGGATTACACGTTAAGGCGGAAACCGAGCACACAAGAGAGCTAAGTTGCCCGGACCCGGAACAGAGAAAAGAAAACAGGCTTACCTGTAAGCTTGTTCAGAGAAAAAGGAAAGGTGTCACAAACCAGACGACAGCCCCAGGTGAGAAAGCTAGCCCAACCGGAAAATACCCGTCCCTGGACGGGGAAAACTAAAAAAACCAAAGTCTCCTGCCCGAGCAGCGAGCCCGTGAACGAAAAAGCACGAGACTCTTCATCTTATTTTGATATCAACACTAACACAAACTTTTTTGTGCGTTTTCTTAACAACTAAAAGATACCCAGATCTGCAAATTCAGTCTCCTTACACTATTTCCTTAAAAACAGCAGATGTCCCGTTTTGAGGAAGAAAATAAATACACTATTGCCAAAAAAGTAGTAGATGTCCCGTTTTGAACGAAAAAAATAGATGGTCACGTTAGTCATTGCGTATATTCAAGATAAAGTGAGCTTTGCAGTTATATACGCTAGTCCTCGAATTTCTTATGAAGATAAATAGGACGCAATATTCGAAAAGTTGCTGAAGGAGGATGATTGTAAGACTGTTTTAGTAGGAGATTTAACATAGAATTAAATTCCGATCAAGGATCCAATTTCATAACTGAAATGGGTACTTTAGATTTTCCAATACGCACTAATACAAAACATTTCACCACTAGGGGCCAAACAACAATGGATGCAATTTTCAGCAACAAAATTATGCGAACAGGAGTCTATATAGCACTTACAGTTATCATTTTCCTCTATATGGCAGAATTGATTGAATAGATTAAAAAAAAAACATCTGAAATTCTTCCAGCCGAGTGCGTAAATAAAATTTGGAAGAATTTTAGATTTTTTAAAATTTTTAATTCTTTTTTTTCATGCAAAAAATCATGAAGTACACAAATTGAATGCTGATTGCGCAATCGCATGTATAATAATATACTATGCTAGTTGTAAAATTAATCTTAATCCAAGAAATGAAACGTGATTACAAAAATTGTCTCACAACTTACTTTTCCTATGTCAGGATAAATCAATGAGAAGGTTAAAGCAATATAAAAGAACTCATTTTATTTACATTTTATCCTAAGATTTATGTGTTTGAGAACAAATTTTCTAAAAATTTCAAATCCTTCCAAATCTTTGATGAATCTTTATTAGTTTATTAGTTTTGTAAAAAAATAGTTGCCCCCCCCCCCAATAAAAGTAAATTTAAAAAATCATTTAGTTCATTATTTGATTAATATTAATTACGGTTTCTCATTTGACTAAGACTGCTTTTATCCAAATTACTATATTGTTTTTCTCTCTACATTATTTAGTATTTATAATGAGCGTTTTGTGTTATGGCAAGTCTACACGATGGGGGTGCCTTGGGCGACGGACTTTTAAAGAGCGTTTACCATCAGACCGTATAACCACTCAAAAAAGTATTTGAGTAATCGCCATATTTTCTACTTTCGTTTTGTGAAAAACTAATTTGTTTTTGTTAAAAAGCACAAATTTAAAAGAAATTTTAGGACTTATTGTTGTGTGACATGATTCGATTTTACAAGGAACAAAATTTTAAATATAAAACTAACATGAGGCTTGCACTCGAATCCTTTTTCGAAAGGATGTAAATGAGTCTTAAGGCTTGTTTCTGTCTAATTTCCGACGAAAAATCGCAATGTGAAAATTTTGAAGGGCAGATTTAAAATAAGTTATTTAAATTAGGGGTCACTCATAAATATCATAATCGATTTTACCGTAATTTTGAAGGCCATCATCCCTGAAATATCAAACGATGTCAAGAAAGTCTCCCCCATCAGTTCTGATATCGATATCATAGCCGAATCAGATGTCCTTGCGCCATTTTTCAAAATAAAAATTTAATTCAGTTTTAAACAAAAATTTAAAGCCAATTCAAAAGCCATACACCTACCATACCTCCATAAAATTTATGTATCTCTCTATTCTTAAAAAAAGTAACGGCCGCAGCCGCCGCTGTCAAGAGTTGTTGGGCTATCTTCTCCTACACCGGGGGGATTTTAACCCATTTATGCCTAGCGTCCCTTTTTTGGGACGGCATTTTCGCTATTAGTCGAAAATGTTATTTATTTTTCCTAGCCTTTATTCATGAGTATTGAGCCTCAACTCTACAAAATATTTTAACATGACCAAGTAGGATGTTGATATTTCGATTTTTATGCATAATGATTTCAAAAGAAATCATCCCTTGTTCAAGAAGTGGACATCAGAAATATTTCTATTATTTCTGATATCAGTAAAAATCGAAGAAAGTCGCAAAAATATCCAGGCACAAATGGGTTAATTTCGAGAAACATGTCCACGGATTCGGAAAATTCCGAGGAACCTGATTGGAGGACTTAAATTTCGAAAATCGAATTATTTTAGAAGATATTAACCCATAGAGCGCCTAAGCTCCCGTTACGGGAACATCTATTATACAGGGTGTCCAGTGCTAACGCTGTCCAATGGCTATTTCCTAAACCGTTAGTCAGAGACACATAGTTCCAATTGCAAAAATGCTTTAAATTGTATAATCTATTGTATGAGAAACAATCAAAGTCAATCAATCAATTTCTATAAAAATTAAGAAATTTAAATTTTTATATGGTCCCCAGATCCTATCGGTTATATTTAGAAAGATTTTCTTTATGCAATTTCATGCACAATAAAAAAAATTCGTCCTTCTACGACCAAAATTCACCGAGTTACAGCTGCTTAAAGTTAGAGCACTTTTCGAGCTGTGAAATAGGGGTTGTATACAAAATGAATTTGAGAAAAATTAATGTACATGGTTTGAGCTTTGTAATATTTATTAGCAATTTCATTAACTATTTTATGAATATAGATTGCAATAAAGATTAACGTTTAACAATGTGTATCCAATAAAGAAATATAAAAATACAGCTTATGCTGAAAGTAGAATTTTTTAAACAGGTTTTTTAAATGAACTGGCATTAAATAACTTCCTTCGACTGCAATCTGAATATGCACTCGTACAGAAAACTCTTCCTGTACTTTTCGTAGCACACTCTTATGTTACACATCTTCATGCTACTTATCTTCTGCTTGTTTCCTGGGTTCGTCGTTCTAAAGTCCAGTTCGTGTAGAAAGTTCTAGTAAAAAGTCACTTGTCAGGATGGAACACAAACTTTATTGCTTCTAGAACTTAGTTGAACAATCAGCTGTACGAAATTCACAAGCACACTTAATCAGTAATGTGCTATTAACAGTCCGCTTAGATCAGAAGCTCTCACAAAGGCTGTAATTCTCACATAAAATAAAACACTTCCACATGTAAAATTCAGCGGAAATATACGAGGGATAACACTAACAATCCCTCAAGACTCAACAGTGAAGAATTTACACACAGCACTTTAAAAACAGCTTCGAAAAGAAGCGCGAAACACCGCTTCTATCAAGTGTACTCACACTGAGAGAGCTCTTCACACACTGGGCGTTCAACTCGCACTGAACTGGGGCTTCTGAAGCGCTTCAATTTATAGCCGACGCAGAAGGTACAAGAAGCTTCCAGAAAAGTCTATTTCTCGAGGATTCCACATAAAGCGGTAATTTTGATTACGTCATAGAAGAGAAATGATAGGTTATTATGCGTTTTTAATGCAGCAAAAGCAACTTTACAGGCCCCATAGGGAAAATCGCGCCAAATGACCAAAATGTCGCCAAGCTTGGCGACTTTTGGTGAAATATAGCCAAATTTGGCGCCAAAAATAAGTCCCCAAAAGTGAAGAGATCGAAGCCCTAGGACCAATATTTCTCGAGATTTTTAGAAACCCCATATATTTGAATGGGAAACCGAAACCTTCGTATCTCCGGTTCTAGTTGACGGATTTTGATGCAACAAAAAGCAAAATTTATCTATTTGAAGCGTAAAATACGAATTTTGAACTATTTTAAGCCCAGAACAGCGGGTTACCCCGAAAATTCGTAACACTATATACGATTTAGTAAGTCTGACCTCAGATAGATTTTAATAGAGCTTGACTATAATCCTCTGCTTGCAGGGCCCGATTATGACCAACAGGGGCCCTGGGGCATTGATACATTTGGGGGCCCCTGATCTATGAAATTTGTTTCATTTTTTATAAAATTTTGATGTAAAAAAGAATATTTCAGAACAACATTTGAAATTGGGGGGGGCCTTGGGCAAAGTCCCAATTTGCCCATGCGATAGGCCCTGTCTGCTTGAAGATCAGTACTCTAAAATTAGTTTTGCTTCTTTTTCCGCATTACGCTAGAAAATGAAATTAAAACCTATAATTTAAAATTTCAGTATTTATATGGTCCCTTAACGGTTTACCATAACGGGACATTTATAAACGTGGAAAAGTGACTTAAGTCACAATGTTTGCTGCTTCGTAAATCGATGAATTTTGGTCGTAGAAGGACGAATTTTTTTTATTGTGCATGAAATTGCATAAAGAAAATCTTTCTAAATATAACCGATAGGATCTGGGGACCATATAAAAATTTAAATTTCTTAATTTTTATAGAAATTGATTGATTGACTTTGATTGTTTCTCATACAATAGATTATACAATTTAAAGCATTTTTGCAATTGGAACTATGTGTCTCTGACTAACGGTTTAGGAAATAGCCATTGGACAGCGTTAGCACTGGACACCCTGTATATATTTTTTTTCTTAAAATATTTTAACGCAATTTACGAAATACACATTTTATATAAACATTTACACTATAGGGTGTGTTATATATTTTTATCGGAACAATATATTTTAATTTAATGTTTTTTCTAATTTTTAAAAGTGAAATTTTGTCTTTATGACTGTCTTATAAAACTAAAAAATAAAATAAAATAAAATAAATGGTCACTTAAATGTTTCCAGTAGAATGCATATTTAAAACCAACATCTTGAAGAACAACATTCTTAAAATCCTGCATGAATAGATTCTTATAAAGGAATGTTGGAAACGCTTATATTTTCTGTTCCCACACTAGTTAGCATTTCCAGTTTGATTTTGCTAACGTTCAACGATATAGAAAGGTTTGGCACTTCGCCAGCTGGTTATTTCGTACATTTATAGTATCAACAACAAAAATAATTACTTTATATATACAGTTTTGATCAGCATCTGCGTAAAAAATGGAATTGCTGTATCCAAAATGGAGAAAGACATTATCCTCATAAGACGCCAAAGCTCCCGCTGCGCGAACATGCTGTATTTTCTAAATGCTTTGAGTTTAAAAAAAAATTTCAACTGTTCCAAAATAGAGGCGTATGTAAAAAATGTATATACATTAGTATGTAAAAAATGTATATACATTAAAAAATTTCTATCTGATTCTCATAGCGGCGTTTAATGGGTTATTAAAAAATGAAAAAATAAAACATAATGGTTGCCAGGTTTGGTATAAAATCATTCATTCCTTTGCAACAAAGCAATTCCAAGTATGTAGAATCGCATGAAATTCACAAACATGAATTAGAATTACACAAATTTTACGCCGAATTAAAAAGTTTATGAAATAAATAACTCAAAGTGCATTACACAAAGTTCACAATTTTCAAATAGCAAGTTCGCTTAGACAACAGGAGTTTAGAATTAGCGACTATTCGTTTTTCCAAAACAGGATAACTAATTGTAACTGATTTTAAAAGCGTCATCTTGGCGTTAGGAATGATCAGGCAAAATGGTATCTCTTCCAGCAGGGTTAATCTAAACTTCGAGCTCCGGAATGTTAGAACCCAGTATCTCTTGAAAATGAAAAATAATTAAAATGCAGATTATTTTAAAGCCGGTTCGGTCCAGCTGGAGTATTTGCTACCAGAAAATATATTTGGTGGCGTTAACTATGCCATTATAGCAGTTATAGTACACTTTGGATATTTGCCAGCGCAGCGAGATGATATAATTCGTGGTGCTAAATACGCCAATCTGCAAAGGATTATGTATATGAAAATATGGATAACGGTTTTCCGGGAACCTTACATGAGCAGTAATTATAGGTCGTGAGCATGTGTAAATCTCCAAATAATGAAAAGTCGCCATGGATGGCAAGCTATCCTAGCTGTTCCGTAGTTTTTATCAAAGAAAACATATAAAGTACTGTTTCTTAGAGCTAATTATTAACTATACATATACGGAAGTCGCCAAATAATGAAAAATCGCCATGGGGTGGCAAATACGCAAGGTGTCCAATAGGTTTTACATAATTAAAAATACAGCTGAAACAGATGTTCTGATTTTATTACGCTTTAGCTCCTAATATAATTTTTGAATGGCAACATTGAATATCATTGTGTTCCTGAGGAGTGCAAATAATTTTTCAAGCGATTATACGCGGAGTCTTCTCCGTTGCATCTTTTCAATGATGAGAGTGAACAATTTTAAGTATGTCTCCAAAAGTGGGTTAAACCCCTAGCAATTTGACTAAAATTTTAAGTTTAATGCGCTCAAAGGAAGCCTCCGAGAGCCTTGGATCCGGTACTCAGGGGGGACAAGTTTTCAAGCAAATATTCAAAGGAAAAGAATGGGCTTGCTTCTGCCACCTCTGTCGCTTTTAGCTAGCCGACGGGGACGGACCACCCCTTCCGCCTTCCCCCTTTCTACGAAACTGCTGCAGACATATCAAAGGGATGGAATTGGGTGTGATCCTGGCTAGGGATGCACACGCTTAATTCAAAGGAGCGAAAATAACGATCAAAGACCGAGTGAAAGGAAAAACTGTCGGTTTCGACCTTTTTATATCGAAACCCACGGTATTAACGCAAAAATGCCCTTTAAGTAACTCTTTTTCCCAGAAATCCACGCCCCGCTTCCTGTTTACCAGAATACTGATAACTTTCGCCTCTAATATTTCGCTCCTCTCTGTGATCGAAAAACGATCCTAAAAGAGAAGTGCACTTTCAAGTACGGAAAGGATAGAAAATTCGCTCCGACTGAACGAATTTCGCTCCTTTGAATTAAGCGTGCACGTCAAATGAAAAATCGGCCTGTCTCGTCAAGCAAAACAGCTGAAAAGCTTTGTCTCTTCTCGCAAAATCCCTATATCATTATGAAAGATGGGCCTGTCTCGTCTCGCATATAAACTACAAATGTCTATCGCATCCCGTCTCGCATAGATCTTATCAAACCCATAACTCCCCCCTCCCCGTGAGCGGGGGGAGGGGTTGGGGATTCCATAGGACTTTCAGGGCACCCACAGAGATTTTGTAAAGCCTGCACCTCTGCGCGGAAACCGTATCTATCTAAAGGTTGGGTAAAAGGGGTAGTATTTGGTGGCATATAAAGTATTCGCACGCTTTTATCTGGAGGAGTAATTGCTTCTATTAATTCCGGATTCTTATGCATTCTTATGCGTTCCCTATGAGTCGAGAAGGAGTGTTTCGTCAGGTGTACTTTTACTTCCTTGTACGGAGTATAAGGAAGTAATGTGATACCGAGAAATTTCGGAGGCCAAATTTCGACGAAAAAAGCGATTTTGACAACCTCTAAATATAACTTTTTAGAATTTTTTCGATGCATCTCATCGTAAGCTAGCATGCACGATCATATAAAACCATCTGCAACTCATTTTGACCAGCGGCGAGTCTATTGTGGCCAGTTTTTCCATGCCGTCTGTACGTACGTACGTACGTATGCTTATATGTATGTAACTCTCATATCTCAAAAACTATTGGTCGTAGAATGTTTAAACTTTATATTTTGGATTGTTGTAACATCTAGTTGTGCACCTCTCCTTTCGGTTCCATTCGACTGGATAGTTTATCTACAGGGCCGCCCAAGAGATTCTAAATACATTACGCTCTATAGGCCGAAATTCAGTAAAGCGTATTTTAGAGGTATTGGGCTATTTCAAACGCCTCAGAAGTGCTATATGCTGTTAAGAGATGCAAAATGAATTTCTCCATTAAAAAAGGTGTCTTTATGATTTATAGTTCTGCTACAGGAACACTCAAAAGATTTCCGATACATTACGGTCAATGGCAATTTCAGGGGCATTCATCCATTTCAAGCACAATACCGTCCTACCATATAAGTTAGGTAATGATCCGACCACCGTCACGTGCCTCCCTCAACAACTACGCCAAAAGTCGCCAAGCTTGGCGACTTTTGGTGAACATGTACTTCACTCACAAATCTCAAAGACTATTAGTCATAGAATGTTGAAATTTCATATATAAAATTGTTGTAATGTCTAGTTGGGCATCTCGATTTTTGGTTCCAATCTACGGCAGAGTTTATTTACAGGACCACCGAAAAGAATTTCAATACTTTAATGTCTATGGACATGTTCAATATAACACATCTGTAGACAGTCATTATTTGTTCCATGCCCAAAATCTCGCCGTCTGTTGTCGACCTTAGCTAGTTTTGCCGAAATATTGCCAAATTTGGCGAGTCTGTCATTGTTTGGTCCATGCCAAAATCTCGTCATTTGTCGTCGACCTTGACGGGTTTTACCAAAATATCGTCAAATTCTTCGATAGTCCGTCATTTTGTCCATGTCCAAAATATTGCCCTTTTCATCGTCCTTGGCGAGTTTTGGCGAAATATCGCAAAATTTGGCGATAGTCAGTCATTGTTTGGTCCATGCTTAAAATCTCGCCATATGTCGTCGACCTTGGTGAGTTTCGCCGAAATATCGCCAAATTTGGCGCAAAAATTATTTCGTACTTTGTAAAACTCTAATACTTGAACCCGTAGAATTTTGAACTTTTGTACTTAGAACTATATTGTAATATCTAACTGTTTTCAATATATATTTTGACTGCAATCGACTGGGAATTTATTTACAGGGTCAGCCGAATGACTTTAAATACATTAAGGTGTATGGGTGCATTCAATTCATTGAAAGTCTGTGGTCAATGACTACTTTGGCTTTCCCCAAAACCTCGCAAACTATCTCAAGCTTTTCGGCTTTTGGTGAAACATCGTCAAATAAAGTGTCAAAAGGAAATCTTTCAAACGGAACTCAGCTTGGCGATATCGAAATATTTGGCTAGAAATCGCTAAACCTTGCTATTACTGATATTTTATCTCTTTCAAACAAAATAAGTTTAGATGAAGTGTGCCGAAAATATTTTTGATTTAATATACATGTAAGGAATTCATGTGTTGTCCACATCAGATTTTATTTAGAGGTAGTCAAAATCGCTTTTTTCGTTGAAGTTTGGCCCCCGAAATTTTTCGGGATCACATCACTTCCTTATACTAAGTACAAGGAAGTAAAAACGTAAAACAGGTATTTCATATTTAAGCTAGTGCAACTGGGCTGCATCTCACCTGGAGTGATGACTCCCATATTATTTTTAATGGCAGCATGCGAATAAACGCGAAGGGATATATGAAGAACAAATGAGGCAAGCATTGCCAAATAGGTGCCGCTCTCCATCATGCCCGTGGTTATGATACTACTCAGCTTATTTCATTTTTTTTTTCTTAAATTTTATTTCAATACTATAACAGTAGTAATTTTTAACCTAATGTTGCCATTTCAAAATCGTCACAACAATGGATCTATCGCCCAACTTTGCGCAAAATGTTGCGTGCCAATTTACTTTACTAATTTTTTACATTAATCGTTTGTTCCAAAATATGAAAACTGGAAAAATATGGTGAATTAAAATTGCAAAATATAGAAAAGGGGAAGGAAGAATTCTATACTGGAAAAGAAAATGATGGTCAGTTAATCACGTTAGGTTTATCAGTTGGCGTAGATTTAAATTATTCGGCGATTTTTCACTTGCTGTAATGAAAAATATCCAAATCACCAGTAAAAAAAAAAAATAATAAAAATAAAAACTCTACTAAGTAGTTACTGATTTCATTGTCATCATGGCAAATTAATAGTTTTTGATTTCATTGCCATTATGGCAAATTATTACATCATAACTATGATATATGTTCTCTGTTCACCAGGTATTCGATAAAGTATATCAATATTAATAAATGCACAATCATCATTTTTAGGTGCTAGAATAACTGACTTTAATATATAATCCGAGAGTATGTTTGGTCCGAAATATTTCCATATACATATCATTAATAATATAATGTTATTTTCATCTCCTATTGATTGGCGATGCATTTCAAATTATTTTCACTAAACTTGCGAATAATTTCACTTTTTGCAAATTTTGTTGTAATATTATAACTCTACAGTACTGCAGAAACTCCAGTGTTGTTATTTCTAAATTGACACAACAATGGAACCATCGCCCGATTTGGCGCGAAATACTGCGTGCCAAATTACTTCTCTAATTTTTTACGGTGCATTAGCATATTACACTAAAATTTTAGCATTCGCACAGCTATTTCAATTCGAACTTTTAACTGTGCCGAATTTCGCGCTCGTGCGTTCGCTCGATGAGCTGCAAAAGGGACATACAGGTTTTCCTTAACGTATTTATATCCCAGACAGCACAGCAAACTTGCAGCAAGCTTGATTTATCAAGTCAATAAACTTGAATTAAGCTTGAAAATTTCAAGCGTGTAAACTTAATGCAAGCTTGAATCAAGTGTTCTAGTTTACACTTGCCCAGCTTGCATTAAGCTTGACATAGCAAGCTTAATTTCAAGCTTAAAAAATTTTCCTATAAAAAAATTCTCTAAATACACGGGGCGCCCGCCGGCGAACACGCCCCACATACTTTATTTTTTCTGCGCATTTTCCCCTCTATGCTGAAATTTTAAGTTATTTTAATCTGTTTCCATCAAACGTCGGCGGCTGGGTTCGATCCCGGGAACTATGGACTGGGAGGCCCGCGGGCTAACCGTCCCGCCAATACGCCTCGGGCAGCTATGACGCCTCGGGCAGTGAACTGTTGTCACGCCGTTTTCTGGCCAGATCGATAAGTATGGGCGATGCTGATAAGTTTCTTTTATTTTTCCATGGGATGAATCAAAATTTAAATAATGTTATGTGTGATTTATAGACTCTACTAATAGGGAAATAAGCATAATATAAACTTAAAAGCAGGACACATTATAAAACTTTCAATATCGCAACACTCATCGTTGAACAATACTGCTGGCCAAAATCGAGACAAATGACTGATTTTGAAATCAATTTTGTAGTATAATTGTATTTTGTTTTGAAGAATTTTATTTCCTTACTTGGAAATATAGAATCTTTTTTTTAATTCTATGGTCAAGTACATTTATGACTGATTAATTATTTTGTGGAGGCCGGATTACGCCTCATTCTACCACCCATAAAGTGAAGTATATTAACTAATTAAATTGTGTTAATTATATTAAATTTTATTTTTAGGGCTAATTAATTAGTTAATGGAATTACTAATGTTAATTAGATGTAAATAAAACTAAAACTCCCCTCGTGTTACACTTCAGAGGGGCTTATCCCATTCATTCCTTCCCCTTGCGTGTTCTAATGTCCAGGTTTTGTGTTATAATAAAATAAAACACAACTTTTACTAACTTTACCATTAAGTGAGATTAAATCTTTATTGAGCAAATTTGAGAAACGCTAAGACAATTAATGTCCATTCTCTTTCACAGATGGCGCCGTCAACGCTCGCTTTCGAAAGGAAAAATCAAGCTGTATGCCAGCTTGACAATTCAACTTGACTCTTGCAAGCTTGCTGCCATCTTAAAATGAGTTGAACTGTCAAGTTTGTATTAATACGTCAAATTCAAAGAAATGTCAAGCTTGAATTAAGCTTATGTGCTGTCTGGGATATCCATAGATAGATTGGTGGGGATCGACCAATTGATATAGACCGAATGGTGGTTATAAACCAGTTTTTCTGACTGACTGGTGTGTCTGCATCCCAGCCTTGAACTGCTTGTTACACTGGTCGTTGCCTACGTAATACTACTCAAGGCCGGGAAATGCGGCTTTCAAAACTGGGAAAAAAGTAGATGGCGCTGTTTGGTCCTATAAGAACTCATCGTTGCCTTGTTACTCCACGAGTGCTATCATTCCTCGTATTTTTAGATTGGTACTTACCAGCGGCGTAGCCAGAAAATTTTTCATGAGGGGGTTACGACTACTACAACTCATATATATGTATACGTGTGTATGATAATGTAGTGAAGAATATACATTTTGTATGGCAAAAATTTCTCATGGGGGGGGGGTTATGACCCCCTAACCCCCCCCCCCCTTGGTTACCCCCCTGGTACTTACGTATTACCCCGGCGGTCCACCAAGACCAGCGATTTTTTGCCAAGATAAATGCCGGGCACACGAAATTATTAATGGTTTTGAATACGATTGGCAATAGTTCGGCAACTCATTTGATGAAAAAATAGTTTGGCAGGACTGACCGCCAGGATAATACGTAAGTACCTAGGATATTTTGGAAAACGGTTAAATCCAACCGTTGATCCAACATTTTCTTTCAAAGAGCAATCAGAATAATTACTATATGGTACACTATAGTACACCATTTTCACTTCATTATTTTTGCGTACAATGTAATTATGTATCCGTACAATATAAAATAGTACTAATAAATATAATAAGGTAAATGTTTAAGCATGTTTAAACGTCTCGAAAACTCAACACATCATTGTTTACATTCAAACAGCCAGAAAACACAAACGTGAAGTGTCATCATTCATAAGCGCGCCCCTAGCGGTCATTTTAGTGAACTACGTTTTCGTCCGTTTTATTGCTGTAAAAACACGACCTTTTCCCGGCCTTGAGTAGTATTACGTAGGCAACGTACTGATATATTTTTATTACATCACAAGATAAGTTGAAATAAAAGTTTATACATTGGATTTATTAATTTAATTAATGATAACAACGAAACAAGAGATCTAGTTTAACCTGTTCTTGTTCTAATAGAATTCTGAAAATTCCCCGATTCCGACTTGCTGAGAATACAACCCCCCCCCCACTCCCAAATGATATAACCAGACGTAATTGTAATCATGTGGAAATAAACACGTAAGGCGCATGTGCCGGTTCGAATAATTTTAAAATATTTGCAATTTTAGTAGTCAACTGCCAATGAAGTTATTCATAAATCTTGCTGGTGAGTATATAATTCCTTTTAAATAAGACTGATATACAGAGCCTTATTATCGCATGGGCAAATCGGGACTTTGCCCAGGGCCCCCGGCTCAAAAGGGCCCCAATATCAAATGTTGTTCTGAAATATTCTTTTTTATATCAAAATTTTATGAAAAATAAAACAAATTTCATAGATGGGGGCCCCCAAATTCATCAATGCCCGGGGCCCCTGTTGGTCATAATCAGGCTCTGCTGATATTACAAAGTATTTGATATAATTGTTAATCAAATGCTGTTAATCAAAAGTATGTTTTTCGGTAATAGTTTCATGATAGGTGCTGAATAAAAATAAACTTATGCTATATATAACTAGAAAATCTTTAGTTAGATAACATATTAATTTTGTTTTTCTACACTAGGGGCCAAGGCCCCCAGACTCGCTACGCTCGCTTTTCATATGAGGCATTCGGCCCCTAATAAGGCTTATTCGTAAAAAAGACATAATTTCAACAGACAAAACCCGAAGATTGGATCAGATAGAATGTTACTGAGCTACGCATTGCTTGGTTCTTGCATGTTCATTGGTACATAAAAATTTAAACTTCACACTACAGTAGACCCCCTCCCCCTCATAACACGGAAGATATTTTGTTATGGGAATCCGTGTTGTACGGGTCCTGAGCTATACTACACCTGGAATGCGGACTCCGCTTATAATCGCTGGAAAAATTATTTGCACTCTTCAGAAACACAATGATTTTCAATGTTGCCATTCAAAAGTTATATTAATTAGGAGCTAAAGCATAATAAAATCAGAACATCTGTTTCAGCTGTATTTTTAATAATGTAAAACCTATTAGACACCCTTCGAATTTGCCACCCCTTGCGATTTTTGATTATTTGGCGACTTGCGTACATGTAAAGTTAATAAAAGCTACGGAACATATAGGATAGCTTGCCACCAATGGCGACTTTTCATTATTTGGCGATTTACACATGCTCACAACCTATAATTACTGTTCATGTAAGGTTACCGGAAAACCGTTATCCATATTTTCATTTACATAATCGTTTGCAGATTGGCGTACTTAGCACCACGAATTATACCATCTCGTCGCGCTAGCAAATATCCAAAGTATACTGTAACTGCTATAATGGCATAGTTAACGCCACCAAATATTTCTACTGGTAGCAAATAATCCAGCTGGACGAGAACCGGCTTTAAAATAATCTGCATTTTAATTATTTTTCATTTTCAAGATATTAGTTATTCTGTTTTGGAAAAACGAATAATCGCTAATTCTAAACTCCTGTTGTCTAAGCGAACTTACTATTTGAAAATTGTCAACTTTGTGTAACACATTTTGAGTTACTTATTTCATATAGTTTTTATTTTGGCGTAAAATGGGCGTAATTCTAACTCATGTTTGTAAATTTCATGCGATTCTAGATACTTGGAAACGCTTTCTTGCAAAGGAATGAATGATTTTATGCCAAATCTGGCAACCATTCGGTTTATTTTTTCAGTTTTTTATTAATATCTTCTAAAATAATTCGATTTTCGAAATTTAAATCAGCTTAGCAGGTTCCTCGGAATTTTTCGAATCTGTGGGCACCTTAGTCGAAACTCAAATCCCCACGATTTAGGAGGAGATACGCTGACAAGCTTTTGACAGCGGCCTTTACTTACTTTTTTACTTCCTTGTACGTAGTATAAGGAAGTAATGTGATCCCGAAAAATTTTGGGGGCCAAATTTCGACAAAAAAAACCGATTTTGACTACCTCTAAATTTAATTTTAAAAATTTTTTCGATGCATCTCATCGTAGGCTAGCATGCACGATCATATTAACGCGTCTGCAACTCATTTTGACCAGCGGCGAGTCTACTGTGGCCAGTTTTTCCATGCCGTCTGTACGTACGTACGTACGTATGTATGTAACTCGCATATCTCAAAAACTATTGGTCGTAAAATGTTGAGATTTGATATTTAGGATTGTTCTATGATCTAGTTGTGCACCTCCCCTTTTGGTGGCAATCGAATGGATAGTTTATGTACAGGACCGCCCAAAACATTCGAAATACATTACGCTCAATGGGCCGAAATTCATTAAACTCGCATATCTCAAAAACTGTTAGGCGTAGAATGTTGAAACTTTATATTTAGGATTGTTGTAACATCTAGTTGTGCACCTCCCCTTTCGGTTCCATTCGACTGAATAGTTTATCTACAGGACCGCCCAAAAGATTCGAAATACATTACGCTCTAAGGGCCGAAATTCATCAAAGCGTTTTTTAGAGGTATTGGGCTATTTCAAACGACTCAGAAGTGATATATGCTGTAAAGAGTTAGAAAATGAATTTCTCCATTAAAAAAAGTGTCTTTATAATTTATAGTTCTGCTACAGGAACACTCAAAAGATTTCCAATACATTACGGCCAATGGCAATTTTAGGGGCATTCATCCATTTCAAGCACAATACCGTCCTACCACATAAGTTAGGTAATGGTCCGACCACGGTCACGTGCCTCCCTCAAGAACTATGCCAAAAGTCGCCAAGCTTGCGACTTTTGGTGTATGTGTGTGCATATTTAACTCTCAAATCTCAAAAACTATTATGAAATTTCATATATAAGAATGTTGTAACATCTATACTCGGGGCACACCTTACCTGATAACAGAGGAGAAGGCTAGAGGAGCCTTTTCACTACTTTCCGAATGTATCACTCCGACACTCGTTTCTCTTTCCAATCATTTGTCTGTCAATATCACAAAGCAACCCAATCGCAAGGCGAATCTGCATTTCTGATTCCCGCCAGCACGAAAGAGGTCTATCATTGGTCAAGCGTCTGCGAAGGCGTTACATCTAATTTCTGACTTAATTTCGTAATTCTTTTAATTATTGAATTCAAATAAGATAAATATGCAATTATTTTATAACATACACTTTATTTTAGCACTTAATAGTTGATAAATGTCTTAGTTCTGTAAAAAGCAGGGCAAACGGAAAGAACTATTTGAAAGCGGCGGAATCACACGGTCTGCAGCATTCCCTCCATTATCAGGATAGCTGTGCCCCGAGTATAGTTGTGCATCTCGATTTTTGGTTCCAATCTACCCAATTTACAGGACCACCGGAAAGAATTTCAGTACTTTAATGTCTATGGACATCTTCAATATAATACTACTGTAGATAGTCATTGTTTGGTACATGCCCAAAATCTCGCCGTCTGTCCTCGACCTTGGCGAGTTTTGGCGAAATATCGCCAAATTTGGCGATAGTCAGTCATTTGGTCCATGCCCAAAGTATCGCCATTTGTCATCGTTCTTGGCGAGTTTTGGCGAAATATCGCCAAATTTGGCGATAATCTGTCATTGTTTGGTTCATGCTTAAAATCTCGCCAAATGTCGTCGATATTGACGAGTTTCGCCGAAATATCGCCAAATTTGGCGCTAAAAATTATTTCGTATTTTGTATAACTCTAAAACTAACCCGTAGATTTTTTAACTTTTGTATTTAGAACTATTGTAATATCTAACTGTTTTCAATATCTTTTTTGACAGCAATCGACTGAGAATTTATTTACAGGGTGAGCCAAATGACTTTGAATACATTGAGGTGTATGGATGCATTCAATTCATTGAAAGTCTGTGGTCAATGACTACTTTGGCTATCCCCAAAATCTCGCATACTATCTCAAGTTTGTCGGCTTTTGGTGAAATATCGCCAAATAAAGTGTCAGAAGGAAATCTTTCAAATTGAACTCAGCTTGGCGATATCGAACTATTTGGCTGGAAATCGCTAAACCTTACTATTATTGATATTTTATCTCTTTCAAACAAATAAATTTAGAGGAAGTGCGTCGAAAATATTTTTGATCTAATGGACGTGCAAGGAAGTCATGTGTTGGACACATCAGATTTTTTTAGAATAGAGAGATAATCACAAATTGTGTGTATTATTGAACAAAATTTTTAGCCTATATACACCTTCTTAAAAAATACCTTTATCGGGCGATCCAAAATATATGCTAAAGCGAATATTTTTTAAAACGCAAGTGATCGAAACATTCCGGCAGTCTTGGATTCGATCCCCAGCTCTGGAATGTTTCGCATAGTTGGTATATCCTTCAATTTAAACAGTCCAAATATTCCCCAATAATTCCCCATAATTCTTAAAATTATCCCCTATTCTTATTTAAAGAGGGTAGTTAGGTATTTTACCATCGACCGCATCAAATGGAAATAATTTTTTAACGGTCAAAACATTTATATCTGGCGCGATTAAAAACGATAATATATTATTAAGGGAGCCATCTAATATAATGGAATAGGGTTAACAACACTAGTAAACACTTGTAAAGAATTACGTTATTGGCGATTAGAGGCACAGATTAGAGAAAAAAATATTGATGAAAAAAGTAATACTCAAATAGGTACTTACGTATTATCCTGGCGGTCATTCTCGCCAAACTACTTTTTCATGAAGTGTGCTGTCAAACTGTTGCCAATCTTATTCCGAACCATCAATAACTTCATGTGTCCGGCATTTACCTCCGCAAAAAATCGCCCGTCTTGAAGGACAGCCGGGATAATACGTAAGTAACCTCAAATACCATTTCTTCTACTATACAATATCACCAAAAGTACCAAATCGCCTATCAAATCATTCAAATGGTGATCGAGTATAGCGATTGGCGCAACTTTAGAATTAGTCACTAAGAGATTTTTAACGCCACTGTAGGAGTTTTGGTACTTACGTATTATCCCGGCGATCATTCCCTCCAAAACTATTTTTTTTTTTTTTTGCCTCAAATATGCTAGCAAATTATTGCTAATCTTATTCCAAACAATTTATAATTTCATGTATCCGGCATTTATCTTCGCGAAAAATCGCTCGCTTTGGCAGACCGCCGGCGATGATACGTAAGTACTGGAGTGGGTAGCTTAGTAATCGTATGAAATACAGTTCCATAGGCAATTTCATTGAGAAATGTTAATAATGTCTAAATCGCCAAAAATAGAAAGACACTACGGGTGGCAAATTGACAAATGCGCAACTTTCTCCCCAGTGAACATTTTTTATATCAAATTGAGGTACTTACGTATTATCTCGGCGGTCATTCCCGCCAAACTATGTTTTCGTCAAATGAGTTGCCAAACTGTTGTCAATCCTATTCAAAACCATTAATAATTCCATGTGCCCGGCATTTATTTCGGCAAAAAATCGCTTGTCTTGGCGGACCGCCGTTATAATACGTAAGTACCCAAATTGATTTTGTTTGTTCAAATAAGCGTATTATAAACTGGACTTCATTTGGCACTACATCGTCGCAGAAAAGAGGGTCACCAAAAACGTACTTTTTATTACGAGCAGTTGTGTAAAAACGCTCCCCAACTCCCAAGAATCGCTTTGGGATTCTATTGGCACAACAGAAGAGGACCCAAAATAATTCCTTACATTACGTTCTTTTGGACGGGCAGTGATTCTTTAAAGCGTATTTTAGAAATATTCGGCTATTTTAAACTAAACAAAATTCGTATATATTATACTAGCTGCTATCCGCGACTTCGTCTGCGTTTGCTTTAGAATTAGGTTTAGTGAGAAATGAAGCGTGTGTGACTAACAAATATGTTTGCACTATAGACAAAAGTGACTGTATTTAAATATAATTTACTTTTTACTTATTTTAAATGAAGTATAATACGTGGCAGTATACTTTATTTAAAACTAGCTGAAGTACCCGTTCTTCGCACGGGAATGAATGGACTTTTTGATATTACGATTTGTGGTGATTACTATTCATTGTAATAAACAGATATAGCAAAATGGATATCGCGTTATATTGTGTCCAATAATCATGCATACCGAATTTCAAGGCAATCGTTTGTACGGTGCAGAAGTCCATGCGGCTTAGCGCAATCTAGTGGCGAGTTTTAGCAAAACGGATACGGCGAAAATATTCTTCGCATTCAGATATCGATGTATACGAATTTTCATGACGATCGGCTGGACAGTCCTGAAGTTCATGTGTTGACGCGACATCTAGTGGCAAGTTATAGGAAAATGGATAGTGCCAAACTCTTCCCCGTGTTCAAATATCTATGTATACCTATTTTCATACGATCATTTGCACAGTGAAGAAGTGATACACTGCAGGGCCCTAGTGGTTAATTAAAGTAATGATTTGCTACAGCGCCGTCAAGTGGCGAGTTATAGCAAAATGGATAACGCCAAAATATTCTCATTGTTCAAATAGCTATGTATACTGATTTTCATAGCGACCGTTCCGTTTGAATGGTCAAGAATTTGGCCTGCTGCATCGTCATCTAGTGGAGAGTTAAAATAATAATGCATTGCAGTGTCATCCAGTAGTAAGTAACATCAAAAGGAACGCAGTTAGAATATATTCTTCGTGCTCAAATGTGTAAGTATAAAAAATTTTATGCCGATCGGTCGAACGGTATAGAAGTTGATGCATTGCAGCGCCATTTAGCGGCAAGTTACAGCAAAATGGATAGTGAAAAATATTCTCCGTGTTCTAATATTCGCGTGTACCAAATTTCATCGAAATCGGTTGGACAATATTCGCATAGCAAACGGCTAAATGGAATAGAATTCGACAATGTGCTGCGGCACCAAGTGGCAAGTTAGAGGAAAACTGATAGCATAAAAACCTTCTCCATGATAAAAGACTTAGGTGAACCAAATTTCATGGTGATTGGTCAAACGGTGCTGGAGTTTTTCAACCTCATACACACGTACCAACATTCATTTTTATCTATAACCAGTGTCATTATATATACCAGTCTCAAATAAAATCCAGTTTCAAATCTAAGCCTCGCCAAAGTGCCAACATACGCCATTTTGCAAGAGTTTTTTCAGGGAATCATTCGAAGCATTGACTTAGCAGCAATCAATTTGGGAAATGGTTCGACCGCCAAAAAGTAAAGCAGGTATTTATTTGAAAAGTGAAATCCCTTAACATAGCCGAATTTTTTAAAATTATCAACTATAACGTGTTTTATTCATCGTTACTCCGATGTACTAAATGAGAAGATTTCAATTTTCTGAAATTTGGCGGAATTCCCCCAACTTAAATCAATGTACTCTACTGGCGAGAATTCTGAAGATAGATCGCTTGAAATCCCTTAATAACTGCATTATTTCTTCACGGATCATTAAAATTTAACGCTGTATTCTAATAAAACCTTTGCACTTGTTTTCAAAAATCTATTACCTTAAGCTCTCAATAAATTGCGCCAAGCCGAAAACTGTGCAAACCGCTAGAACTCACTTTCTGGGCATTTGAGCCAGTTTATTTTTTCGCCAAACTAAAAAATTTTACATATTAGCCTAGGAAATCTTCAATTCTTATTGTTTTGCGTATAAAACGTTTCATTCCTGCTCTGATTTCCCATGTACACGATATTATAATAAAAAAATAATAATCTTACAAATATAAACTAACAAAAAAAATCATTATTATTCTTTTATTCTTACTTTGAGAATTTAAAACATTTTATTCGGCAAAATCGCCACACATGGCAACCACGATGCTTATTTCAGACGTTTTTGACTACAGGGGTTACAATTACGGAAAGTTTTTGCGTGGAGAACATAAAAAATCTCTTAAATTCCGGGAACGGGTGGACTTTCAAAGTTTTAGAGTGGACTATGATTTATTCTATATTATTTTACATATCTGTGCAAAATTTCAGGCTGATAAGTCCATTTTTGTGGATTTGTATACGAATCAAATCCACAAACAAACAAACAAACAGAATTTCATTTTTATTTATAAGGATAAGACAGTATGCTGAGTTACTAAATTTGGATTTTTTTTTTTTTTTTTTTTTTTTTTTTTTTTTTTTTTAACGCATGACAACAATATTTGCGAATTATTTTGAGTGTTCTTGTAAAATACACTGCTGGCCATCGTAAATGCAACACCCTGAAGGAAGCATGCAAATAATATGAAATTTACAACATGCATTAGCTGAGGTGAGATATGCAAATGATTAGAATTTCAGCGCAGACGCACATCAAGCGCGCCTGTGGCGCCACCTCAAAGCGCTATTTAAGGCTTGGAGATTTCGACGGTTTCAAGTACAGCAATTGTGTTTTTCTTGCTTTTTTTTCAAAAAAACGATAAATTATGCCTCGTAGGAAACAACGATCATCTTTTGATCAAGTATCCGAGTTTGACAGAGGAAGGATAGTGGCATACCGAGATTGTGGGTTATCTTTCAGGGAAATCGGTCGTCGTATTGGACGAAACCAAACAACTGTGATGCGGATATGTGATCGTTGGGTGCAGGAGGGTACGACGGACAGACGTGATCGACCGCATCGACCTCAGTGCACCACGTCACGTGATGACAGGCAGATTGTACGCATGGCAGTGACGGACCGCTCAGTCACATCACGAACCATATCACAGCAGATTCAGTCTGTAACGCATCATCCAGTGTCTGCGCGTACCATTCGACGTCGTTTACAGCAGAATGGTCTGTCCGCAAGACGTCCGTTGCTTTGTCTACCTCTGACGCGGAACCACAGACGTCTCCGCCGCCAATGGTGCGATGAAAGAAGGATGTGGACGACAGAATGGAATGAAATTCTCTTTACTGACGAGTCACGCTTCTGTATGCAACACCACGACGGTCGGATTCGAGTCTGGAGACACCGTGGAGAGAGGATGCTGAACAGCTGCATTATGCACCGTCACACTGGTCCTGCACCGGGTATTATGGTATGGGGCGGTATCGGATATCTCTCTCGCACTCCTCTAGTACGCATTGCCGGTACTTTAACCAGCCAGCGCTACATCTCCGAGGTGTTGGAGCCAGTTGTCCTTTCTTACCTTCAGGGCTTGCCAACAGCCATATTTCAGCAGGATAATGCACGGCCACACGTGGCACGCATTGTCCAAGGGTTCTTCGTCAATCACCAGATTGAATTGCTTCCCTGGCCGGCGCGCTCTCCGGATCTTTCGCCGATAGAAAACATGTGGTCCATGGTTGCTCAACGACTGACCCAGAGTTCATCCCCAGCTGTCACACCAGATCAACTTTGGCAACGTGTGGAAGCTGCTTGGTCTGCTGTACCCCAAGAACACATTCAAAGTCTCTTTGAATCAATGCCGAGGCGTGTGGCAGCTGTGATCTCCAACAACGGCGGCTACTCTGGGTACTGATTTTGGCAGGAACCACGCTTCATAGAATGCTGTAAATTTAATCATTTGTTACTTGGTCAACATGTTATCTACACAATAAATTTTGTTGTGATATCTCTTGTTTTTCTTGGTGTTGCAATTTGGGTGGCCAGCAGTGTAAATATTTATGCTATTTCCATGAATTTTAACATATGTTAATCAGGAACAGTGCAGCTTTCTATTAGTGAAAAAGTTTTAGAATCAGTTCTGTAGTTACAGAGATACCCATAGAGCGTAATGTAATTATTATGAGTATCTCTCTACTCTAATAAACAGGAACGGCCGTTGCTGCCGGCGCCGGTGTCAGAAGCTTATTCTGCTATCTCCTCCGAAACCGTGGGGATTTAAGTTTCGACGAATCACGTGTCCACGGATTCGGAAAATTCTGAGGAACTTGATAAGCTGACTTAAATTTTGAAAATCGAATTTTAGAAGATATTAATAAACAAAACTGAAAAAATAAACATAATGGTTGCCAGGGTTGGCAATTTTTGCCAGCATAAAATCATTCATGCCTTTGCAACAAAGCAATTCCAAATATGTAGAATCGTGTGAAATTGACAAACATTAAGTAGAATTACACCAATTTTTCGCCAAATTAAAATGTATATGAAGTAAATAATCAAAGTTTGTTACACAAAGTTGACAATTTTCAAATAGTATGTTCTCTTAGACAACAGGAGTTTAGAATTAGCGATTATTCGTTTTTCCAAAACAGAATAACTAATTGTAACTGATTTATAAAGCGCCATCTTGGCTCAAGTACCATCTGGCAAAATGGTATCTCTCCAAGCAGGGTGAATCTAAACCGCGAGTTCCAAAATGTTAGAACCCAGTAGCTTGAAAATGAAAAATAATTAAAATGCAGATTATTTTAAAGCTGGTTCGGTCCAGCAGGAGTATTTGCTACCAGTAGAAATATTTGGTGGCGTTCACTATGCCATTATAGCAGTTATAGTACAGATTGGATATTTGCCTGCGCGACGAGATGATATATTTCGTGGTGCTAAATACGTCAATCTGCAAAGAATTATGCATATGAATATATGGATAACGGTTTTCCTAGTAACCTTACATGAGCAGTAAGTGTCGGTTATGAGCATGTGTAATTCGCGAAATAACGAAGAGTCGCCATTGGTCGCAAGACGCAAGCAAATCGCCATTAGTAGCAGTTCCGTAATTTTTATCAAAGAAAACATATGAAGTACTGTTTTCTTAGAGCTAATTATTAATGATACATATACGTAACTCGCCAAATTATGAAAAGTCGCTATGGGTGGCAAATACGATTGGTGTTCCATAGGTTTTACATAATTCAAAATAGTGTGAAGTTTAAATTTTTATGTTCCAAGTAACATGCAAGAACCAAGCAATGTGCAGCTCGGTAACATTCTATCTGTTCCAATCTTTGGGTTTTGTCTACTGACATTGTGCCTTTTTTACGAATAAAAATTATTAGGGGTCGAATACCTCAGGCGAAAAACGAGCCTTAGCCCCTAGTATGCATATATATATTGCAGTGCCTCGTAAACTGATAGCCTCGTAAACCGTAACATCAATAAACTCATATACAACCTTTTTTTTTTTCGATTATCTCTAAAACTTTGAGAAGTTGGACTATTATACATCATCAGATTTGGCGAAAAAGACTATTGTGTTGGAAAGTGTTTCATTATCGATGCTTTTGGCACTTTTTAACTTTCTTGTTTTAAATTAAAACAGAGACTATATTTCAAAGAATGTTAAAAGGAAAAAAAAAACACCTTGCCAAATTTTAATGAATTACGACTGACGAATGCAGACAGCTCTAACATGCCAAACATAGATTTATACTATTAACGGTGAACCGATTCAAAAGTTTTTATTGAATCAATAGAAAATATCATTTTATTAACATTCATATATTACTGAACATATATTACTTTCCCCTACAAAAATTCTACGAAACCAAAGTTGTAGCCAGGGAGGGGGGGGGGGGGTTCGGAGTCAGCTGAGTTTGATACCCCCCCCCCCACCTTTTCTCAAATTTTAGTTAATGTATTGGCAGTTTTTCATTTGCGTTCATTCTGGAGAAGAATTAAAGGTAAGCTTATTTTCAGGGCCCGATTAACCTTTGAAGTGAGGGGAAGCTCAGTCTCATTTTGGGGCCCCCCCTCCTCGGATTTTTGTTTCAGAAAAGTAAAGTTTTTCTAAATCTATGTACATTGTAACGAAACTCACTAATGCATTAAATGACATCACGAAAAGGGGCCCAGCAGAATTCAGATTAATGTTCATCCCCCCCCCCCCCTCACACACACACTCACACTGACATTTAAAATTATTGTATACAATAATTGCATCAAAATTCTACGGTTGTTACTTGTTGAATTAGTATTATCATGGTCTTACAATGCAATTAAGAGTATTAATTAAATATTACAAATTGTAGTCAATTTAGGCCAAATCTTAAGTTGTACTAAAGTAGCGTGTATTTTATCTTGCTTGTGCAAATTTTCAAGACAAAAGAATCTTTACAATAACTTAAAAGATGCATTTAAAAACACAATTTTGAATTTTTGCAGTTTTCCAGGCATTTTTGGGCCCCCCTTCGAATTCTGAGGGGAAGCTCAAGCTTCCCAAGCCTTTTTGGTAATCAGGCCCTGCTTATTTTAGTGTTACATGTGCCCCGCCACCGAAGCGCTGCATATCCCCTTTACCCCTCCGAATTTTTTCCAGACTACGGCCTTGTACGAAACTGTCCCCTTTCAACTACTAAAATGCTCCGAACTTCTCGTTTTATATTTTCAGATGCAGTGAGCAACTAGCGGTCCATCGTCCAGTGGTTATGTGGCAGCGTACTTGACAAATGCCGAAATTTTAAGAGTGTTGAAGTACCTTCCCGGCTGAATTCTCTTGAGTCGTTTTTGAAGAAAGAAAGCAAAATGAGCTGGATATTAGTAAGTGGAGTAAAAAGTTAGAAAACTTATTTAAATGCCTAACAGGTTCGTGGCCAGGAAAGAATTTAATCCTTTAACGCGCAGTGTTCCCGCTCTGGGAACACCAAACTCTGACGTTTTGACTGTTTCCAGTCACGAAGAATAGATTTGATTTCTCTAAAAATAGTTGCGGGTGACATAGCTCTTCCCGAGAATGTTTTACTTTTTAGCACGTCATTTCCCGTAGAAAAATGGTCACGATTATTTTTAACAGCACTGGCATCTGTCCGCACTGTGCCTGCGCACAGCCAGCTGTCGTCAAAAAAGGAGTCTCTAGATCTGTGGCACGCGATGAACGTTTCGATTGTCCGCCATCTTGCTGGTAGTTAAGTCGAGCGATGGCATCGGCTGCCCTTTTTTCAGCATTGGACAATCTATCCAGCTGTTCCCGCATTCTTCCATTTGTCAGCAGATGCCAGTGCTGCTAAAAATAATCGTGACAATTTTTTACGGGAAATGACGTGCTAAAAAGTAAAGGATTCTCGTTGGAGCTATGTCACCCGCAATTATTTTTATAGAAATCAAATCTATTCTTCGTGACTGGCAACAGTCAAAACGTCCGAGTTTGGTGTTCCCAGAGCGGGAACACTGCGCGTTAAAGGGTTAATAAATGACCCCATCTACATCCTGGTCATCAGCATCTCCTATAGCCACTTTAGGACGAGTGTACCTTTTCCTTCCAGGGGCGTAGCCAGAAATTTTTCATGGGGGGTGTTTACGACTACTGCAACTCACATATATGCATACATGTGTGTGATAAAGGAATGGAGAATATACATTTTGTATGGCAAAAAATTCCTCATGGGGGGGGTTATGACCCCCCCTAGGCTAAGCCCCTGCCTTTAACATATGTGCCTAAAAATTCGGGGAAGAGGAGTAGAACCCACCACTCCCCTCCCCTCCCGGACGACTATTATTGCCCCCCGACATGGGTCTGTGAAAGCTTCTCTGTCATGTAAAATCCCGATATTCAAATATTCATTCCATTACGCAACGTTTGGTTTTGAGAGGGAATCTCTGACGTCTCATCTCCGTGATAGAGCAAGAGCCAGGGACCGCCAGACCTTCGTCATAGTATAAAAGCTGAAACTTTCTCTGCGCATACCCCCCAACAGAGATAGGAATAATCGGCCACTGTAAAGTTTGGATGACTGTGGCTTTGGCAGGTAACAGGTGGCAAAGGTGTATAAAATTGCAGAATACTTTCGTCCTTTCATAAAGCTTCATTTTTTTATATGTTCTTCGTAGTACTAGAAATCACTTTATCCCTTGCCAGACACTTTTCCATCGTGGCAAACCCGCGCCAGACAATCTCAAAGTCTTGAAAAACGTAATTCTATTACGAGCGCGCTGCAAGAAAGTTCAGAAGGAGCAGTATAAAATGTGCATGACACTTTGTGACAGCTTGACGTACTTCGTCGCGGGAGTTTACGAACACAACAGTTTTCCATGACTTTGAGGCTGTCTGGCGGGGGTTTGCCACGATGGAAAAGTGTCTGGCAAGGGATAAAGTGATTTCTAGTACTGCGAAGAAGAACATATAAAAAAATGAAGCTTTATGAAATGACGAAAATATTCTGCAGTTTTATACACCATTCGATATGCTACGCAACACGAGATAACAATATAATAGTTATCTCGTAATAGTTATCTCGTGACTAAAGTCTTTTATGATCGATGCGTTCAGGTAGATTAATTTTTCTTGTATTTCTTTTTCCAGGAGTATTTTCTTTTTCCTTTTACAATTTTGAGAGTATTTCGAAGAAGAAGCATTAGAAGTACAAAACCTCTCGCGTGCGCACTTTGTTCGGTCGCCGAGTCCTCTTTGCCGCTTGGACGTCGCAAGTTCCTCCTTCAAGCTGCGTGCGGTCATATTTACTGTAATTTTTGCATGAAAAAAATGAGGAAAAGGGGATGGACACGAACATGCCCATCGTGCAAGAGGAAAATGACTTACCATTCAAACAAGAGAATAACACCTTGGCCAGTATGATCTATCTATTTTACAGATGTTAAAATACAGCTTGTAACTCATTCATTATTACCTAAATTACCGATATTATAATGTTTTTAAAATGCATTAATTAAAATTGTTCAGAGAGAAACAATGGCTAGTGTATATTTCTTTTCTTCACTGGGTATGTAACTGTATTTATGGTGAGCCCCCCCCCCCCAAAAAAAAAAAAATCCTGCTATGACATTCTAATAGTGCGAAAAATTTATCTAATGGATTAACACTATTGTGTAAAATCTTTCATTCTGATTAATTAATAACTTTTGCCTCCGCAAGAGGTAAACCCCCCAGAAATGTCTAAAATCTGACATTTTTTATGAAAAATAAAAATGTTTACAAATGCATTCTATTAGTGTGCAAAAGTAATACTATATTCAGCATTGATGGTAAAAAGAGTTATTCGGATCAGTACATATCTTCTGTCTAATCACTGGCGGATAGGGAAGGAGGGTGTTGCCAAATATCAGTAAAACAATTTAAAAGGGGAATTTTTGCGAAATACTGACGTTTGAAATTACTGTAAAAACTTATATAGTTAAGTAAAATTCCATTTTAATAATCATTTGTATTTTGATTTATTTTCAACTAAAGACTGCTCAAATGTTATTACAATCAGCTCTTATTATTTTGCCACTCCAACCCCTTTGAGATGCAGCTGTTCGCCCGATTTTGAAATGAAAGAAAACAGGCCATTGGACCCTTTACGCAAATTTTAAGATAAGAAGATTAACGTGTACGTTATTTGTAAACGAATGGTATGTATAACTTTGTTGTAGAAAGAACGACGGCCAAAGTAAGAGCACGCCTTTTTTTACCTCCTCGCACGAAGTAAAAGGAAGTAATGTGATCGCGAAAAATTTCGGTATCCAGATTTTGAAAAGAAAAAAAAAAAGGAAAAAAAAACCGATTTTGACTACCTCTAAATTTACTTTTAAGAGTTTTTGCGAGACATCTCATCGTACACATGTATGTATGTTCACATAAATGCATGTACAGCCCACTTTGACCGACAGCAAATCCATTTTTACCAGATTTTCCCCGACGTCTGTACGTACGTATGTATGTAACTCGCATACCTCAAAACCTATTAGCTACAGAATATTGCAATTTTATATTTAGGGCTGTTGAAACATCTAGTTGTGCACCGCCCTTTAGGTTTCAATCGACGGGATAGTTTATTTACTGGGCCACCCAAACGATTTTAAATACATTACGCTTGAAGGGTATTTTACAGATATTAAGCGATTTCAAACGAATCAGAAGTGATATATGTTGTTAAGGATTACAAAATGAATCTCTCCATCCAAAATAGTGTCTTTATCATTTACAGCTCGTCTACAGGAACACTCAAAAAGATTCCAACACATTACGGTGAATAGCAGTTTTAGAGACATTCATCCATTTCAAGTACAATACCATCCTATAATTAAGTTAGATAATGGTCCGACGACGATGATGTGCCTCCCTACAAAATTGTGCCAAAGTCACCAAGCTTGACGATTTTTGGTGTACGTATGTAACTCGCATGCATACCTCAAAAACTATTTGTTACAGATTGTTGAAATTTTATGTATCCACTGTTGGAACATATAGTTGTGCACCTCGATTTTTGGTCCCAACTGACTGGATAGTTTATCTACAGGGCCAACCAAAAGATTTTAAAAAACTGTTACGAATTTTCGGGGCAACTCGCTGTTCTGGAGCTTAAAATAGTTAAAAATACGAATTCTACGCTTCAAATAGTTAAATTTTGCTTTTTGTTGCATCAAAATCGGCCAACTAGAACCAGAGATACGGCAGTTTTGGTTTCCCCATTGTTTTTCTATGGGTTTCTGGAAATCTCGAGAAATATTGGTCGTAGGGCTTCGATGACTTCACTTTTGGGACATATTTTTAGCGCCAAATTTGGTTTTATTTCGCCCAAAGTCGCCAAGCTTGGCGATATTTAGGTCATTTGGCGGGATGGGATGATTTTCCCTATGGGGCCTGTAAAGCTGCTTTTGCTGCATTAATATCACATACTAACCTAACATTTCTCTTCTATGACGTAATCAAAATTCCCGCTTTATGTGGAATCTTCGTGAAATAGACTTTTTTGGAAGCTTCTTGTACCTTCTGCGTCGGCTATAAATAGGAGCGCTTCAAAAGCCCGAGTCGAGTGTGAGTTGAGCACCCAGCGTGTGAATGGAGCTCTCTCGGTGAGTACGCTTGCTTTGGTCTGTGATAGAGGCGGTGTTTCGCGCCTGTTTTCGAAGCTGTTTTTAAAGTGCTGTGTGTAAATTCTTCACTGTTGAGTCTTGAGGGAGTGTTTGTGTTATCCCTCGTATATTTCCACTGAATTTTACCTGTGGAAGTGTTTTATTTTGTGTGAGAATTACAGCACTTGTGAGAGCTTCTGATCTAAGCAGACGGTTAAAAGCACATTAATGATTGATTGTGCTTGTGAATTTTGTACAGCTGATTGTTCAGCTAAGTTCTAGAAGCAATAAAGTTTGTTTCCATCCTGACAAGTGACTTTTTACTAGAACTTTTGACACCAACTGGACTTCAGAACGATGAACCCAGGAAACAAGCAGAGTATTCTGCAACATTTCGTGTCAGAATCGGGATTCTAAAGAAAGACTTTAATTTTCCAGTTTATGGTTTTGACAAGAGGAAAAATGGAAGAACAACTTCAAAAGCTCATGGATATGTTGAAGGAGATGAAATCCGGACAAGACGAGATGAAAGCCGAACTAGTCGCTATGAAAGCCGGACAAGCTGATTTGGAAAAGAGAATTGAATCCGGACAAGCCGATTTAGAGAAGAAATTAAAAACCGGATTGGAGCAGATGAAATCCGGGCCAGCCGATTTAGAGAAGAAAATTTAAGCCGGTCAAGAACAGTTGAAAGCCGATTTGGAGAGGAAAATAGAAACCGGATTGGACGAGATAAAAATCGCACACGAAGAGATGAAAACCGGGTTGGAGAAAGTTGAGAAAAATCAAGAGGAGATGGAGAAGAAAGTCAAGCGAAGAACGTGAAAGAATTACAAGAGAATGTGAAAGTTTTGAAAGAAAACGTAGCTGCGAAAATAATTGAAGAATGTGAGAGTAAAATTGAAGAAAAACTGGACTCTCTCGTCAAGCTGGGAAAACTACCAGAAAACATCAGGTTGTCGTCACGCCACCCAGCAGTGAAACTAACGACCTATGACGGAAAGACTCCCTGTGAAGCATACAAAACTCAATTTTTAATTGCCGCCAAAGTGAATGGCTGGGATGACTCCGAGAAAGTGAACCAACTGGCTGCCTCTCTCAGCGGAGACGCAATTAACGTACTGCAAACCATTGGAGCGACGAAAATAGGAGATTTAGACGCCCCCGCAAATGCCTTGGAGATGAAATTCGGAGAGAAGTGCCAGAAAGAGTACAATAAAATACAACTAAAGTCAAGGATGCAAAGACCTGGCGAGACCCTTCAAGAGCTGGTCTCGGACATAGGCTGTGTCATCTAGCCTACGGCAAGTACTCTGATAATATCCGAGAAGTTGCAGTGCAACATTTTATTGAAGGCATCCGGGACTCTGACATTCAGAAAGCATTGATCTTGGCGGATAGTAAAGATCTCAGGTCCGTCCTCGTATTCGCTATGAAGTTGGAAGCAGCTCAGTTGGCCGTGAGAAAAGAGCGGCATACTGTTAAAGCTATGTTGTTCCAGGAGCCTACGGATGGAGAAATGGAAAAATTAGTTAATAAATTAAAGACACTCGAAAATATGGTGGAACGACAAGTACAGTCAGAGCCAAGAAAAGTGAAATGTTGGAGGTGCAACAGCGAGGGGCATTTACGAAAATACTGGGACGCACAAAAGAACTCTCGTCGTAAAGATCGCAGTTATCAATGCACCAGAGAAGCCCATGAAGGAAGACGGAAAAGAGACGACTTTCAGGAACAGAGGCTGAGGGATACTCAAAAGCCTCGTTTGAAAGTCTTGCAGATTTCCTCAGTGAATGGCTGCAGTAATGGACTCTTCGTACTCGGTTACGTAAATGGTTCTCCATGCCACATGGTGATTGATACTGGAGCTAATGTAACCATCATAAGAACTGATCTGGCTAAGAAATTAAATTTGAAGACTATCTGGACTTCGCCCTCGCTGACCCTCCAGAGTGTGACAGGTGAAAAGATCGAAGTGGGTGGAAAGGCTCGAGTAGAAATCACATTTGGAAATGCCAGATACAACCATGTGGTATATGTCGCCAATATTACGGACTCTTTTGTTCTCGGACTGCACTTTTTAAAATCACATAAATTTAACTTGGACTTCAAGAATAATGAGCTTCGTTTAGACTTAGAAGAAATAGCTAGGTTCGACATTAAAAATGAAGCTGTTTTACCTATTCAACAAATAATAGCCCAGACTGATATCACTCTACCCCCAAGATCAGATTCTATAGTTTTGGAACAGTAAAAGAAACCAATAAATTCCTGTTAGGTTTAATGGAACACCCAAACAATAGTGATTCTGTCAGAGGAGTACTTGTGGGAGCAACACTTGTGAACTTGTCGAGAACAAACATTCCAGTTAGAGTAGCGAATGTGACAGAGAAGTCGAAGGTGATAAAGAAAAATGAAGTGTTGGCAACATGCACACCTGTTACCTGCATTAATAAGAACATCTGCCAAACGACAGCTAAATCATCTGAGTGTCTGACGAAAGAATTAATACAAGATGTGGAGTTAACGACAGAACAGAGAAGTGCTACTGAGAAATTAAAAGCTGAATTTGAAGGCCTCTTCCCTCGTACTTCGGGTGACTGGCCGTACGAGGTTAACGCAACATAGAATAGACACAGGCAGCCATTCTCCCATCAAGCAACATCCTAGGCGGCTGCCGTTTGCTAAGCAAGAAGAGGTAAGCAAACTTTTAGAGGAGATGCAGCGTGGTGACGTCATCGAGCCATCGACTAGTCCCTGGGCCCGGGGCCGTCGCTATTAGCAACCGGGCCTGCTGGTTCGATGCCAGCACGAAAATTGAGTTTATCATTGAGGCCTGTTTTCGCGATTAGCACTGTTCTATTTTATTATTATAAGTAGTATAAATATTATATTATTTTATTATTTTAAAACAGTTTTTTTGTAGTTTTGTCGTACTAAAGAACTTTAGATGTAGATAATCATTTTGTGAAGATTGAGCCATTTTTTTTATGGTAATTTATCATAAAATTCGAACATTTTGCTCTGAATGTAAAGGAAGTGTAAACTTGTATAATTTATTTAGAAGTTCTAAAAATAGGTATGTAAATCAAATTTAGTGAATTAAAATTCATGTGCTGTTTTTAAATCATTTTCATGTGAAATCGTACTACTTGAGTAGTTTATTATACAGTAAATAAGCGTGTCTTTGTAATACTAGTTAGACGATGTTGTCTATTTAATTTTTCAGTCGAAAATGTTATTTATCAGTTAGATATGTGCATTGATTGTATGATTTAGACATGTGTAGCCAGCTTTCAGTGCAGAAATACAGTAAATTATAAATTATTAATTTTGTATATGTATACGTAGAAACTTCAAATGCAATTAATATTTTGTACAAGAGTTCATTATGTTCAATTCCAAAGTTCGATTGAGATAGCGACAAAAGAATAACTTTTATATAATACTTGGAATTGCTATAATAAAGAATAATTAAATAAGAAAGCGTTTATTTTTGGTTTGCTACAGTGTTTAGTGCAGCTTTTGAAGAGGTATCCTGAAATTTTTCGAGTCCTTGAGCTGTTGGTTTATCTCACTTTGTATTCCAAGTGCTAAAATATATTGTTTGTTTTGTTATTTATGTAGTTTCATAATAAATTGCATGAGTAATTATGTAAACAAATTTTAAATTTTGATCAAATATTTAGGAATTTCAGATTGTTTCATTCTTTATTCTCGCTTCGAGTGTACTTCACTCTCTGCTGCATATATATATACGTGTATATATTTTTTTTACATTTGCCAAAAGAGCATTTATTCCGATATCTTCATGCATTCTCAATTTGTCATAATAAAATCTATTTGCTTTTTAATTTTTCCTACAACCAAAAGTAACCTCCAAATTTCTTTTGTGTGATTCGATCACATCAGTGCGCTTCCAGTTGTAAAATCACTCTTTTCTTAGACATGTCTCTTCTCTAACGTACAAGATTTGTACGTAATGTGTACCTGTACTTGCACTGCTGTCGATTTGCAGTAGAGCGACTGGTTTAGAATGTGTTTTTATTTACTTTACTTCCGGTAAAATGCAAGAAAATTTTCGGACTGGGAACTGGGACCGGTCACTTATAGAGGGTTCTGTGGTGTCTTCTAGAGGCTCTTTTAACATTAACTAGATAGGGTAAAAAATCGGTGCCTTAAAAAATGTGTCGTTGCAGTAGGGGGTCACTAAATAGAAGTGGTCGCTCATAGAAGTTTCACTGTATACAGTAATGCAAGGACGAAAACATTGTCTTCAAGCACCTGTTAGTAATCGCTTTAGAAAAAAGATATTAGAATATTCGTGATATTTCCTACTATGGTTTTCTAAAATTTAATACTTTTTCTTGGAAGAAAAAAAATATATGGAATTATAAACGAAAATTATAAATCCTTTTAATATCGGCAATGGTAAAACTTTCAATACATAAGCTGAGCATGAAAACAACGTGTTTGGCCGTGCTATGTTACGTGATTCTTAATCCTTTTGATTTCTTTCATCTTCCCTTAAAGTTCGTACTACTATTTATGGGACACATTTTATTGAGTAATTTATTCTAAATGTTTCTCGTTAAGTTAATTTACATTATTTTTAAGTTAGTTGCCAAAGGAATGCAGTACACCAGGTTGTACTTTTAACTATAGTAAACATTCGCCAAATATCCACGTCTTACAAAAGATTAAAAATTAAATATTGTAGTAGTACTTAAATGATGTATATGCGAATTGTAAATATCAAATATCTTCATTTCTATTCCAGCACCTCGTCATATATTCTGTTAATATATTAACTGGACAAAATTTAATGAACGCAAATTTAATAACTGTTAGTTAATTCTATTTAAAAAGTGGTTATGGTTGTAACTGCTTTTGAAATGTGAAACTTAAATATTCAGTATAAAGAAATTCATAAAAATATCTGTATAAATAAACTGTTTATCATTTATGAATATGTTTACCTTAATGTATAATAAAAATCAGCTTAATTTGTTTAATGTATATTAAAAATTAAGCCAAAATAATGAATCATGAGAGTAAACACTGCTTTGTTTTTCCTTCAAATTACACACATCTGCTTGTTTTAATGTCCACATGCATCATAGTAAAGAAACTGATAAAATTAGTAGCACAATTATGGCATAAAGCTACATTAAATAACGCTTCAAAGCCTTGGAAAGCTTAAAAAATGCTTGATGTATATGTGAAGACGCGAGCATCCGTAGGCCTCTTTGGATGACTCATCGAAATACACGCGCAGGCCCGTTACAAATAGCGAAGGCCCCGTTACAAATAGCGAAGGCCCCGCTGGGCCTCGCCGATTGTTTTGGTCCGAAAAAAGGATGGTTCCACCCGGTTCTGCGTTGACTATAGACGTCTGAATGACATTACCAAGAAAGACAGCTACCCTCTTCGCAGGATAGACGACACTTTGGACACTTTATCGGGAAATGAATGGTTTTCCACTCTGGATCTGAAGAGTGGCAACTGGCAAGTAGAAATTCATCCCGATGACCGTGAAAAGACTGCGTTCACCACGAGACATGGATTGTGGCAGTTCAAAGTTATTCCTTTTGGACTCTGCAACGCGCCAGCTACATTCGAGCGTCTGATGGAGACAGTGTTGAGAGGACTTTCCTACGAAGCATGTCTCGTTTATTTGGACGATATCATCATCGTCGGAAAGACTTTCGAAGAGCATCTCGAGAACATCCGAAAGGTGCTGCAGAAACCAGTGGCGGCTCGTGGGATACAGCAAGTACTGCGGGGCTGCACTTGAAACGATCAGCACATACTTTAAAATAATTTATTCTATAAATTTCTTAAATTCAGATTAGAATTATGGAATTCCTTGGGTAAATTTTTTAAAAATCTCAAAAGGAAAAAAAAAACGTATTGCAGTAATTGCCGGATCGCTCATTCAGAAAAAAAGCCCTTTAATCTTCCCGCAAATCAACTGCGAAAGTCATTGGTACAGCCTTCATAGCTGATAAAGAAATTGGAAGCACCGTTGCCATAATAACGACTACGTAAGCAGTCTCTCCGGCATAGGATAGCATAGGGGTATGTAGCTAAGACTCAGCTGAAGAAAGGTTTTCTGACTACGGCTGCACTTGTGAATTGGACTAACTGATTGGCTCGGACAAGAAGTGAGGGAGAGAATGACACAGAGAATATATGTTCTAGCCCAGCGTTTCTCAACCTGAGGGGGGTGCGCCCCCCGCAGAACGTTTGCAGGGGGGGCACGACGTTAAAAGGTTGAGAACCGCTGTTCTAGCCCATTCTAACGGAAACAATAGCTTTTTTCTTGTCTGGGAAGGTTGAAAGTTTTTAGCTTTATTTGTTACTGTGTCCATGTGTTATTGGAATCTATGATTTAACCATTTTGAAACATGGAGCCCTATTATTATACATTTTGCGTCTTGCTTGAAACTCCCGTTTAACATATGGAAAGAAGATGACAAACGACAACCACTAAAAGAAAATAGACCGACACCAAAATTGTCCATAAGAAAAAAGCAGGTTCGTCTCAGCATGGTCGTAGCTTCCATTCATCATGATATGCACTATCCTCGTGGCTATGAGGCAGTTTTTATTTCCAAAAAAATGTTTTGTTGGCCGTGTTTAATCATTGAGATAAAAGAGAGCGTTTGAATGGTAGTGGATATGATGGATTAACCACCATCACACGAACACGTAAAACACATGCAAGCTCAATCGAACATTTAAAAAATTCTTTAAAATTTAAGGAGTTGATAAGAAGTGGGAGCTAAATTGCTGACGAACTAAAGGAAAACTCTCGACTTTATATTGATGAATTTATCAAGAAGGTAAGCCTGAATAAACGCTTCGTGCAATTACCCATCGAAGCAGTATTCTTTTTAAGTAAGCAAGAACTGGCATTTAGAGGACATGGCGAGTAAGAAAATTCTTTAAACATGGAGAATTTTAAAGAGCTTTTAAAGTGAATGATATCTGAATTAAAACAACGTCTTTTTATGAGGACATCACTGACTGATTCGCAAGTTTAAAAGAAAGGAGGATTGATTTGACTTATAAAAAATAAGTAAGTTTTCTTTTCTTTTCTTTTTTTTTTTCGCAAGTTATCATTACAAAAGAAAAGTCTAAGGAAACTTTGAATCAGACACGGATTATTGCAATTTTGAGGAGAGGAGCGGCTGGTTGAAATTTATGTCCATTTTATGGAAGTAAAATAGGATCTCTTACATTTTTTATGTAATTTCTTTTTTTTTTTTATCCTGGGTGAGGGCTTAATCCGCCAGCTTTCGAATTCAGTAACATAGATTTTCCAT
The DNA here is from genome assembly GCA_038373885.1 of Cheiracanthium punctorium. Lineage (NCBI taxonomy): Eukaryota > Metazoa > Arthropoda > Arachnida > Araneae > Cheiracanthiidae > Cheiracanthium > Cheiracanthium punctorium. The sequence continues at coordinate 676,217 of JAWZYV010012842.1, read as the reverse complement.
TCCTGTCCGGAGGAAGGGGGATGCGTCATATGTTTCCGGCAGCACTAACATTTTTGACCACGGGTCGCCACTGGCAGAAACTAAAAGAGGCGAACTTGAAACAGAGTTCAAGCAAGTGCAACCTGTTTCGTCGGGAAGTACGTTATCTCGGGCACATAATATCCGCCCACGGAGTCCGAACCGATCCCGAAAACACGTCCGCAGTCCAGACTTAGAGCCGTTGAATTTTGAACTTTTGTATTTAGAACTATTGTATTACCTAACTGTTTTCAATATATTTTTTGACTGTAGTCGATTGGGAGTTTATTTACAGGTCAGCCAAATGACTTTAACCGTCTCGTCACTGAATTATGAAAAATCAGAGAAAAAAAAAATCTGTCTAGTATTTAATGCATCTGAAATACTATTATAAATCATGCAAAAACATTTTTTTCTAATGTCGATTAATATTAGATTTTTCTAATATTAATTCCTGCATTTTCGAAGCATTTTGTTATGATAAATTAATTTAAAAGGATGCACATATTAGGTAAAGGTTGAGGAATAAGAATAAAACTATACTTACCTTAAAAAGAAAAAAAAAAACGGTAAAAAAGCAGCGTAAATATTTTCTTAATTTTTGTCCTGAAACAATGAAGCGAAAAATGATCTAAATTGACTAGTACTGCAATCTAGGCACGATTTATGCATCTAGTTAAGAGCCCCAAATACTTTCTACACGAATTAATGATATTGATATCACTGAAAGAAAAAAATACTCAAATTCAATTGTTTTTCTCTAAATATTGCTATTTGAAGTAGGAGCCTCATATGAGGTTCAGGGTGACGAGAGGGTTAAATACATTAAGTTGTACGGATGCAATTAATTCATTGAAAGTCTGTGGTCAGTTACTACTTTGGCTATCCCCAAAAATCTCGCAAACTATCACAAGCTTGTCGGCTTTTGGTGAAATATCGCCAAATAAAGTGTCAGAAGGAAATCTTTCAAATTGAACTCAGCTTTGCGATATCGAAGTATTTGGCTAAAAATCGCTAAACCTTACTATTACTGCAGTATTTTATCTCTTTCAAACGAAATAAGTTTAGATGAAGTGCGCCGAAAATATTTTTGATTTAATAGTCGTACAAGGAAGTCATGTGTTGTTCACATCAGATTTTTTGAATTTGAGATGGCCATAGTGCATGTTTTGCTGCCGAGTGCACTTCGGTTATGTGAGCCAAAGAAAGAGATATGCTGATCTTGGATTAAAGAACCCTAGTTTTTTCAAAGCTCCCAACGTAAGCCTTGTTTTCTTTTGTTTATGCTTTTTCTAATGTTTAAATTGAAGTTGTATCATAATTGTGTTTTTTGTTGTATAATAATTATGTTTTTACTTTACATGAATTCATATTTGCATACTATTTGTCGAAAATTCCATTTTTTGTGCAAAGTATTGTACAGTTTTTTACGGAAAATTAAAATGAAATAAAGTACTCAAACTGACAACCGGTCGTAAAACTAGAATAAAATTACACGCGTCACTTTACAAAAACATTTTCTGTCAAAAGTTAACGATTTTAAGAGATTACTTATTCCTTGTAACGCTGAAATCGGAATCTGATCATTGCGATTAAAATTAAAACAAGAACTAGATTAGAGAAATGTATTCTAACAATGCAATATTTTCCATTAACAAGTCAGTAAAATTCAGTAAATTTATTCAGAAATCTTAAAATTTAACTATATTTATTGGAATAACTTACTAAATGTGGAATTAATAAAATTGAACTTAAACATGCCAAAAAATTAGAATTTTTTTCCGAAGGCTTGTTGCACTATGTATTAATTGCATCGTTGCACTATGTATTAATTTGGGAAATCGTAATTTTATCTCTTTTCATCGATATAATACTCCTCGTTTATGGTTCTCTTTAGAACCAGAACACTAAACAAGCTATTAAAAACTAGTAATTTTTAAATAACTTTTATTTCACTCAGGAAATGATACACCATACTTAATACAAAAATTACAGCATGTACAGCTGCGGAAAAAAAAGGCCCACTTGCTCTTTATTTCGCCGTCGTTCGTCGTACAGTAAAGTTATATATACCATTCGTTTGCAAATAACGCGTACTTTAATTTACTATTAATTTAATTTGCATCAGGGGCCGTCTTCATATTTAATTCTGCATCAACTTCGTTTTTCTCTACGGCAACCCCATATTTTGACTTTATTAAACGAAAGAAAACCTTCAAATTACCCTAAATATAAATTTTCACCAATTTTCTACGATAATTTCCGGAGATATTGCGAATTAATTTTTGCGCGTTTTTAAGGGACTTTCTGCAAATTGAAAAACGCTATTTGTAGGTTCCGAACTTTTCGCCTTTCAATAATTTCGCTCGCAAGAGTTAAAAGAAATTAATATTATTTTCACGGAAAATATTGTTTGCACCTCTCTTAAAGTTTTTTGTACTGAGAATATCAAGGGTAGAAATAGAATATTTAGTCTGCGGTCCAAATAACCCGTGAGTTCATAACTTCCTTGGTTTGCACACATGATTTAAGGGAAAAATGCAAAATGACTGCTCACGATTTTGAAAATCTTTGTAATTTTGAAATTGTTATTGAGTATTTCCGTTGATGGTTCTCTTAGACAGGTGAAATGTTGGCAGGAGTTAGAAGCTGCTCTCTGCTTTTCTGACTACAAGCTTGAATATTACTCAGCTATGGTCGAACTTGAAGAATGATTTCCTGATAGAAAATTTATTTGTTTGAATTTCATGTAAAAAACGCAATTACTTTTTTGCCGACCTAATATTATCACTGTGTTTGTCATTTCACTTTCTTCATTTAATACTATCGTCTGCAATGTGCAATATTCTTAAGACTTTTGGCGGTATTTTAGTTTATAGTTAGATGAAAATTTAGACAGAAGAACGTGATTTTGAATGTTAGATAAAGTATGGGGAGGCCCAAAGACCTAATGTTTCCGAAATTAAAAAAGGTCACATTCACGCCTGGAAAGTTGAGGATGTTAGTTTTTCAGAAATAGGACGTTGTATTAGAAGATATACATCTACTGTATCTAATTCTATAGCTGGAAAATATTTTATTTGGGGGAATATGGTAGCGGACGCAACAATAGACGCTTTATAGAATCCTTATCAAACTGTAAAAACCTCTAATTTATTTGCTTCAAAATTTGATATTTTTAATACTGGTATCTTTTACTGTGTTTTTGCACAAAATAAATCGTTTTACGTTTATTGTATGCAATTTTCAAAACATTTTCACTTAATAAATTTATATACGGTCCCTTAACTCGTGAAAATAACACATTTTATTTAATATAAATTAAACTACTGAACGTAAAAATTTGAAATTTTGCACAGCCATGTAATATTAATTTCTGCATCTATTTCCATTGAAATTTGACTAGGTCGCTATTCATAATTTTTTTAATATTAATTTAATAATTCATAATTCATATTAATAATTTATTAAAAATCATAATTACATTAAATTATGTTTGGGCCGTTTAGTTCTAATAGTACGAATAAAAATCAGCTTCTTACTACCAATATTATATGAGATATGAATTGAAGAATGAAAAAATATTTTAACAAAGAGGGAGGGGAATTTTGGGTGCTCATAACTCACTCATTTTCTGTCCAAATTTATTGAAAATTGGTGTCCGGGGTTAAAATGAGCTAAATTTTTGAAATATAAAGTGAAATCTAGGGGTTGCTATTGGGGAAAAAAAAAAGATGGTGCGAATTTTAATATGTAGATGGCCCCTTATGCAATTTTTATGCATAGCAAATGAAAGTGTACGTCAATCGTAAACGATTGGTATCTTTCACTTTGCTGTACGACGAACGACGGCCGAAAAAAGTACAAGTGGGTCTTTTTTTTTTCCGCACCTGTACATAGTTTCAATGGCTTCCTGTGGCACTTACTTATGTGTAAGCAGTACAACAGTTTTACTAGACTAATTCAACTATGTTATCCTTAGTCTGTTACAGTACATGAGTCTTGGTTCATCAGTTTTTATAACATTCAATTTGTCCAAAACAATATTGAGTTCACTAAAACAAAGTTACAATTTGCTTATATAATGGCCAGTAGATGGCGGCATCACTTATGGGAATTAAAATGTATTTAATTTATTCGAAATTCTCATAACTATTTTCTTTATTAAACATTTATTTAATGAAAAATCATATTCAAAATATATCTTTCTAAATTTAATTATAGCTTACTTTAAAGTATTAAAGGCAGGCCATTCTTACATTGCTTTTTCTGGAGCATATGCTACTACTTAAATTCTTAACACTTAAACATTGATGCATAAAAAGGTTTAGTTTAAAAGATAATTATATTTATACTGTCTTAAAAATATTCTCAAAGTACTCAAGCCGCAAACAAATTAACCATATTATATTTTTGTTACTTGTGCTATTATCATGAAATACAAGAAAACAAAACTTCTCATTTTTTATAACCTCATCTTTAAATAATATAACAGGCATAGTGAAAATATAAAATCTTATAAATAAAAATGAAATTCTGTTTGTTTGTTTGTGGATTTGATTTGTATACAAATCCACAAAAATGATTACAAAAATAAAAATACCCTAAATGATTACAAAAATGAACACAAAAATGACCTATCAGCCTGAAATTTTGCACAGATATGTAAAATAATATAAAATAAATCATAGTCCCCTTTAAAACTTTGAGAGTCCACCCGTTCCCGGAATTTAAGAGATTTTTTATGTTCTCCACGCAAAAAGCTTTCCGTAATTGTAACCCCTGTAGTGAAAAAAGTGTGAAATAAGGATCGTGGTTGCCATGTGTGACGATTTTGCCGGATAAAATGTTTTAAATTCTCAAAGTAAAAATAGAAGAATAATAATGATTTTTTTTGTTAGTTTATATTTGTAAGATTATTATTTTTTTTATTATAATATCGTGTGCATGGGAAATCGGAGCAGGAATGAAATGTTTTATACGCAAAACAATAAGAATTGAAGATTTCCGAGAGTAATACGTAAAATTTTTTAGTTTGGCGAAAAAATAAAATGGCTCAAATGCCGATTTTGAGAAAGTGAGTTCTAGCGGTTTGCACGGTTTTCGGCTTGGCGCAATTTATTGAGAGCTTAAGGAAATAGATTTTTGAAAAGTGCAAAGGTTTTATTAGAACACAGCGTTAAATTTTAATGATCCGTGAAGAAATAATGCAGTTATTAAGGGATTTCAAGCGATCTATCTTCCGAATTCTCGCCAATTGAGTACATTGATTTAAGTTGGGGGAGTTCCGCCAAATTTCAGAAAATTGAAATCTTCTCATTTAGTACATAGGAGTAACGATGAATAAAACACGTTATAGTTGATAATTTAAAAAAAATTCGGCTGTATTCAGGGATTCCCCTTTTCAAATCAATGCGTGCTTTACTTTTTGGCGGTCGAACCATTTCTCAAATTGATTGCTGCTAAGTCAATGCTTCGAATGATTCCCTGAAAAAACTCTTGCAAAATGGCGTATGTTGGCACTTTGGCGAGGCTTAGATTTGAAACTGGATTTTATTTGAGACTGGTATATATAATGACACTGGTTATAGATAAAAATGAATGTTGGTACGTGTGTATGAGGTTAAAAAACTCCAGCACCGTTTGACCGATCACTATGAAATTTGGTTCACCTAAGTCTTTTATCATGGAGAAGGTTTTTATGCTATCTGTTTTCCTTAACTTGCCACTTGGTGCCGCAGCACAACGTTGAATTCTATTCCGTTTAGCCGTTTGCTATGCGAATATCGTCCAACTGATTTCGATGAAATTTGGTACACGCGAATATTAGAACACGGAGAATATTTTTCAGTATCTATTTTGCTGTAACTTGCCGCTAAATGGCGCTGCAACGCACCAACTTCTAACCGTTCGACTGATCGGCATAAAATTTCTTATACTTACGCATTTCAGAAGAATATATTCTAACTGTGTTCCTTTTGATGTTACTCACCACTAGATGGCACTGCAATGCATTACTATTTTCACTCGCCACTAGATGACGATGCAGCAGGCCAAATTCTTGACCATTCAAACGGTCGTTATGAAAATCAGTATACATAGCTATTTGAACAATGAGAATATTTTGGCGTTATCCATTTTGCTATAACTCGCCACTTGACGGCACTGTAGCAAATCATTACTTTAATTAACCACTAGATCGCGCTGCAGTGTATCACTTCTTGACTGTGCAACTGTCCCTATGAAAATAGGTATACATATATATTTGAACACGGGGAAGAGTTTCGCGTTAGATGTCGCGTCAACACATGAACTTCAGGGCTGTCCAGTCGATTGTCCTGGAATTTCGTATTCATCGATATCTGAATGCGAAGAATATTTTCGCCGTATCCGTTTTGCTAAAACTCGCCACTAGATTGAGCTACGCCGCATGGCCTTCTGCACTGTACAAACGATTGCCTTGAAATTCGGTATGCATGGTTATTGAACACAATATAATGCGATATCCATTTTTCTATATCTCTTTATTACAATAAATAGTAATCACCACAAATCGTAATATCAAAAAGTCCATTCATTCCCGTGCGAAGAACGGGTACTTCAGCTAGTAATTAAATAAAACTATCAACTTCTCATAGTGTCACAAAAAAAGTTGGGGGTGAGGTGTAATGAAATACTAAAAGAAAAAAATATTTTTCAATCTTGAAAATGCAGTTTAAATAGCTACAAAAATCTTGAGGAATACCACAAAAACTATTTAAATATGCATACATAACTTTGATTATTTATTTTTAAAAGAGTTATTATATTTTTTCAATTTCGAAATATCATATGTATTAATACGCTAACGTTAAGATGTTTGTCTCCTTCTTTAGAAAAAAAGTCACAATTACTCCACATAAATTTTATATCATTTTATAGAGAATTGCTTGCTCTACAGGCATCAAGAACAAAAAAATTTGTTTTTGCTTTTGTTTTTGTAAATTAATGGGTGGAATGCAGAAGTGGTGCATGCCAAATGATGGCGATAACGCACCATTTCTAGCAACCGTAATCGTTTTTCTTTGTAATGAAGAGAAACGTCATAGCTGTTGAGAATTGCGATTTGCGAAAAAACTTGCGTGAAGAGGTGATATTCTAGGAGTTACGAAGTAATGGTTTTTGTACATTTATATTTATCATTAGTTTACCAGTGAAATTCGCAGTTAGTGCAAGGCCAACGCGCATATGAAATATGACGTCATTGCGGGATTCGTGTGTTACGATTTGCAAGTGAAATCGCTCGTAAATGTAGAACCGCTTGCTAGATGGGTGCAAGAGTTTTGTTTGTTGCGATTTGCGATTGATTTCGTTACACAAGAATCGGTCCAGCTTGTAAAGAATAAACAAAATAAATAATTTTTGCAATTTTGCAAAGTGATATCACACTTATTTAGTGCGAATTATTTGCACGGGTACTGCTAGTAAATAATAATTAATAAAATTGATACATCGACTCCTAATTTATGTAAAAGCATGGGGAAAAAGTTTTCTTGACAAATTGATTGCAGCTATCGCCGCTAGATGGCAGCATCAAGTAATCTCCTGCTCAATCCATCCCAAGCCCAACGTCACCTGAAGCTGGGCTACTTTGATAGCATGGCGTTTGTTCTCCTTATCTGTAACTCTTCTTATACCTCCATGGTTTTGCTGGTACCACGTGGTTGGGAAACAAACAAAATGAGCCTTCTAAAGGATATCTTCCTATATAGTTGATATGGAGCATTAAAATATTCCCCATAGAGCAAAAGTTTCCGAAACAAAGCAGTCTAGCATTGCAAATGTAACACATCTTGATGAAAATATTTTTTCTTTCACTTTCAATAATGGCAACACTGTAATTCACCGTGAAGAAAATGGTTGACACAACGCCTAGCAGGCATGAAAAAAGTTTGGGTTTACTAACTACTAAATTTGTTTCTTTATTGCAAGAAGCAAAAGATGGTGTTTTGGACCTGAAAGTGGTATGTAATTTCAAAGAGTTTCCGTTTTGTGTGCTATTGTTTATTTTGCTCGCCTAACTGTTTTCTGACTCCCTGCTAATGGCGCCAGTTTAAAAATCCCACTCAAAGAAACGGTTTTCATTACGCAATCATGTCTTCCTCCATCAACATTTCATTGTAATAACTGAATATTACTACTATACTTTTGTAACTAATTTTATATTTATGGTGCGACTATGGAAATTGTTCATACTTTTTCTATTTTCCAATATTATTTATTGTCCATTTAAAACTGAGGGAAGACTAATGTTTACAAACAAACAGAACATGACATTTAAATTTGTTTGGACATAGATCCTGCACGTTAAATACTTCTTGAAGTGTTTTGCTAAGTTATTAATCACTGTAATGTAGGTTGAATACTCTAATTTTATATGTCAATTTTCTAATTTAAAGTTTTTTTGATAACTGTATTTAGAAAACTTGCGCTACAGTGTTGTCTTTCACGCGTTGAGCTGATTACCATCACATTTTGCTGGTGTCGTTGATTACATGTCGTACAGTAATATTTCCTTTTTGAGCGACGTATATACAGTTTTGTATGAATAAACATTCTTTTGATAGTACGTTTCAGGTTAATATTTTCGTTCTCGATTGTTTATTTGTTAAGGGTAGAAGCAACAAATAATTACGTTATTAATATTTTATACAGTGAAATAATTTTAGATATTTTGATTTTATTATTTCCATATTGCAATAATTTAGAGATTTTAGTCAAGGTATGTGATAAGCATTGTTTGTTTTTATTAGTTATGATTACCTTTGTTTATTTGTTAAGGGTAGGAGCAACAAATAATTTCGTTATTAATATAATATTTGATATTTTGATTTTATTATTTCAATATTGAAACAATTTAGCGATTTTAATTAAGGTATGAGATAAGCATTGTTTGTTAGTAGTGTTGACTCTAGAAAAAAAGGGCCGCCGGGGGGAAAATTTTCAAAAGGGGCACCCTGTTCTCAAAAAAGGGCACTTTGGGGTTCCACGAGAATGTACAGGTAGATAACATATAGAAACTGGTTTGAAACGATCTGATCCCTGAAACTTTAACATGTAGAGTTGTAATATATGTTCTGACTTACAATGCATAGTAAGATTTTTTCCAATTTATCTTAGTCCCCCCCCCCCCCCTTCTTTTGGAGAAAATATCCAGTAGAAGTAAGTGTAAGCGAAATAGGAAAAATAATTTGTTGATAATATTTTGGTCTAAACATGACATAAATATGTGAATTAAATCTACATAACTAGAAGTTTTGATTTAAAAAAACTTCTAGCATAAAGAAGTTTAAATATAAGTAATGTTGAATTTTCTGCTTAATTTTTTTTCTCAAAATTACGTGACATACATGTTTATTATTTATAAGAATAGTACATTTATTGAAGAAGGTTTCAGAACTTTTTAGCCGGACATGATTTGTTAGGCAGTAGGGGAAGGCAGAGGGACTGTTAATTTTTGTTCCTCAATTTTATCACTCTATCACTACTGGACCATAATTACTGGATCACATTCATATATGATATTTCACCTATATTGGTACAAACTTTTAAACAGAAAAGGACTGTCAGTGTAAGTGGATTAGGGTAGATGCGTTTAGCATGTAATAAAAATAATAAAATTTCTGCAATGCAGGATGTATAAAATTTAATTATTTAAATCAGAAATTTATTTAAATTCTTTTGTTTGCAATAATTATTGAATGAGTACCAAGTAAAGATTTTCAAAGTTACCCTTATTACTATTAGACATTATTAAAATTGCATAAAACAATTTAACTCATCCATCAATTGATAACTACAGAAATTCGGGAAATTTAATTCAGAACACAGAAGATTGCTGGAAAAAATGACATAGTCATGCAAATTTTGTAATACATCCTATGGTTGGAATGTAGAACACCGTATCAAATCAAATCTCTGAAATATATTTGTTATTCCTCTTTCACTTCTAATTTAATGCTTGCTCATTCATGAAAAGTGAATATAAGTTTTTAAAAAAAGTACTATTTCTTTAAAATAAATAAAAATAATTACTACATGTAAGTTTTTTAGCAGGTATAAAATTAATATTTTTTTTTTAACTCACAGGATTGTCCAAAGGTATGTATGAAATAAAGTTTAAAATATTTTCAATAATTTATTTTTCATAAAGCTTTATTTTTAATTTCTTGTAACATACTTAAAAAGGTCTCTTTAGAAACACTAAATTTTCTTTCTTAAACCTTGCTTTAATATTTTTAAAATAAAAATAGTACTAATCAATATTTATTTTAACTATCAAATGTTTTTAATCAGCTTAATATAATTAAAATAATCAACATCCTGGTGCCAAAAGTACTTAAACAAATTATCTATTAATAAACCTTCCAGAATTCTTTTTTTTTTTTTCAACTGAAAATAAGCTTAAATTGATGACAGTTTGTTTTATGAATAACCTAGCTGTTAACTTATGACACAATTTGTTTTCCTAAGACATCCTTTTCCAGAACTAGCTTTCTTTTGCTTTTATTATTATTTTTTTTCCTTTCTTCATTCATTAAAATGTTGAGAATTTTTAAAATCGGAAGGTGTATAATATGAATATTTAAAATACCAAATCTTGTCAATAGTCTGATTTACTAAATTCTGCATTTACTACACTTTTATGTAATTAAAACTGTGGCGTAATAAGTGTGGGGGGGGGGGGGGTCTCGCCCTGGCGGCAAAAAAACAAACATGGTGGCCGGCAGGACACTTAGAAATAATAAAGAGGAAAACTAAAGGACCGAAATGGGGGCATCAAACTGAAAGACTGCACCGGGCGCCAATAACCCTAGCATTACATTGCTAAAGCAAAAGATCATTATTATGCTCTGATTTTGGCAAAAGCATAATGTGTTTCAATTGCTGTATTCCCAAAACGGCGCAAATCCCTCGATTTTTAGATGGATTTGAGTAGATAAAGCCACTGAACATGGTACACGGCTGAAGTGTTGAAGTTCCCACGTTCGGCGGGCCCCGCCCACGCGACTGTCGGTCCGGAGTTTTGGTCGGTTTCATCAAGATGTACGTGTCAATACACATTAGAACTACTTAATAAGTCACCCAACCAAGGCACCCCCCCCCCCCCCCTTAGAAGATATCCCTTGTCTAGGCTTGCCATAATAAACAAGCAAATCCCGCAAATTTTCGAATCGCAAAACGTCGTTTTGCTAAGGCATTCTTTCTGTATCATATGTAATTATATATGATTAGTAAATAACTGTTATACATTATGAATAATATGTACTAAGAAAGCCGATTAAAAAGAGCAAATCGTTTAGGGGGGGGGACTTGCTAGTGTTGCGAAACTATTAAAGACATCGAGAAGAGCAATAATTATATACAGCTGGCGACAAACTGTGGTATAATGATTGTTTGATAATTCGCAACTACATATTTATCAAACGTAGCCACCGATATTTGAGGATTGACAGATGGAATCAGAAATTTTTAGATAACTTGAGAAAATTTTGAATTTCCCAACCGTATTTTCTTCCCCCAACTCCTAAGTGAAATGCCGATCGGGCTTCTCGCTTGAGTCAGCAAAAACAAAACATACAAGAGGGGCCTTTTTGGGTTACTCGGATGTTCGGCTCGCGCAAAAGAAAACAAAGAAAAGGGCAGTAAGAGTATTTCGATCTGAAAGAGTAGAATATTTGAAAAAAGCATTTTAATAAATTACATTTGTGGGAAAGATCGGATTTCATAGACGGTTTTTGTGAAAGGGCCGTTTTCAAGCGAACCTATTTTTATGATGGGATTATTGTACTCAATCGTAACCGTTTTAATTAACGTATTATCGTGATGGGCCACAAATGGTATGTGTAGGAAATAAAAAGTGCTGGTTGTTTACTAATAATAATAAAAATGTAAAAGCAGGAGGGCGCATAAAGAAGAGAAATAGGGCCGCCTGGCGCTAAAAAGACGACAAAAGGGCCGCCTGGCGCTAAAAAGACGACAAAAGGGCCGCCGGGCGCTAAAAAGATAACAAACAGGCCGCCAGGTACTGCGCCCTGCCAAATTAATCTAGAGTCAACACTACAGTGAAACCTGTTTTTAAAGACCACCACTGGGACCAAGAAAATGTGGTCTTTAAGGAGGGTCGGTCTTTGAATTCAGGTAATACGATACATTTTGACAAAATTTTAAGCGTACTTAATTTTATCAATAGAATTGGAATTTATTTGATAATTACCTGATTATCACTGAAATGGCTTTATATAGATATAATTAATAAAAAGCATCTACAGTATGGTTTTACTTTTTTATAAAATGTAGAGAAAGACAGTGAGATTTTTATATATTTTAATAAATGAAATTTGTATAAGTTTAAATTTTTAAAAAATTGGAAAATATAATAAAATTTGGCTTTACTTGGTAGGTACACTTGGTAGGTTTACTTGGTAGGTTCATACTAATTAATCCCTTGTTCATTCGGGAACCCTCTCTCAAAAAAGTTTGAGAACTACTTTTAAAATGAAGTGTTTTGAAGCCTTCTGGGACACAATTGCAGCTACAAAAAATTTGATGTGTCAAACTTCATTCAAGTGCTATACCAGTATAGGACTTTTTTAAAATTTTCTTTCTTTTTTCTGTTTGGGGGCCCTCCCTCAGCAGGGAGGGCCCGCCCAGGATGACGGCTCACCAGTCTGCAGACAGTCGGACACCCTGGCCAGTCCGGGCCTGAACTAAAAAAGTGTCAACTTTCATTTTTATCATACCGCGTGATTGCTGATCATCCGAACAACAAACTTACTCAAATAGAGGAAAATAAATTTTTTTAAGAATTTGCAGTTGTTAAAATAGGATTTTAAATAAATTTGTTTCTTATACATAGCGGTCGTTGGTCGCGTCAGGCAGGTGGTCGTTCAATAAGGAAAATAAACCATTGTTTATAATTATATGGTACTCGGGACCGCTAAGCGATGGTCGTCAAGAACAGGTGGTCGTTAAATACGGGGGTCGTTCAACACAGGTTTTACTGTATTATGATTTAAATTAGTTCTTTATTTTGCTTACGTAATCTTTTGTCAGAATGCTAAAATATATTTTAATTTTTGTCTTTTTTATTTGTTATTTTTGTGAGGTATTGCCTTTAGAATATTATTTGTTTGCATTGTTTAATTTAATCTACTAAAAAGAGGAAGGGGGGGCACAGCCCCCCTTCACATAAAAAGAAAATTAATTAAATTTTATTAAACCGAATCTATATGTACATGTAAGCTTGTTATCTGTTTAATTTCTTTTTTCATAAATATATTTAAAAGCCATTAAAATAAATCATAGCAAAATTAACGGCGACAATCAATTACCTCGGAACCAGCGCCATCCGATCCGCCATATTGTTTACAATTGGCATCCGCAAGGCAAACTTGGGTTGGCGACTATATTTTGTCGCCAAATCAAAACAATGCCAAAAAGGACCTATACTAAAGCTGTTCCAAAATTTCAAATTAGTTTTTCTGAAAAATGTCTTTAGCATGGTGTATTCACCCCTCCCCCCTTTTAATTTTTAAAATGGGAGGGGGGGGTAGTATGTTTTCAGGGATCGATGCATGAAATCTGGTCCGTTTTACGACCCCTTTACAAAATTAAAATAAATTAAATCGGCCTGTTCACAAAATTAAATTGATTAAAGTGGCAATTCGCAAAATTATAACTGAATAAAATATCCCCTTCACAAAAATACAATCGTTTAAACAAAAACGTAGTGTGCCTTGGCGGGGCCCCGTATAAAAATTTGTTTGGGGGCCCTTAGGAAGGGTAAAGATTTCTCACAAAAGAAAAAAAAAATGTTTGCATGAAATTAAAAGAAATATTTATTCATCGTAATTATCTATCTGTCACTTTTTCCAAAATTTTTACAAACAATTCAAATTAAATATACACTCTCCTTGCCTTTTTTTTTGGCAAACTGATTTATTAAATCATTTATAGCTGATGATGACTTTAGTTTTTCTAAAGTTTCTGCTTCTATGGACAGTAGTGACAGGTCTGACAGACGTTACTGTCCCATCGAAGTTTTATAATTTTGAAAAACTTTCTTCAGCAGTTGCGGTGTTAACTGGAAGGGTCAAGAACAAAAAGTATGTTGTTATTACCTCCGGGAAACTGGATGCAAGACTATTGAATTTTATCAGCAATAATTCAATGAGTTCCTTAATGGAATGAATTTTTTGAATTTCAGATTTTAAGCATGTTTTTAGAGCCTTTAATTGGTCATAAAGATTAACTGAGATGTCTTTACTGTATTTAGCCGACAGTTTTCCGGAAGTGTTTAATATCTCTTCGCTTGAAGAAGACAGAAGTTTCTCCGGTTGTAATATTTCGAACATAATACTCAGGTCGCAAAGGCTCTGAAATCTGTTTAGTTTGAGAAATTAATATATCTAAACAGCAATAGTAGACATTAACTTTGAAATAGGATTCCGGGTCTGAAATTATCTCCTCTTGTGATAACTCATCAAAAAACGCTTCGTTATCTTTCGCCTTTTGTTTTTAAAAACAGTTGTTACCCTCCACTTTTTCGCTAAATCTTTGGACTCATTTAGCAAACTATTGAATGAATTTTGATTTCTTAATTCGCACAGTCTATTCAAAGGATTACTTAATAAAATACTAGTTTTCTGTAAGTCATTATTTTCATGTTGTAGAGCTGTAGAAATAGAATTAATGATTTCAAATAGTGAAGAAAAAAATGTGACAAGCACTAAGAAATCATAACTCTCTAAAATGTTAATTATATTTTTACATTCTTCACGTTCGTTTTTTTTTTTTTTTTTTTTCCGAAATTAAATTTAGTTGGTACAAAGTTTTCATGATTAATAAATAACTTTTCTTTATGCTAATAAAGCATCGTTCCTTGAAGACCATCTGTTAGGACATACCTTTTTAAGGGTAATTAAATATTTTTCAGATGAATCGTCACTTAACATTGCCCAGCGTTGTATACTATTGCCAAAAAATGTATATATTTTTTTCTAAATTATCGAAAAAAGTCGGCACTTCACGAACATGTTTTGCAGCATCGTTTAAAACTAAATTTAATGCATGCGCAGCACAATTAACATAATCGGCATTCAGAGCATGCTCTTTTATTAGGTTTTGTAATCCTCCATAAACACCGACATAACATTTGCTCCATCGTAACCATGTCCTCTACATTTAGTCAAATCGATTCCATATTCTTTAATCGTATTTCAGGGCATTCAGAGCATGCTCTTTTATTAGGTTTTGTAATCCTCCATAAACACCCGACATAACATTTGCTCCATCGTAACCATGTCCTCTACATTTAGTCAAATCGATTCCATATTCTTAATCGTATTTAAAATTTCAGTTTTAAGTCCTCAGGCTCTGCAATCGGATACTGCTGTAAACCCCAAAAAGGACTCAGATTTTTAATTCTTTAGGCATATTATCATCTTCTGTAATCGAGATGTATGGAAAAACTAGTGTTGGTCAAAAAAGTTGGTCAATTTTTGACAAGTCTTGGGTTGTATCTAGAATTATTGTCAGAGAGCTTTTTAAATTTCTGAGATAATATTGTTCCTAACTGCGGTACCAAGCAAATTAATAATTTCATTTTTAATCGCAAGGCTTAAATAATTTATTTTGCCTTTTGGTTTTAGAAAAAGTTCTTTTAAAGTTGCATTATAATTAGATAGCAAACGTAAAATTGCCGTAAAATTTCCAGAATCAGAATCATGGCCTCTTAAAGGTAGATTACAAGATGCTAAAGTAATTATAACATTAATTATACGATAAAATACATCTCTCCAGAATGTAATTTTACTATTGATTTCACTTTGCAATAGAGTATCGATGGTATTTCCTTGTAACCAAATTATTATAAGATAGGCATTAATATGCTGCTGTGACTTTTCATGGCCAAGTATAGTTTGCGTAAAATTGCTTCTAATGGAAACACTGTTAACCCATGCAAAGGAGTAAGATTTGCTTTGACGATCTGCTAATAACCAACAGAAGTGCCAACTTTTTCCATTTCTGAAAAAAAAAAAAAGGGGGGGGGGAAGTTTAAATTAATTTTTGCTTACGCACGTTGGGGGCCCCCGGGCAATGGGGGCCCTGTATAATTGATACGGCGGTAGCTATGCCACCTGCGTTTAAAACAACCCTTCTTCGGCATTTTACCATATATTTTAATTTGTCTTGTAAATTATTTGAAGAAAAAAGTGACTTTTACAGAAATTGGTTGGGAAATTCTCAAAAATAGATATGTTAAAATTCACAAAAATGAAAAGTTTTCACAAAAATGGGACCATGGGAAAAAATTCCTGGATCAACCCCTGGTTTTACATACTCTTCCTATCTGATAATGATTTGGTGATAAGTTAAGGGAAAAGTAATTCTTTAATTTATAATAATGCCTTCAGAGGAATTCTCCTTGCAAATGTTTAGGCCCCCATTGCTGAATTAAGGATGATGCAATTTGTGCCAAGGCAAAATGTGTCAAATGCAATATATTTTACAACACTTTTAAATGTGTTGAAGTCCATGAACACATAAAAGGTATGAAGAATTAATGTAAATAATTTTGTAGATTTTAATTGGAGGTGCAGAGCACTCAAATTACTAACAGTTCACTAGCCTGCTAAAAAGCCAAATCCTCTAAAAATTATATTTATAAACCTTTTGAAGAAATAATTGGTTGAATTTTTCTGAAAAGTTTCATAAGCCTTTTTTATTACCGTGTGCAGAGCAGCTTATAAAGTATCATCCTTAATTTTTTAAAGTTCCTGTAAAGTTATTTATTTTGCGTACTGAGACTATGTAGCAGATTTTGCTAGTTCAAACTACATTCATAGTTCATTTTTGTTTTTCATTGTGTCATATTCTGTCAAAAATTTATATTCTTATTTACATTTATTTTCAATTACGTTCTTTAAGCCGTTTTCCATTCTGTCCTGGCAGCAGAAAGTGCTTAAAAGGGTGACATATATTGCGGAACATTTCATCTTTTAAATGAAAGATGAAATAAAATGACAGAGAATATGTTCTGCAGAATAAACGCAAAGTTCCCTGTATGTTGTGCCTTCTCTCTTCACGTTTTGCACCATTTTTACCTTAGTTTACTGTTTGCATTTTACTGTGGTCTGCAAGATTTGCACAAAATGCATGCAGAACATTTACAACTGTTTGAAGTCATGTTGCAGAACACTGGATATAATTCTGCTCCTGGGCATTCTCTTATATTCTTATAGACAGCTCATTGCCTCATTTACACTCGGGCCACTTCTACTGCAATGAGCAGGAGAAATGGATATATAACAAGAATGTAAACTCTACTCGCCTTGATTATGATATAACCTTTCTTGTTTCCCTTCCTGCCAGCCTTACTATGGCACAGTGGTTATGCCACAAAAAATGGTAGATGGCCATTGTGTAAAGGTTCCGGGTTCGGGTCCCATCGCATGGATGTCGGTCCAGAGTTTTGGTAGGTTTTCTCCAGATGTAACGTGAATACGTGTTAGACCACCCCCCCACCACTCCCCCCCTTCTTGGCAGATCGCCCTAGTATAAATCACACAATCTCAACCCTGCCGCGTGCCCTCCCTTCTGAAGGGATTTTGAAGGCAGTGAGGCAGGAAGTACAGTAGAAAAGCATAACAGGAGAAGAGTAGTACATCAGAATGTCCCCACTGCTTTTAGAGCTGCCGCCAAAGTATTTCCTGGAAAAAAAAATCAGCAGCTAGAAGAGAAGTGGGAATGGCTGAATGTAAATGGAGTAATAAATGGGAAAAAGGGCAGGGTGCAAATGTTAAAAAAGGCATTGTATTTCTTAAAAGGGCCACTAAACCTGCTGATTTAAAAGCACTTCAAATTTGCAAAAAATGAGCTTATTTTACAAAACTGATAAATAATGAATTAATTAATTAAGTCTATAAACTACCATATTAATAAATCTAATGTAAAAGAGCTAATTAGTATTGAAGTAAGTTGTTAATTAACATAATTTATAAATTGTTAAGTTAATGACAATATTTCTTCAAAATATTTTTAAATCAGACTTTTTCATTTTAATAACAGAACAGTCAACAAAATATACCTAATAGGCAAGAGAATGCTTCTTTAAGCAAGCATTTTGTGTAAGGCAGCTCTTAATAAAACATTTTTTTGATCTCTTTGTTAAGAATCATCAATAAAAATTTGACTAAAGGAAAAACCTTGTAGTTTTCCCCATGTAAGGGAAGTAGGGTAGAAAGTGGAGAAAGTTCTGTCATTTACCTCACATTTTTGTATATGCAAACAGATCCATGGTGAGGTTGGTAAATTTTTCACACCCAGCTCCTAATACTTCAGTTGGTCAAAATTTGAAAATAGACAATAATGATAACTCTAGTTTTTTTTTCTGAATTTTCATACAGCCATTATAAGTATTCTTTGGTTGATTTTAACAATTAGTTGATCACCTATGTAGACTGACGATATTGGAATAGTGGGAAAGTTCATTACAATAAAAAATACAGCCCCCCAACTGATCAGATATAGAGAAATTTATGAAAGTGCTTAAAAAAAAAAAAGAAACAAACAAAAAACTTTTTGAGGGCAAAAGAGCAGTTTTACACCATCAGGGCACTAATTTGAATCAGCAACAGACAACAGGTTGTATTTTTTTTTTTTTTTTTTTTTTTTTTTTTTACTAAAAGGGTATTGGGGTACTGCACCCCTACTATAAAGCCCTGCTATCTAGAACATTCTTAACTACGATTAATCTGGAGAAGTTTGACATTTAGCACTAGCAATTTCACGGAAATCCTATTAATCCTTATATACAAAGGTTCCCAAACTGGTTGCCGCGAGCGAATGCCAGTGGTGCCATGGAGATAATCAAAAAAAGTGGTTTGGTGAAGTATAATCAAATAATTTCCTCCAAACCGCTGTCCCACAAAAGTTAGTCAAGCCAGTGACCAAGTGGGCGAAAATAAAAATATTTCAGTCAAGTGTGAGAGAGTTCAGTATCCAGTAGCATCTCTTTTACAGGAACTCTCTGAAATGGGAGAGGGGTGCCAAAATTCTATGTCCCTTTCCCAATACAGTACTTTCTTGATAGTTAGCCCTATAAACAACATAAAAGAAGTAATGAAAAATGTATCCTAATCTAATTGCTTTAAAGGTAAACTGCTGCGAAAGTTTTCAGCCTGAGAAGGGTGCCGCGGCGAAAAAAGTTTGGAAATACCTGTTATATACCATTAAAATAAAACTGCCTTTTATGGTATTGGTGTCTTACTGTGCATTTTCTTTTGACAATTATTTCATTCATTATTTTAAATAGTTTTACTGATTAGTTAATCTTATTTTAGGCTGCTGACACACTCGCAGTTCGACAAAAACGAAGAATATATGATATTACTAATGTGTTAGAAGGCATTGGGTTGATTGAAAAAAAATCAAAAAATAGTATACAATGGAAGTAAGTATATATTTTTGTGTCTACAATTTTGAATATTTGATTCTTTTATAACGAGTATGTTGTAAAAAAAAAAAAAAAAAAAAAAAGAGGGGGGGGGTGTTCGAAAAGTTTCAGTTTGTAACTATTTTTAATCAAGTTATTACCATCTTACTGGAAACAGTTGCCAAAGATTGTAAAAAACCTTTTTATATTTTTTTAGATGCTAGCATAAAAATGACAAAATTAAGTAAAGATGTACCAAGCACTTAGTAATTAATAAGTAAACATCAAGAAAAGTGTATAATAACACTAACACAAAAAATTAAAAAGCAGACCGGTTTCAGCATGTGTGACATGTCATTGTCAGTGTTGGAATAAGAATGTAAAAAATTTGTTCTGCTTATGAGTCGTTTCACCTTATTTAAGATATAAATATGTCCAAAACAGAATTTTTTTAAATTTAAAAAGTATTACATATATTGAAAAAGAACATTCCAAAGGCCATGAATGTCATATTTTTGTATTTGTTTATTTCATAATGTACGTGTAATTGTTCTCAAAACATGAAATGTGCAGATTTTATTGTTACAAACTCTCCATTGAATTTTATTCGGACTATATTCCTTCCGTATACGGTGCTGTTTACATTTTGATGTTTTGTTTACAAATTGATTTGGCGTTGGCTCTGGCGCCGTCATGGGCGATGCTCAGCTGGAGTGAAGTACCCTGCCGGTGATTGTTTAGACTAGTAACCAAAGAGAAACACGGGGTGTTTTGAAGTATGGGATTTTCATTCAGTGCTAATTGAATGACGATAGTTGTTTGTTTGTGGCTGGTGATAGAATGGATTAAGTTAATGTTTGATTTTCCTTGTGGTTTTGATTCTGTTTTACGGACTCTTTATCGTAGGTTAGTAAGCGTATCGGGGAATTTCGTCGTCAGTATTTATGTGTGGAATATGGAGTTTTTTTATGTTTTGAAAGGAAAAGGAGCGTTCTTTTGTGTGTGTTTGATAGAAATATGGTGTGAATATAGAGCTAAATAAAAGAAAGCATGCTGGTGTTACGTTATAAGCCGGTGGGTGTTGGGGACATTTCTGAGCGGTTATTTAAAAAAAAATAAAGGTAAGTGCTCTTTTTTAACGAATCTTTGCAATGTTTAAGGTTTTTAATGTGAATTTTAAATTGATATTCGATGTGTTTTATGTTTTCGTAAGTGCTATTTACGTGCTATTCTAATCATACTGACTTTATAAGAGGTGTACAACTAGGTTGTTTAATCCACCGATGTTTTTTTGAGTTGAAAACGGGCCAGTGTTTGCCCAGTTTACATTAGCTGTACAACTAGGTTGCTTAATTCACTGTTGTTTTTTTAGTTAAAAACGGTCCACTGGTTGCGTAGTTTACATAGCTGTACAACTAGGTTGCTGAATCCACTGAGGTTTTTTTAGTTAAAGACGGTCCACTGGTTGCATAGTTTACATAGCTGCACAACTAGGTTGCTGAATCCACTGAGGTTTTTTTAGTTAAAAACGGGCCACTGGTTGCCTAGTTTAGATAGCTGTACAACTAGGTTGCTGAATCCACTGAGGTTTTTTTAGTTAAAAACGGACCACTGGTTGCCTAGTTTAGATAGCTGTACAACTAGGTTGCTGAATCCACTGAGGTTTTTTTAGTTAAAAATGGTCCACTGGTTGCTCATTTTTAGTGGAATATATGTGCAATTTTAATGTGCTGATCGTGAAAAATGGTTGGCGACAGTCGCTGGAGCTTGGCGGCCGCCAAGCTCCAGCGACTGTCGCCATGTTTACATGGGGTGTGCACCGGCTTGTATGATTTTACCTTTTATTCCAATAATTGCTTGACAACTTTGCTTGAATTAAAAGACAAAATTTGTACCTGGGACTATTAATGTTTAAACATATCTCTGTAATAGCAGCGTAATGCAGTGTTCATTCAGTACAGTGCTCCTTCATAGGGTGCAAAGCCGCATAGCGAAAAAACACAAATAACTTATAGATGAACTTTTTTTTGGGGGGAAGGGGTGTGTAGAATGGCTATATTCGCACCGAGCACAACAGAACAGTTTTGGTTGAGATTCGGTATTTTAAAAACAATCGGGCCCGGACTGGCTCCTATGGGGGCCCTCGGCTATTGAAAAGGGGCTCCTTACTGGTGAATTTGGAGGGAATAGAATATTAGGATATGTAATATTTGAAAATTATAGGTTTACTTGCTTAAAGGTTTACTTGCCATATTTAACAATTTTAAAGCTGGGGGAGGGGTGCTGATTCTTTGGGGGATCCCTCACTGCGCGTGGTCTGTGGTGTCCTTTGCAATGCCACTGTGTAAAAGGGTAAGATTACAAATAAATAAATAATCGAACTACTACTTTGATACATTACTCTGATGTATATCAAATTACTTTAATAATAAAGTAGTATATCCATTTTGGGGAGGCCTCGCTGGGGCTCCTCTCTTATACCGGGGGCCATTGCTGACCTGGCCAGTCTGGGCCTGAGAACAATGGACGTTCATTGGAACAGAAGGGTGTGGTTAATCGAGGGTAGTGCGTTTTTTCAGTATTTTAAGGAACTTTAGCCCATCACAATATATATATTAAAACCTTCATTAAAATTTAATTATAGTTCTAAAATGTAGACAAAAAAAAAAAAAAAAAAGCTTTTTTTTTTTTTTTTTTTTTTTTTTTACTTAATTGAGGCGACATTGATTGCATTTATGTACCCATCCACAGCGTTGGATCAAACCACTTTTCAACGGGGTAGTCTCGCATTCTGATTGATTACGCTGTGCTCCGTGCACTACTGAAAGGTACATGATCAGTGGAGCAGGCACAAAAAGGCTACATTATTATTGTTTTGTTAACAAAATTTTAAATTTTGTGGTGGTGGTGGTGGGTGTCCCCCTCCTGGGTGCGGCCTCGGGTGGGGGCGTCATCTTTTGAGACAATTATTACCAAATAACTTTCATAATTTTTCATTTCAAATTAATTTCAAACTAACATAATTTTTCGTTAAAAAAAAAAACAAAAATTAAAAATATCGTAATCGGCGTGGCGTTTGTTCCATGAATTACGGTACTATTACATCACTCTAAAAGAACATAATTGGTCCAGAACAAACCAATCAGAAGAACGGAAAAAAGAGAAAAAATGTCATTGATCATCATTTTATGGCCAGCGCTGCGCTCAAGATAGGGTTCCTCAGGCAGAGTAGCCAACTCTCCTGATTTAGGCAGGAGACTCCTGATTTTTCATTGATCTCCTGCCAACCTGATTTAGGATACATTTCTCCTGATTTTCAATTATTTGTTTATTTTCTCCTGATTTTTAATCATTCGTCAAATGAATAATGCGATTTTTTGAATTTGAAATCTTTTTCTAGAGTTTTGTCGTGCAACGTACAAGGGGTTGTGCTGAAAGGGGCAACATGAGGGATTTTTGATGAAAATAGAGGTTCACAGAAAACCTCATAACTTTTTACTTTTAAGAGTTTTTTAATTATTTAAAAATCATTATAATCAGAAGGAAATAATCTAAATTTTTGCTAATTAGTACTTTTTTCTACAACTTGAAGAAGTTACTGAAAATACACTGTAAAAGTTTCACTTGCCAATTAAGAAAATGGCATTTTTGACATGAAAATTTCAATAGAAGGAAATAAGACTCACCTTAATAATTGCAAGCCTAAATAGATACAATAAAGTACTACTCCCACGGAATGTATGAGTAATTAGAAGCTATTCCTTTTTAAAAAATAATTAGTCAAACATGGCCATTTTGTAAAAAATTGCTAAGTTTGCAGTTAAATAATTAAAAAGGGACTGAATGAAAAATTATGAAATTCTGACAGGAAAGTCGTCCTATATGTAGAAGTAGGTTATATAAATATCATGAGTGATATCAGGTTGCTTTCAATGATACAGGGTCTCAAAAGTGATGTCGAAATCACACTTATGAACAGACATTATTGCAGCCAGTATCAGTAAAAAATTCTGTTTATAATTTTCATAAAATCTGTATAACTTTTAGCGATGGTATATGTCTTTCCCTGTATCTGTTTGAAATAAATAGTTTAATTTGAGGTAACAGGAAAAAAAAAAAATCTGGAATTTCATCTTTTAGTTTTTCATTGATATTATAAGTACGTCCAGTCATTGTTTTAAATTCGAGAAGGGGTAAGCTTTCGAAGCACTTTGCTTACTGGAACCCAAACTGTATCATTTTTTCACATTTTAAATGATGTTCTGGGTCCAGGTGTATGAAAAAAATATATTGAGAAGTCATTGTTTTCTTTGTTTGTGTCCAAACCTTTTCCAATCCACCACTCTTTTTCATAAATGCATGCAGCATAGTTCATTCTTTTGAAATGATAAAGAACAATATTTTAAAAAAGGATAAGGTTGAAGGTAAAATAATTCAAGAAATATATTTGCCTTTATATCAAGATTCACTAAAGTGCTGTTTGAGTAAGACAATCGCAAAACGGTTGTTAAACATTAAAATATTAAGATAAACTTTTGACATGCCTATAAAAAAATTAAAAACTTTTTTTTTTTTTTTGGACTACTTGTTTCTGAGAACAAAATAAGCAAATTATACATTAGGACAAAACAGTACATCTCTTACTTTTATCATTTAAGTTTTAACCTCTTTAGCAATACGCTTAAAAAATTGTACCTTATTCAGCTTACTTCTAACGAGTCAGCAATGTTTTTCGCTCTAGCAAGTTTTTCCATTTGCTTTGCATTCACTAGCAAGAACACAAAATATCTCATTTTATTCTTTAATTTTATGTTCTTAATGTTCTAATTGTCCTAATTTACTTGTGTAGTCAGAGAGTTTGCTTTAAGAAGGGCAAGATTGTGTTTTAAAATAGTACAGCTGTGTATTTTATACTTTGATTTTTAGTATGAATTGCTTTGTTGGTGTTTCCACTTGTAAACAGTGTCATAAACAAGACTATCAAAGTGTGCTTAAGGAAGTGGTTATGATTAATGATTTGTCAAATGAAGATTAGACTCTGCTTAAACTGAAGAGTCGCCAAAGAAATAGATACTATTTGTCACTATCATAAGTATAAATATCTTATTAAGTTCCACCACATTTTTTGAAAGAAATGTTACGATCCATTATGCATTCATAAAAAGCCTGTTAAAAATGGATTGAGAAAAATTCTTTTTGAACACCTGTCCAAGACAACAAATTTTCCTGTTGACTTAATCGCTGGTAAATCTTTGTGTCCCAATTGTGCAATTAAAATTTTTGCTCAAAAATCTAATGAAAACCCAAGTGAGTATGATTCAGCATATGATAGTCATATGCATTGATAAATGATGCAGCTTTAGACAGTGTTAACACGGTAATAATAAAAAATTATAAAAATAAAAAGAATTTTGTAAATGTCAGCTCTCATATCAATGACTTTGGAATGAAAGCAGAATGGAATTTCTTTGCCTCTGCACACAGAAAAAATGCTTGCGATGGAATAGGGGGAACCATGTAAAGGGAACTCACAAGACTATCCTTACAGAGACCATACAGTAGCCAAATTTTAACGCCAAAAGACTTGTTTGACTGCTGCTCAGAAAAAATTTGGGAATTACTCAGCTATGTTTCAGCAGAGGAAGTACAAGAAAATGAGAAAACACCAAACAAAAGATTTCAGTTCTGCGACAGAATTTCTGGTACCAGGGGATATCACAATCAGATACTTTGTAATATCTATATGCCAATAATATGATGATCATAGTATCTCAAAAATATGTGAAAGTTCCTTATTTAAAGAAAATGACTGTTGCATGCATGTATGAAAAAGAGTGGTGGATTGGAAAAGTTTTGGACACAAACGAAGAAAACAATGACCTCGCAATCCATTTTTTTTTTCACCCATGTGGACCTAGAACATCATTTAAAATGTCAAAAAAGATACGGTTTGCGTTCTAGTAAGCAAAGTGTTTCGAAAGCTTACCCCTCTCGAATTTAAAACACTGACTGGCGTACTTATAATATCAGTGAAAAGCTAAAAGATGAAATTTCAGATTTTTTTTTTCTGTTACCTAAAATTATTTATTTCAAACAGATACAGAGAAAGACATATACCATCGCTAAAACGTTATACAGATTTTATGAAAATTGTAAACAGAATTAATTTTTTACTGAAGAGACTGTTCTTGGCTGCAATAATGTCTGTTCATAAGTGTGATTTCGGCATCACTTTTGAGACCCTGTATCTCTGAAAGCAACCTGATATCACTCATGAAATTTATATCACCTACGTCTACATATAAGACGACTTTCCTGCCAGAATTTCATAATTTTTCATTCAGTTCCTTTTCAATTATTTAACAGCAAACTTTTACAAATAGCAATTTTTTACAAAATGGCCATGTTTGACTAATTATATTTAAAAAAGGAATAGCTTCTAATTACTCATACTTTTCCTGGAAGTAGTATTCTATTGTATCTATTTAGGAATGCAATTATTAAGGTGTCTTATTTCCTTCTATTGAAATTTTCATGTCAAATATGCCATTTTCTTCATTGACAAATGAAATTTTTACAGTGTATTTTCAGTAACTTCTTCAAATTGTAGAAAAAGTACTAATTAGCAAAAATTTAGATTATTTCCTTCTGATTATAATGATTTTTAAATAATTAAAAAACTCTTAAAAGTAAAACAGTTATGGGGTTTCTGTGAACCTCAATTTTCATCAAAAATCCTTCGTGTTGCCACCTAAAAATGGACAACAAAAAAAAAAAAAAAATCGTAAGGGCCTAAATTTTTTGAACACTTGTTTTGAACTCCCAATATACTGGTTAATAAACTGGCAAAATATAAAAAGTATAAAAAATATCGAGCAACAAATTTTATTTTTTCTGGATGATTTCACATGGACTGACCCTTAATTTTTAATCTATAGTCTTTGTTATTATTATTCTGGTGTTAAAAATTACCTGTAACTTTGAAATGTAGCATCTAATAATATATTAGGTTAAGGTAAGCTTATATTTTTCATTTTTAAATCCTTATTATTTATTGAAGTGGGCTTCTTTCATCTGAGTAATATTTAATACTCCCAAATTTACTAAAAGCTTGACTGTAGTTATATTTTTCTATCTATAGAATAAGAATATAATTTGCTCTAATTTGTTGCTTCAGTGCTCCAAATCTTCGACACTGTTGCTCCAAAAAGCTGCTCCAAATCAGCCTTACCCAATTCCCACCCATTGTATTGGCCAGTGAAATGCTAACAGTGGATGAAATTCATGAGGTTACAGAAAATTAAGAAATGAGTGAAACTGAATAAGAGGTTGTGGAAATTCTTAGTTTTCCGGGTGCTATAATAGGACTAGAAACTTTTCATCATTCTATTAAGAGCAGTCGAAGATGTGTAAGAAAAATTTTTAAAAAATGAAATACCGATAAAAAAACAAAAAACTAAACAGATTTCCCCCCCCCCCCCTGTAAAATAGATTCCAAAATGCTTAAAGTAGAGATGTAACGAATAGTGATTTGGTCGAATACCGAATATTCGGCCAATAGCTCAGGTCGAATACCGAATATTCGACACATAGCTTAGGCCGAATACAGAATATTCGGCAGCCGAATATTAAATTTTTTAAAATTTCATTTTAATTGTAAATAAAATATCGCTTTTCAATTTTGTAATTAAATACTAAATAAAATTCATTTTACATTTTTGTAAGTACTTAAAAACACGCAATATAGTATATTATCTGTAGAACTAAAAAATCTTCATCATGAAAAAATATCTTACAAAGTTAAACACTAATCACAGCATAATTATATTTTGAGATAATGATAATCATAATTTAATAAATATGTCATCGTAAATGAGATTAAGCTGGTAACTATACATAATCACATCACGTTTTGGGCTTTACATCCTCTGAGCAAAGCATATTTAGCAGCTTTTCAAAATTATGTTTGTAATTGAGGATCTGAAGAAATTCCTCCTACCACCATCCAATAAAGAAATTAGAAAATCAAGTCAAGTAGTGTCACCAAGTAGAAAAGTCTGCATTTCTGTAATATTATTAAATACATTAGATTATGTTTCATTCAGCTTAAAATTCAGCGACTTGGGATATTTTATTATATGAGATTAACATATTGCGAAGTATAACTAAGCAATATTATTTGCAAATGTATGAAATTTTTTTTTTTCTCTCTCTTTGTTCTGAAATTATTCAGCTGAATATGTAGAAATATTTAGATACAACTATTCAGCCAAATACCTGTTCAGTATTTGGCTTACCAAATATTCAGCAAAACAGCCGAATAGGCCGAATACTGAATAGTGGTCGAATATTCGTTACATCCCCAGCTTAAAGCAAATATTTTTAAAAGATTTAATGTAGAATAATCAATTGTATTGCTTTACTTTATGAACTAATTTTTTAAGTATGCAAAACAGTTTATATAAGTAATTATAAATTTTATATTATTTACATAATATTTTAATAATAGATATCAAAAGATATTTTTCAATATAGTGAAATCACTTTGTTTTTCAAAAAGTTATTGCCCTTCATCCCCTTTGAAAACTTCTTAAGCAGGTTTTACTGTATTTTCAAGTTTTTGGCTACTCCAGTTTTGCTTGCAGTTTTGTATCTTACTCCAGACGACTCATTTGAAAATCAGATTTCAGTGTTTGTCAACTGCCTATTCTTTTCAAAGTTGCAACTGATCTTTCATCAAACATTCTGATTTCTTTTTTTAATCGTGCTATTAAAAATGAATGTATTATATGTTCTGTTATATAATGCAAGAATATTTTTATTTTATCATTTTATTCATTACTCCTTAAATGAAGGTAAATGACGATATGTTTATTTCAACTTCAAAGTCATGCATAAATGCCACTATTTTGGCAACTAAAATTAAGAAAATGGCTAGTAAACTGGCAACTTTTTTATATCACTGAGGCTACTAACGGTACTATTTTCGCCTCCTGATATTAGTGGACACCCTTCGTGTGCATCACACATTATCTACAAGTATTGCTCAAAGCATTTCTAAGCCTTACATAGAAGCAGGTCCTCATTGGGTCAAACAACAAAATCAACATTAACAAGCAGGAACCAATGCAAAAGAAATTTGGGTCTATTTTACAGCTCTTTCACAAAAATGTAATAGATTAAAACATCCCCTTTACAAAATTACAATCAATTAACAACCATTCATTGGCATTTTACTGTATATTCTAATTTGTTTTGTCAATTATTTTAACAAAAAGGAACTTTACAAAAAGTTAAAAAAAAAAAAATCACAAATTAGATGTTGTAATTCACAAAATTAGATGTTGAAATTCACAAAAATAGATATTGATATTGAAATTCACAAAAATGGGAATCTGGAAAAAATTTCTGAATCAACTCCTGACAATGCTATTTGTTTTTCTGGATATTGAAGGCTTCAAGAAAATCGGTTCACTGGATGAATTAGTTTTTATATGTATATGAGGAACATTTCAAAATTTTGTCTCATTGTTTGCAATTTGAAAATCTTAAGGGGAGCTGGACCTGGTTGCAATACCCGAGAGATATCGGATAGACTCGTGGTTTTGAAGAGAGAACTGGAGTTTCTTGATCAGAAAGAAAAAGAATTGGAACAACATGAACAATGGATTATGCAGAGTATAACAAACATAAGAGAAGATCCAGAAAATGCTGAACTTTCGTATGTTTTGCATGAAGATGTCTGTAATAGCTTTGAGGGAGATACTATGATTGCCGTTGAAGCTCCTATTGGCACTCACCTATCTGTTCTTGGTCCTGATCAGGTATTACAATTCTTTTTTAAACTTTTGCTTTAAAAATTCTTAGTTTTAAAAGTGTGTGCGTGTTTCAGCTTGTAAATTAATTTTGTTATATTAAAAACCAGGATGTCATTGATTTCCAGATTTTTTGTAGGACTTCATACAAGGGGTAAATAGTTTAATCTTGTTATACAAGGCTAATTCATAAAGCTGCCTAATTTTTAAGCATTTTCTAAGAACACTGTATTATTTTACTGTAAAATATGTGATAAAATAGTTTCACTATATAATTTATCTGACGTTAGTGGTCTTGGATAATGATTTATCAGCAAAAACTTTTTTAATAATAGATTTTTAAAGTTTTTTAAAAATAATTTATAAAATGTAGAAACACAATTTTATAACATTCTAGCAATAGTTTTATTTAAATTCAATGAATTTTTAATTTTTCCAGGATCCTATACTTTTTACAAAATAATGATCCCCTAACAAACTTTCATATATTCTGTACATATACGCAGGGGTCGCTGCTGTCGATCGCCAACGTCGCAAATTGCGAAAATAAAATTAGTTTGGCGAAAGAAAATATGATTTGGCAAAAATATTGACAATTGCTTTTCTTAATGATGTCCGGAAAAATCTAATTTGCAAATGAATTGGTGAGATGTTAAAAAAAGCCAGCGCAGCCCCAGTATACGTGTAGTGAGAGCAAGGAACTGTGGAAAAATATAGCTTTAAATTTGTTTCAGTAGGAAATCGTTTGAAGGAATCTTTATTTCTTAATTAAGAGTATAATCGAAATTAAGAGTATAATCGCTTAAGAGTATAATCAAAACATTTTTGGGATTTATTTTAATACATTACTGCTAATTCCGTGAATCTGCTTCAGTTTTTTTTTTTTTTTTAAAGTGTGTGTGTATTTGTGTTTCTCTTGGAATAAATATTTTTATTCAAAAGCTATTTAACATGCCCCACTTTTAACATAGTTTTTATTTTTAACAGTCAGATGATCCCAATTCTCGCACAAGATACCAACTATATATGTCATCATCAACAGGTCCGATAAACGTATTACTTGTAAATAAAGATGCTGCTGCCACTAGCCTTGCTTCAAAAGTATGTGTTTTTATTTTTTAATGAGTATTAATTGTATGGTATTTCTTAATGCTTATTTACTCATAAAAATTTTTGCAGTGAGCAAAATTTTGCTTTATTATGGATATAACATCGATTTACTAAGCTACTTGAAAAGCTCTTAAAAATGATGAAGCAGTTTTCAAAGTACTTTAAGCAGACTTTCCTGGGCTACCCTGGATTTTGTTTTTTTAATGAACTATCTGGGTCTTAAATATTACTATTAAATGTTTTTTTCTCCCTCTTGACAGTTGAAAAAATCTTTTAACCTTGAACAGTCAAGGTAGCACACTGCTCACTATTCATGTTTCAATTTCTATTCTCCTCGTTATCGGGAATCGACATGCGTGGAGAGGGGGTGAAGAAACCAATCTTCACTTCCAGTCTACGAGCTGGTGAGCGGCTGCATCCAGCGACCAGCTGGTCTGCCGACAGCCTCTTCGCGACCAAAAAGTGCAACCTACGGGCTACCCGCCTTCAGCGACCACGTGGGCTGCTCGCCTTCGGCGACCAGTTGAATGAGGAGGGGAATGTTAACTGTGTCAGTCTAATAACTACGTCTGTGATTTTATTTTTCAAAAATTGGAGTCATGTTTCAACAACTCATCTCTGAACTCTAGAATTTCTTTCTGTTTTCTTAAGATATTGGATTCAACAGAAAGAAATTCTAATGTTCAGAGTTGAGTTGTTGAAACACAACTCCAAATTTTTAAAAATAAAATCATAGACCTAGACGTTAGACTGACTGACACAGTTAACAGAGGCAGGAGGAAGTCTGCCTTACTGGTCGGCAATTTTTCAAAGCAAATTTTCATGGGCCAGTGATGCAGGACGGATTGCCAGCAAATTATAGATTTATGACAAAAACAAAATAAACGACACTAAGTTAACCTAAATAAAAGCTATGATCCAACAACTTTGAAATCAAAATCCATCCGGTTAAACAAATTTATAATTAAACAAACACTTATGGCAAAAACATATGTCACCAAAAATAATCTATTCAATTAAACACTTCAAAATTAAACAAATGCTGTCACCAAAACAATCTAAAGCACTTGGGTGAGATCAATGAAAAAAAAAGTGACTTCCACAAACAACAACAAATAAGTTTTTCACATCTCAAAGAGTGTTGCCAATTTCTAAAAAAGAATTCCTACAAATTGGTGTTTAAATGTTGTGCAAACAAAATTTTACACATTCTCAATAAATTTGCCCAAAATCTATCAAATTTTTCAGTTAAATAGAACTTAAATATTAAATAAAACTGTGCATTGCTTGTCATGCAAAAAAATTTTTTGCCAGTATATAACGTTATCTAATCGATCTACGTGAGCGATCATGTTCTGTGATTTTTTTTTCAAAGAATCAAGGAAGGAATCGTCTTCACTTCTCTGTTTACTTTTCAAGGCGTGATATCTCGCTAGATATTTAGAGTTGAAAGTAGCTGCAAGTTAAAAAAGGTTAATTTTTAAAGAGATTTTTCGAACTCTGTAAAAAGTTTTGCTTTTATTTAAAGATAAAAATGTCGTTTTTATCAAAATTTCAACATGGTGGCAGATGCATCGGAAGCGATGAGTCGATCCCGGAATTGTTATGGACAGGACTTTTATTATTTTTATTATTATTATTAGTATTATTATTTGGGAAGGAGGTGTTAGGGTGAGAGGAATGCTGTGTATAAATCTTGGACAACCCCACTTCCTGAAATTTTGAGTAATTTGGAGCATGTACTTAATCTCAGGAAAAAGTTTTTTTTTAAGCACTGAAGTATAATTGTATGATTCGATATCTGCTGATGTTGTTTATAAAGAGGTTTTGCTAATAAAATATCTATGTTATTAAAAAAAAGTATTTTCATTATTTTTGAAATGGCTCTTGCATAAATGTGCATTCCTTTTGATTTTTCATTATTAAGTTCTTTGCTCTGAATTTTATAGACAGTTCCAGAAGCTACTTTATCAACAACTGTAGCACAACAACCTGAACCAATACCAGAACCACCTAGGCAGCCTAGTCCACCAAAAATTGTGAGCAGTCTTCCGCCGGAAGTTAAGAAAGATGATCCACCACCAAAAGCTCCTAGTCCAATTCGAACATACAGCAGACAAACTCGGCAAGCTTCTATTGGTGTCAAGAGAACCATAGCTGCCGTGATGAGTGGTAGCCGATCATTACAGAAAAAAAGAGAACTTGAAGTATATCTATTGTACATTTTTATTAGTGTGCAGTTTATCAATTATGAAAATATTATAATTCAGGGTGCCTACTGAGTATGGAGTTGTCAGGAATGTTGTTATTCTTGGGGGGGGGGGGGGGAAGAAATAACTATTACTAACTTTTAAGTTTTATATATCTTGGACTGATGTTTAAGATATTATGTACATTACTCTAAATCGTTAGTTTTAAAAAAGTGGCAAAGCTTGTGCATGTACCCTTGAAATAACTCTCTCTCTCTCTCTTTTTTAAAGAAGTGTATTAATTTTTGGTGAATATATGTTATACTGGATGATCAGTTTAAAAGAGTATGTCGGGTTTTCTTATTACCCTTAAATCTGGCAGATGTGGCAACTAATCTTAACACTGAAGTATAATTGTTCGGAACCTTATTTGAATGTGGGAGACAATTTCCATCACTGAGACTGTCACAGTTTTATTTGGGTTAAAAACAGAAATGGAGATACGCAATATTACTTAATCCTGTGATAATTTTATTTTTGTTAAAAACATAATTTAATTCAATTTTTCTACGTTATTATTCCTTACAGCAAATATTGAAAAATTTCGCCACCATTTTGAACCTAGTTTTTTGACACATTTTGCAACATTGTTGGCGTTATGGACAAGGCTTCTTCAGTTATGGTTTGTTTTAATTCATCAATGTTTGCAAGACTTTTCTCGAAAACATTTATAATGTAAAAAAATTGATTTAATTTTTTATAAAGTAAAACTATCACAGGATTAAGTAACCGTCTGCGTCTTCATTTCTTTTTCTCTTCACAAATAAAATTGTAACAGTTCAACAGTGTTGAAAATTGTCCCCCAATGCTTAAACAAGTTTCAAACAACTATATTTCAGTGTTAGAATAGTTGCCGCATCCATAAGATTTAAGAGTAATAAGAAAAACCAACGGGTAGTCTTAAATTGACCACTCTGTATATTAAAATGCACAAACATTACTCCTAACAAATAAAATTTTATAATGGAAAAGTTAACATTCATGTTTAGCTTTTTATAATACAGGTTGATCCTAGAGAGAATGTTCTTATTCAGTGTGTGTTGACTTGTAATATGTCCTCATGGCTGAATCATTCCAAGAATGGTTGAGTTCAACCATGTAATTTATCCTGAATTCCAGAACACTTATTAACAATTTACAAGTGATTCAAATCTATTGTCTCATTTCTTTCAACTATTGAGCACAATTTAATTACCTTAATTAATCAAACTATTGTGTTATGTAAAATAACTTTAAAAATCTGAGTAAGCTCGTATGAGGTATAATAAATAATTTTTATTTTCATTTTGATATTAACCCTCTAATGCCTATGTAGCATTAGCATATATGCTACCATCCTTTAAAGATATTTTTTTATGGGAAGAATTTTTAAAAATATAATTTTGAAGTTATAAAATCATTAATTGTACCTTTAATTATTAATAATAGTAGTTTGGGTCCATAGATGCCAGCAAAATGGATGAAAAATATTTTAGAAGCAACATGGATGAAGTCAACAAAGGAAGCATGTCTCCAATAAGTTTTTCTACCATTTGAATAATATTTAATATGAAGAAAAAATTAATAATTGCCGTTTATATGTAAGAAAATAAATGCTTTTCCACTAGATATAAAATACCCCTTTAAAAAATAGTTTCATTTTAAATAATTAGAAGAATTTTAAAATCATGGTGCTACCATTGAAGAATTGTATTAAAAAAAACCTCTTTTTAAAAATTATATTTGAGTTGTTTGAACTCTAGAACACCATTTCAACTGATTTTTTTTGTTTTGTGCTTGGGAATTTATTATGGTGGGCATTAGAGGGTTAAGAAATAAGAGGTTGATTAAAAATTGAAAATTATTAAAAATATCTTAGTAATTGTAATATAAATCATTGCTATGCTATTTGAATTGTATTGGCTTTGTCCAGCAAATGAATATTAAATCGCATGTCTACTTCAAGATCCTTTTTTATTAGTTTAGTTTATAAAGTTTCCAATTTATATTTGTAATTATTTACTGATTAAGCATAAAACAATTTTTTAAGAATATTTAATTTAAAGCCATCTTAATTTGGTACTAAATTCTAATATAAAGAGATATTTTTCATGCCATAATAAGTACACTGGCCTGTGGGCAGTGTATTGAAAATAACCTTTTTTTCTAACTGGCTGAATGTTCTTAAATTTTTTTTAAAGACTTGTTATGAATGTGATATTTTGGTGAGCGTAAACATTCTCTGAAGATCTCTGAAATCAAATGTGTTCATTTATAATTACTATAGATAATTGTTTCATGACAATACTTGATTTTCATTTATTTGTTGTTCTATTACTAGGCAGCAGATGAAACTGCAACATCTTCAAGTCGCATGGCTACTCGGAACTCTCCAAGAAAAGGTCCTCCTCAACCTTTAACAAATCTTACTCCTCCTTCAACCAGAAGACAGAAAAATAGTTCCAAAACAGCTGAGGCAGTAGAACCTGTACAGTTAGGTAATCTATTTTTCTTTCTACACACGTAAAACATCTTTTTGTGTCATGCTGAGCAAATGCATGCGTTGAGTGAAATGTTAATGTACAATCATACTAAGCCAATGCATGTGTTAAGTAGGATGTTCATGTATATGTTTTTTTATTAAATTCTGCAAATTAACTGATTTCATACCTACTGTTTCTTTCATTTAATTTTTAAATCTTTTTTTAAAGAGAAAAGTATACTAATGTAGGTAATTGAGTTTGTATGATTGCTGGATAAGACAGCTCATGTCATTGAACATGTCGTTTAAAGTTGCATGCTTCTTTTCTGATGTTTTTGCCACAGTTTGGATCATCATTAGAAGGGGGAAATTTCTAAATATTGGCATCCCTTGGAAACTGCTTGCAACTTCTGAGTTATTTCTTCGGTTAATAAATTTTTGCAAATTAAAATAAAGATTTTTAGTATTCATCAACCTTATATCCTTATTATTGCTCTCACATTAATATTATACAGTTGCAATTTCAATTCATTTATATCTAGTGTATTATTTCTTTGCTCTGTTGAATAAGATATCAGGATGGAAAACGGTAAACACAATTCTTCCCCCCCCCCCCCCCCTCCACACTTATTGTTTTTGCTAGTTTTGTTTTGAACTAAACCCGAACTTTTGCTTTTTTTAAAGCCTTGTAAAACTATCTCTTCTTTGAAGTACCTTTGGAAAATAGAAACAGTAACAATGAACTATAGAATATCCTTAAACTGCAATATTATACAAACATGCTAGTTCTTTTCTGCCAAAGTGCCATTTATTTACCGTGAATTTTAATTTTTTCTTAATTTATTCATTGATGAATGAAATACTAAGGCATCCACCTACTTTTTCACATAATGTTTTATTTTTTAACTAACAGCAGCTCTAGAGAAGATATGAGGGAAGAATGAAACTACATTTCAATTGTATTAAATCTTGCAGTTTTCAATAAAAGTGTAATACTCAAGACTTCAATGAATATACTATAAAAGAAATCAAATTTTCGTAAACTATCATCCATCACATTGAATCCAGTGCTCCTTCTGAAAATTCAGCGTTGTGCCACCTTTTTGTTGAATATTGTTTCTTTAGGAAAAATTATATTCTAAGAATCCTAATTATTTTAATTATTAAATTGAACTTTTGTGTCAATTCAATTTTTAATTAAAATCTCATCAATTAATGAATTTATTCATTTTTCTTTATGTAAACAAGTTTTTAAAACACATAGGATTTTAACAGATATAAGTGACGAAATTTGAGTTTAACCTTTGTAGCGTGATAAACTAGCTTTTATTGTCAAAAACCAGATAGCATATTCTTGCACCATATTTATGAGCCCAGTAGTAAAAATTATCCAAAATGCAGGGATGTTAATTCTGCGCCGAGCTGTGCCAAAACGCAAATCTTGTGCCCAACTGTGCTTTTAGCTGATTTTTGTGTCGAGCTGTGCTGTGTACGTCATTTTGACTTTTTGTTAATTTTTTGTCACACTTGCAAACTTTGCTATTCTTATTTACATTTATTGTAAGTGTTGACTCTAGATTGATTTTGCAGGGCGCAGCACCCAGCGGCCCTTTTATTGTCTTTTTAGCACCCAGCAGCCCTATTTCTCTTCTTTCTGCACCCTCCTGCTTTTACATTTTTATTATTATTAGTCAGCAATCACCACTTTTTATTTTTTACATACCCTTTGTGGCCCATCAGGAAAATACGTTAATTAAAACGGCTCCTTCACAGAAATATGATTGAGTACAATAATTCCATCATAAAAATAGGTTCGATTGAAAGCGGCCCTTTGTTGGCCCAGAACTCTCAACCACAGCTAAGTGTTCAACTTACAGCTAAGTGTTCAACTTAACTGTAACTTAGTTTCAACTTTATTCAACTTAATTCTACAGTAATTACCATTCAAATATCTGTGCAGTAATAACCTAATTCTTTTCCACCTTCCTTAGCTCTAAACAACTTTTAAATGCTTTAAATTTGCAAATACTGCTTTATTTAAACTTAGCACGTAGGCACTTGGATGTAAATAATTATTCCTCCAGCAGACTCGGACATCGGCGAATCCGCCATGTTGTTGCGTCATGATCGGAGTCGGCAGGAGTATGCTGGAGTGACGTCATACAGCAATCTGATTGGCTACTGCTTATTGCCGCTTCACCACTCGACCGGAGTGGACGTTTCCTCATATCAGTCCGCGGCAGAATTGTTTAAAAGTAGCAATCTTGCGTGTCAGCTTCAGTTTCATGTTTCGTTTTTAGTTTAGCATTATGCTAGTGTAATACAATGAGCCAAGAAGGCTACCTCTGCCCAGAAAGGGCATTTCTTCTAATTTTAAGCAGTT
The DNA here is from genome assembly GCA_038373885.1 of Cheiracanthium punctorium. NCBI lineage: Eukaryota > Metazoa > Arthropoda > Arachnida > Araneae > Cheiracanthiidae > Cheiracanthium > Cheiracanthium punctorium. The sequence goes on along the minus strand of JAWZYV010012842.1, from coordinate 638,704 downwards.
TCTAATATTTAAAGGAAAGTTTTTTTAAGCAATACTTCAATGAAGTTTAACGTTTTTAAAGTATTTCAAGTATATATAATGTAACCAATTATAAGGAAGTGGACTTGGAATAATCGCTTGCTTAATGAAGATAAATACGCCCCAGCATCCAATAAAGAATCAACCTTCAACAAGAATATTTGAGATCAACAGATTGTGCTGCTGCCATGTTCTCCTTTTGTTTTGAATAAAAATTAGTAAGATAAATTATCTCTTTAATTACATCAATTAATAGTATATTTACTGATGATTAAATTACCTAGTCATTTTATAACTGTTATTGTTTTTTTGTTAATTTTTAAATAAAACTATTTGCGATTCCATCTGTCAATCCTCTAATATCGGTAGCTACGTTTGATAAATAAGTAGTTGTGAATTATCAAACAATCATTATTCCAGAGTTCGTCGCCAGCTGTATATAGTTATTGCTCTTCTCGATGTTTTTAATACTTTTGCACACTAGCAAGTTTTTTTTAAATTTTCTCCTAAATGATTTCCTCTTTTTAATCGGATTTCTAAGTACATATTATTCTTAATGTATAACAGCTATTTACTAACCATACATAATTAAGGATTATACAGAAAGTATGCCATAGCAAAACGACGTTTTGCGATTCAAAAATTTTGCGGGGTTTGACTGACCAAAAACTCCAGACCGACAGTTGCGAGGCCGCACTTCAACACTTCAGCCGTCTACTATGTTAAGTGGCCTTATCCACTCAAATCGATCTGAAAATCGTGCGATTTGTGAGGTTTTGCGAATACAGCAATTGAAACACATTATGCTTTTGCCAAAAAAAGAGCATAATAATGATCTTTTGCTTTAGCAGTGTAGGGCTAGGGTTATTGGTGCCTGGTGCGGTCCTTCAGTTTGCCGCCCCATTCAGTCTAAGTTTCGGCATTCTGCCCCCATTTCGATCTTTTAGTTTTCCACCATATTATTTTTAAGTGTCCTGACGGCCACCATCTTTTTTTTTTATCTTGCCACCCGGGTGCTCTCCCGCCCCCTCTTATTATGCCACAGTTTTTATTATATAAAACTGGAGTATCTGCAGAATTTAGTAAATCAGACTATTGACAAGATTTGGTATTCTAAGTATTCATATTATATATCTTCTGTTTTTTTTTTTTAATTCTTAACATTTTAATGAATGAAGAAAAAAAATATTAAAAGCAAAAGATAGCTAGTTCTGGGAAAGGAAGTCTTAAGAAAACAAACAGTGTCATAAGTTAACAGCTAGGTTATTCATAAAACTATCATCAATTTAAACTTATTTTCAGTAAAATAATAATAATAATAATAATAATAATAATTCTGGAAGGTTTTTTAATATATAATTTGTTTGAGTACTTCTGGGAAGAGGATGTTAATTATTTTTATTATTTTAATTATTTTAAGCTGATTAAAAACATTTGATTGTTAAAATAAAATATTAATACTTTTTTCATTTTCAAAAGATTAAAGCAGGTTTAAGAAAGAAAATTTTTAGAGACCTTTTTAAGTATGTTACAAAAAATTAAAAATAAAGCTTTATGAAAAATAAATTATTTAAAATATGTTAAATTGTATTCCATACCTTTGGACAATTCTGTGAGTTTAAAAAAGTATTTATTTTATACCTGCTAAAAGACTTGCATGCAGTAATTATTTTTATTTATTTTAAAGAATAGTGCTTTTTAAGAATCTGTGCGGAGGTTGCGTTAGTAAAGAGACAAATGGACTGTAAAATGCGAAATGCGTTTTATTGATGCGTGTTACTGCGTAGCGTAGCGTACAAGAGAGAAAGTTGCGAGGAAAAACATTGCAAGTAGAAGGGTTGCCAAAATGGCGTGATTACAAAGTGCGCCAAGAACGGCGCTCGATGGCCAAGGATGTACATTGCAAAGACGGAACATCCCGCCCGGCGTTGAAACATGTTTCAAAGAAAAAAATAAGTAAGGTTACATCACTCGTTAACATATAAGATAAGAAAAAAACACAACATTAATTAGGATAATGAATACAACAAATACAAATTAACTCTTCAATTTTACTGAAAATTGTCTGCAATAGGCAAAATGCAAATTTTAGATATTGGTCTCCTAACGTTTGCCTTGACTGTGCGTATATCAGCTACTCTGACATTGCCGTCTGGGCCTGAAATTACCTTAATGATTCGACCCAAAGGCCACTGGTAAGTTGGAAGCTGAATGTCCTTTACTAAAACTAACATACCAGGACTTAAATTTTGTTTTTTAAGAAACCACTTTGAGCGCTGCTGTAAATGGCTCAAATAACTGTTTTGCCAGTGTTTCCAAACAGTTTGAACTAATTTTTGAGTCCTTTGCCATCTGGTAAGAAGATTGTCTCGTTTGTCAATGAAGTTAGGCTCAGGGATAGAATTTATAGGTTTTCCTATAAGGAAATGGCCTGGAGTTAAAACTGAAAATTCGTCTGTATCAGTGGGTAGAGGAGATAGGGGTCGTGAATTAAGGATCCCCTCAATTTGAGTGGTTATTGTTAAAAACTCTTCGAGCGTTAGTCTTGCGGAGCCTACCACTCTCTTAAAATGATATTTAAAAGCCTTAACGCCCGCTTCCCAAAGACCGCCAAAGTTGGGAGCCCTAGGGGGCAAAAATTTCCAACTGATACCTTCGGAGGAAAGCATATTCGAAACGTCTTCTCCTAACATTAGTTTGTATAGGCGTTTAATCTCTGCGGAAGCACCAGTAAAATTAGTCGCATTATCGCTAAAAATAATGGAGCTTTTTCCGCGACGGGCAAAAAATCTTTTCAATGTAGCGATTAGAGCTTCGGAAGTTAAGTCCGAGACAAACTCTATGTGCACAGCCTTGGTTGCCATACATATAAATAAAGCGACATACACTTTTTGAAGAGTACCTTTCCTCTGTCCCTTATACTTTACCTCGAAAGGCCCACATAAGTCGATACCTGTGTTTAAAAATGCCGAACTAGGTGTGACTCTTTCGGCTGGAAGGTCCCCCATTATCTGGTTTGCGACAACTGGCTTGTTTCTGAAGCATTCTACACATTCGTGAACTACCTTGCGTGCTACACTTCTGCCACCAATGGGCCAATATTTTAAACGAACAGTATTTAGAAGGGCTAGAGGGCCTACATGAAAATCTCGTTTATGGTAGTATTGAAATATAAGCTTAACTAATTTATTTCCGGCTGGCAGAATGATGGGATGTTTTTGATTAAATTTTAAATTAGAATGTGCAAGTCTGCCACCTACTCTTAATAATCCGTCGGATGGATCTATGAATGGATTAAGAAATTTCAACTTACTTGAAGGAACTGGCAATCCCCTTTCTAAAGCAGATATCTCGGGGGAAAAGTACCTTACCTGAACAATTTTTAAAAGCACATTTTCTGCGTTTTTGTATTCCTCCTGTTTGAGGAATCCCTTTTCCTTTTCAGGAAATTTACTATTTCGGAAGAACCTAAAAATAAATGCTAGAATTCTGATTAGTTTGTGAAAATCATTAGTGATATTGAGCAAATCATTTAAAAACTTAGAGTCATTAATTGAAGTTAAAGTCATTTTGGAAATATGCTTGAGTTCATCGGCGAAAAGTTTGTTGGTTGAGACACTAGAATTTGGTACAGTCTGAAAGGCAGGTAAATTTAATTTTGAAATGTCTGGTCCTTTAAACCACAATTGACTGGCTGCAAGGGCTTTAACATCAAGTCCTCTGGAAAGTAAGTCAGCAGGATTATGCTCTGATGGAATGTGCTGCCACTGAAACTCTTTCGAGAGTTGCTGAATTTGAGACACTCGGTTACTTACAAATGTCTTGAGTAAGTTTGATGGAGAGTTTATCCATGCGAGGGCTATAGTTGAGTCTGAATATAATATGACAGAGTCTATGTGCAGTCTTAATGAAGCAATGACTTTCTGTGTGAGTTTTGAGAGAAGCAGACAGGAGCAAAGCTCAAGTCTAGGAATCGTCATGGATTTGGTTGGGGCCACTCGCGATTTACTGCACAAAAGTTGGCTTGCTATTTCATCGGAATTGGATACAGTTTTTATGTAAATCACTGCACCATACGCCTTTGAAGATGCATCTGCAAATCCGTGTAACACTACGAGCTTTGTGCTAGCTTGCAAAAAACATCTGGGAACATGAATAGATTCTATATCTGGTAGAGTTTTTATGAAGTTTTTCCATTGTTTGGACACATCTGGTGGTAGTGTTTCGTTCCAGTCCAATTTGAGTAACCACAATTGCTGCATGAATATTTTTGCCTTGGCAATGACCGGGCCCAAGAGTCCAAGGGGGTCATATATGCGAGCAATTTGTGAAAGCACGTCTCGTTTGGTGTAGTTGCAATCTGTGCTGGTGCTAACCTTATACGTAAAGGAATCACTTAAGCTGTTCCAAAACATTCCTAGAGTTTTGACCATTATTTCCTCAGAATTTCGGTCAAGCGTGAATTCCTTAAATTCTGCTGATGAAGCCCTATTGGAACACCACTTGTGCAAAGTCATGTCTCCCCGTTGGAGCAGCTGCATTAATTCTGATTTGAGTTTTTCAAACTCGTAAAGTTCTGAAGCACCTGAGAGGCAATCATCCATATAAAAATCTTGTAGTACTGCCTTTGAAGCTAAAGGAAAGTCTTTTTCCTCATCTAGAGCAAGTTGTTGTAGAACCTTTGTTGCTAAGTATGGAGCGGATGCGGTTCCATATGTAACCGTTTGTAGCTCAAAAACTTTAGTTGGTGCGGTTTTACTGGTCTTCCAAAGAATTTTTTGCAGTTTAGTTTGCGAAGGATTAACATCTATCATCCTGAACATTTGTTTTATATCTGCAGTGAATGCATAAGCGTGTTTTCTAAATCTAATTAGAATCGAGAAGAGATCTTCCTGAAGCACTCCTCCCTTGCTCAGTAGATCGTTTAAAGAATTTCCACTAGACGTTTTAGCACTCGCGTTGAAAACTACACGAAGTTTAGTAGTTTTACTTGATGGGCGTAACACACCGTGATGCGGTAGGTAGTACCCGTCTTCGACGTCTGAATCTTCTTTCAACTCTTCCATATGTTGTAATAATTCATATTCGCTGAGAAAATCTGAATAAAGTGTTTGCATAGCGGGATCACGTTCTAAACGCATCCATAACTGATCTAGTCTTTTTGATGCGATTGCCTTAGAATGTCCTAACATTTCTTCGGAAGAATCTGGTTTGAATGGCATTTCCACAACGTATCTACCATTCGGTTTCCTATAATGCGTTTTTGCGAAATGTTCGTTACAATACTTTAACTCATCGTTGCAAGTTTCGTTTGTTTCTACCTCTTCAATTTCCCAAAAACGTTTGAGAGTTTTATTAAGGATGTCTAGGTTTTTAGTTAAAAAACATTGTTTAGGAGAATTATATGTAAGGTTGTCTGAAATAACACCTGAAACAAGATAACCAAAACAACTTGATTGTAAAAATAAGTTGTCTGCTAGCTTTATTTTATCGTCATTCAATAGAGAAAAGAACAATTCCGCACCAATAAGGATATCTATTTTTTGAGGAATAAAAAATGATGGATCAGCTAGTTTAACTTCACTTGGAATTTTTAAGTTCGAAATATTTAATTTTGTAGATGGTGTGAAACTTGTTATGTTAGGAACAATTAATAAATCTACTTCCCATTGCGAATCCCTATTTTCATTCGATAAGAGAGCCGAAACTTTTTTCTTTATGTTTACCGATGTATCATTCAAACCAGTAATTGGGATGTTTATTTTCTCCTTTCTCAAACCCAATAAATCTGCTGCAGTAGAGGAGAGAAAACAAGACTCGCTGGCAGAGTCAAGAACGCCTCTTAATGGTTTGAATCCCCCCCATGCGTCTCTGACATGTATTATAGCTGTGTTTATTAAAATGTTCTTATCTCCATTACAGAAAAACGAAAGGCGAGGATTTTCTGGCGCCTGCAAATCAACAGATTCAGAACTGTTAGCTTGTTGATTTCGTTCTTGAGGTTGTGTATGCGTCGAGAGTCTGGGTTCACTCTCTCGGATGTTATGACTACTTGTCATGGGTATCGGCGGTGTGGAATATTTATGAAGCAATGTGTGATGATCTAATTTCTTTTCACAAACACAACAGGAACTTTTAGAGTTACATCTGGATAATTGGTGGAATGCACTTAAGCAATTTTTGCAAAGACGATTTTTTTGAACTAAATCTAACCTTTCGGATAATTTCATTCCTTTAAATACATTACAATGATACAGAGCATGTGTTTGTAATTTACAGGCGATACACAATTTAGGAGATTTGTCTGCCTTAACAAAAAGAGATTTCGATCTATCGGCATTAACTTTAGAAGGAATATTTGTTTGAATATTATTTAAGATTTGACACCTCCTTTCTAAGAATTCGAGGAAATCATCAAATTCAGGTACATCGTTGTCTTTCAATGTTAATTCAAATTGCTTGCGAGTGTCTCGATCTAATTTATCAAGTACAATATTTAATAACAAGGCATTAGATAATTTATCTCTAGCGAAATTTAAGATTTTTAATGATCTAAGATTTTTCAAAATGGTATCTAATATGTTGCGTAGATCTTTTCCTGATTCATGCTTTAAGGGATGGAGATTTAAAATGTTTTTGATATGACAGTTAACAATTATTCTTTTGTTTTCATAGCGTTGTTCTAAAGCTTTAAAGAGAGAAGAAAAGTTATCGTCAACAGTTTCTATGATTTTAGCATCTCCCTTAAGCGATCCGCGTAAATAATGCAATTTTTCATTTTCAGAAAGTTCAGGATTTTCAGTAATTAAGCTATTAAACTGCGTTTTGAACAAGTTCCATTCCTCAAATTTTCCGCTGAAAAACGGAAGTGGGATTTTCGGAAGCTTTACAAAAGCCCTTTTTGGTTGATCACTCATAATAGATTCTTCAACACCTTTGCTTTGCACAGAGTCAGTATTTATAGTTTTTAATTTGTTAATAGAGGTTTTGAGGCTTACCTCTAATTTTTGAATGTCATCATCCACTTCGAAAAGAGAGGTCTCGACTTTTTGGAATTCGTCTTCCTTTGCGATCATGTAGTATTCGTCCTTAAGCACTTCGAATTTCTGCTGTATAGTAAGCAAAATATCCAATTGAGCCTGAAGTTCAGGAATGTCCATGTTTTCTTGCCCTTCTGTGAGGACATTATTTAATTTCGTCAGCTGGCTTTTGATGCCGCCGCGCTTTCGGTTTAGCGCTGTAATATCAGTCATCTTAGCGATCTGAATTTATTACATTAAACTCAATCAAAGCGTATAAGATTACTTATTCCATAGGATCCGGTTTACCTCCGGGTCGCTAAGGACCAAAATGTGCGGAGGTTGCGTTAGTAAAAAGACAAATGGACTGTAAAATGCGAAATGCGTTTTATTGATGCGTGTTACTGCGTAGCGTAGCGTACAAGAGAGAAAGTTGCGAGGAAAAACATTGCAAGTAGAAGGGTTGCCAAAATGGCGTGATTACAAAGTGCGCCAAGAACGGCGCTCGATGGCCAAGGATGTACATTGCAAAGACGGAACAGAATCTTATATTCACTTATCATGAATGAGCAAACATTAAATTAGAAGTGAAAGAGGAAGAACAAATATATTTCAGTGATTTGATATGGTGTTGTACATTCCAACCATTGGATGTAATACAAAATTTGCACGACTGTCATTTATTCTAGCAATCTTCTGTGTTCTGAATTCAATTTTCCCAATTTCTATAGTTATCAATTGATGGATGAGTTGAATTGTTTGATGCAATTCCAAATAATATCTATTAGTAATAAAGGTATATATTCAGTAATTTTAAAAGTCTTTACTTGGTAATCATTCAATAATTATTGCGATGAAGTGCCTTATCAAGAATTCTGTATTTTTCTGTTTTTGTGAAGAAATAATGACTAAGACTGCTTCTAAAAGTTGGAGACATTTAGACCAAACATGCATACCAGATTTTCCCTGACATGAGGCGGTTGCAATTTTTAGACTTTACACTAAACATGACTGCCTGGCTGCACACCTTTTTGCCACTGGTGTCTTCCATGGCATAATGGATGGCCACCACATCACCTACTGCAAAGCTCTTAGTGGGGGCCTCCTTGGTCGGACAGTATTGGGAGGCTAGAAGCCGAATGAGACAGTGACTTTCTTTTTTTGTTTCTTGTTCCTTGTTTTTCTTATTGATATATATATATATATTTTAAATCTTAAAGCAATCAGTATAAACTTCTATAGATTCACATTTTCCGCAAACTGTTCCTTGTATGATTTCCTTTGCAAGCTGTTACGATTTTGCATTTGGAATGCAAACAGAATGAACTGAGAATGCTATTTTGCAAGGTCATTCCAAGAATGAAGCAGTTTAATGTGAATGTAAAAGAGACTGGGTGTTACGGAGGGTGAATTTGGCCCGTTCTGTCTTTCTAAGTCATCCTTGTTTGAAATCGAGGATTTTATCGAGGACAAATTATTTCAGGAATAGTGACACTAAGCCAAATAAACGAGAGTCAGGCATGAGATTCTTCAGCTTTTTAGCTGATTTCAGCTTTTTGTGAATAAAGAGGAAATCACTTTTTTGTCTTTTTTCTCTGAAAATTCTGTTTCTGTGAATTCCTAACTTTAGTTATTAGTTAACTGTGTGATATTTTTATCTTCTAGCATGTTCCAATGTTTTTCTTCTCTTAAAACTTCTTTCACATTAATTAGATATAAATATCCCATGTATAAATCTTTGCTCTCGTACGATTTCAGCTTTTTTGCTCTTTTGCCAATCTCATCCCTGGAGAGTGAAAAATCACTGGAAATGTAGTGCAAATAAAGTATAAATTTCTCTAGAAAGCATTTTTTTAAGTGTTATTCCTCATCAAAGAGATGTTTAGATAATTTGAATCTTTTATTTCTCTTTTGAATCTGGAATACTTCTACATTTAACGCAATAAGTGTAATGAATTAAAATATATTAAATTTGAATGAAATTAGAAATTATTTTTAATTATATTTTTTCCTCCCCTTAGCCAATTTACCATCAGTATCCAACGTGGACTCTAATGCAGATTCAATTGATAATTTGCTTGACATTTCAAAAGATTTACTGTTTGATCCATTTACAGGTTAGTTTTTTGTTTTAGACCAAAAATTGTATCGTTTTATCTAATTAACATTTATTATATAAAAACTATGTATGTGAATTAAAAAGACAATAATTTCATTATACCCAGGGGTTTAGGAAAAATATTTAAGGCCTGTTCTCATATAAATTATATCTGTCAGAGTAATTAATATATCTGTTTTCTTCAAACCTCCTCCCCCCCCCCCTCGAAAAAAAAAAAACAAAACCCCTCAAATCTGATGAACACCTAAAAGGAAAGTGATAATTCAGTTATGAGTGAGTAGTGCTGTATTCTGCTCCCCTTTGATGTTGTGAATGCCAAAAACTAAACTTTTCTGAAAAAGTATGTATTGTATCAAAATATCCAGTAGTGCAAGATACTTTTCTTCATGATTTTCTATCCACTTATGAGATCTGAAAGTAGTTTGTGAAATGAAAACTTGCAAAGTCCCATTAGTGATTTTTCTTGAAATACTAATGTTCACAGGATTGCAAAAACTAATTCTTACACATTACAGCCTGTGGATGCAAATCATTTCGTGTGCTAGAGTCTTAATGATGCTTCAAATTGGTATGGATATCAAAGGTTGCTGTCACACAACCTGTATAAATTTTGGTGTATGTAGGTCTTAAAATTTTCATACAGGGCTAGGACCCCCCCCCCCCCCTCCTCCTCCAGGGAAATCCTGGAAAGTGTTCTAGCATATTGGTATATTTGAATGAGCTTAAATTGTGTGTATATATTATAAGTCACGATCGCATGACCTGCCTAAATTTTGGTGTATGCAAAATTAATAGTTCATTCACAGGGTTGCAGAAAAGAATTCTTATACATTACATTTTCTGGAAGCAAATCATTTAAAGTCTGCTAGTATTTAAATGATGCATGTTGAGTTCAAATTAGGTTTGTACATTTTAAATAACAGTCATACACTTCTATAGATTTTGGCATGTGTAAAGCTGTTTTTTAGCTGTTTGCTTGAAAATAATAATTGTGTATTATGGAGAGTGAAAATAAATTGTTGCAACATTACATTTTTTATGAATCATATTTTAGCTTAACTGCTTTTTGACCTCTGTATTAATTGTCATTTATTTATTTTTAGATGAGAAACTTCGTGAACAAGTTATAGATGATTTAATATCGACAGAAAGTAAGTAGTATATAAACCTCTTAAGTTTCTCTGTTCTCTAAGCAGTTATAATCTTGAAAATGGCTAAAATTTTACTACAATAAATTAAAAAGTTGATGTTTTGGAAAATTAAATCAATATTTTTTTTAAAATGGACTTTTCATGTAAAGAGTAATGTGAGTTTAATCTTTTATCTACAACCTTATTTTGTTAGGTGTAGTTTATAAATGTTTACATCATTTTTAACTTTTATTTTTTGCTGTAGTCACTCTGCTAATTTCGTGTTTGCTATATTTATACATCTAGTAGGCCTTGTTAAAATTTATTTTTCTTTATTGATTGTATAAATAATTCATCCTTTTCATCTAAATAATATTCTAACTTAAAGTGTGTAATCAGTATCCCAAAATAATTTTTGAATTTTTGCTCATTTACTGCTATGTATGTGACAAATTGAAAATAATTATTAAGTTAACCATGTGGACAAATTGCAATGATCTGAACTTTTAACTTGCAGAATGTCATTTCTGAGTTTTTTTCTTTTAGGGGGAAAAAAAAAAAAAAAGTAAAAATTGCCCATGGGATTGTGGTAGTTTTGTTTTCTTCCTTTGTATTAGCATCACTGTATTAAAACAGTTGAAAGTTAGTCGTTCTGTCGTACACTCTTAAGTTCTATAAAACAATGATTAAATGGTGCCTTTTTTACTTTGTATTAAAGTGCACTTCCTGAAAAATTGTGATTTTCAAGTTATGATATTGTAGCAAATGAGTGAAAAGTCCTTTTGGGTTAGAAAAATTATTATACACTAGAAAATAGTTTTTAATTTAAAATGAAATTTTCTTCTTAAACCTCTCTAACAGTGATATGAAGAAAAAATTCAGTACGCTAATGTTTTTGTAAATTAAATTTCTGCCAATAAAAAATGCCGTAAATTAAATTTCTGCTAATAAAATGTAAAGTAAATTTCTTTCCACAGTATTCTCACTTTAATTAAACATCCCTTCGAAAAGGAAATAATTAAACATCCCTTCGAAAAGGAAAAAAGAAACTCCATTCATGTAAACACTGAATTTTTTAGAATATTTAATTTTGTGATAATGACTCATCACAAAATTTTGTGTGTATTTGTGAAAGGGAGAAAGGACAGCTAATTTTAATTTGCGTTGGAGTGGGTCAGGAAAAGATAATTTCTGCCATTAAAGAACATTTCAGTCCATAGAGAAAAATTAAGATATTCATGGTTTTTATGTTTATTTTTTGTTTACTTAATTAATAATTTGCTTAATTTATTTTTCAGCATTATCACCTTTCTTAAGGCTTAGTCCACCTCCTGGTACACGAGACTATTTCTTCAATTTGGATGAAACAGAAGGAATGTGTGATCTCTTTGATTTGCCCCTTTTGCTGTGAATTATCATGGAGCTAAATTTTTCTGTATATAATTCAAACTTAAATATGTAAATATTTGTTATAGATAAAATATTTTAGTTTTGCAATAACACATTTTTTATTACAAAGTATTTATTTCATTATTTTCCTAATATTTCTTTCTTCTGACTAAAAGATCAAATTAATGCTTAAAATTTTACTGTGCTGCTTTTCTGAAAAATATTAATTGTGATTATTTTAATTTTTTTATAAAGGAAATGTTCTGATTTCTTTTTAATTGTGTTAATTTTACAAAAAATAACCAGTATAGGTAAAGTGAGATCTCACAGCTATACTTGAGGCTGATTAAATTTAGTTAATTGAAATGACATTGTTAATTTTATATTAAAAAATATCTATACTTTTATTTAAAACCACATTTATTTTCCAAGTGGAGCTTCAAATAATTCAGCTATACTTTTAGACATACATTTAGTAATAGGCTAGTAATTTTTTAATTTTTTTTTTCATGGGGAAGGGGGGGGTCATTTTTAGTATTAGTGTATAAGTTCCGATTTTAATAACTTGTAAATTTTCATTTGTATAGTTTCTGTTCCAGAGTGCAATACATATATCTTAAAATTGTGAACTTAAAAAGTACATGTCAGTCTTTTCATTTTAATTAACAAACAAGTATCTTTTTATGCTGCTGACTACAGTTGTAAAATTATAATAATTATTAATATTTTATGCCCCCACCCAGTCTTTTATCCCACTTATTGTATTTATTCTGAAAATTAAGTACAGAAAAATGTTTTACATATCACATTGCATATAAATTGTATTTTCAAAACTCATTATTAACATAAATTGCACTTTTAAACACTGAAAGATAAGTTATTTAATTTTACTGCTTTTTAACAAAGATCGTTTACTTTGCATTTACAAATTTAGAACTAGACTTTTCCTTCATAACCTTTTTACTTTTTTTTTGGGGGGGGGGATGAGTTAATGCTTTAAGATCTATAAATTGATTTTTGTTTTTAATTTATGTAAATATAAAAAAAAAAAAACCTAAATTTTACCAAGCATTCTTGGACATTATTTGCCTTTAAGAATTGAGATAAAATCTAATTGGTGCTTAGAGATATTTTCTTCAAAGAATGCTGTCTCTGCTAACTCTATTTTGCAATATTTGCACTTAATTAGCCTGAGAACCCCCCCCTCCCCCCCCTCCTTTGAAGATTTTCATAACTTGCTTGCTTTTTAAAGAGGTTCAACAATTATTATTTTGTAGAAATCACTTATGTTTCCACTTGCCTATTACTGAAAAAAAAAAAGTTTACAGTCGTTCCTCTTTTATTGTGGTTAATCTGTTTCAGACTCCACTGCTATACATGAATTTCCATGTGTAGTAGGATTCTTTAAATAGAAATTGAACATTCTCATATTTTGGGCATAGAAAATCTGTCTACAACCAAAATTTTTTTTTTTTTTAAACAATATTTGCATCCCTAGACTTGAATTATATGAATGTTAGACATTAAAAATATCATTATTATTGCACATTTAATTACACACACAGTTATTACTATTAATTACTCATGAAAATATCAGATTCTTCAATGATGAAACAATTAATGTAAAGAGATACACTGCACAGGGGAAGGAAGAGCAAATTTACTACTTCTCTGAAGGCATGACAATAGTAGATTTTTCAGTTTCTAAAAATCAGGTCAGGTAGTATCGTTAAACTTGACTTATAAACTTTTTTTTTTTTTAATTTTCTGAAAAACTGTTTCAAGTGATAGAAAAACGTATTTGAGACTGCCTTCAAATATATGTCAATAGAAAATTATCAAAATAGGTAACTGTAGCAATCAGAAATTTGATAAGTGTTGAATGTAGAATTTCTTTGCATGTTTGAAATTCCACAATAGAGTGAAGCCACGAAAGGTTAAGTGCAAAATTGTGAGGTGCGACTGTACTTGTTTAAGCTTCCCCTCTTCCATCTCTGGCCCAGTAAAAAATGTAAACACACTGTAACCAGACTTCATAGTAATCATCTGGTAAGAAAATAATTCCTTATTTCTATGCTATTTGTATTGATTACTTTTAAAGTTTAAAGCAAAGTTTGATGTCTTTAATTTTTAAGCACAGTAGAACCCGCTAATCTGAAATTCCGGTTAATCCGAACCGATTTTATATTTGAAAATTACATTATGCTTGAATAAATTAACGAAAAGATTGAAATTGTACTTACTTTTTCAGCATGCATATTTTTGTACACGTTGAAAAAACTTTTGCCATAATTAAAGGATCATATTTACATGTAATAAAAATACACTACATTAACACACCACATATACATTAACGATCTTTTGGGGTCAAGTAATTTGTCAGATATATAAGTACATATTCTCTTTCTATTGCTTTCGAATAAAAGAATTCAAGAGATAGTAACACTAAGTACATAACTAAGTTTTCTTTAGCACACATCTCTTTTTTTTCCAATTTTTATGGTAATTTCGGATAATCTGAACAAACACCGGTCCCAATTAGTTCGGATTAACGGGGATCTACTGTAATTTAATCAATCAAAATTCATTTCAATGGTCTTAGTTTTGGAGTAATTAAATATTAGAGAATTATTTGTATAGTTCCAATTTATTTCTATTCATAATATAAAAGCCCTTGATAATTTTACTGTTATTTCATAAATTGTACAAAATTATGTCAATCTGTGATATTGTATTGTTTGATCCTATTTGGTTTATATAAATATATACCTCACATTTGTAAAAATTCATGTAATCATTTAATTGTATAGTTATTTTGATGTGCTCTTTCTTTCTTTTAATTTTTCTTTGCAGAGAACTTTTATATTTTCACTGTGGATATTTATGTTGGTTATATTTTTGCATAAAACTGAAAAGAAAAAAAAAAATTCTTGCCTGGTGATATTTCATCTTTTCATCCATTATATACTGCTATAGAGATGACACATTCGGCTGTATGGCAAATTTTATGTTTCATTTGGGGAATTTTCAATCATCTGCTAGTGCATTTATATTTGAGAAGGTATTTGTATTTCTATACTACCAGATAACTAACTACAACTGTTTTATTATTTTTATGACAATCAAGCTTTGTGAAATTAACAAAATCTGACCACGAGAAGGGCTATTGAGATTTTTTACCAGTCTTCTTCGGTTTCTTTTACATCACATTTATTAATTATGCACTGAAATTTGAAATGCATTTCATATTACCAACTAATTAGAAACAAACTTACTGCACTATCCAAAAACCAATGTTCAATTGTTGGTACGGAATCAAATCCACTTACATTATTTTCATTCACAGCAATCTTCATTAATTGCATTTAAAACATCCTGTTTTTTTCAATAACAACACAACAATTTCTTTTGGTTATTCATGGATAAAAATCCACTTTCCACTACTGCAGTACTATTGGCCTGATATTTCTTGTTTGCTTTTCAATTGCTATAGAGGTGGGGAGGGATGTAACAGAAAATTCAGCAATACTTGACGAACTAGGTAAGGGATTAAAGTAGCAAGAAAAGTTTGAAAAATCTTCATTTGCTACGTTTTCTAATGATAACTTCGCTGTAGGGAAAATTATAATTCTTTTGAAGATTGCTGGTATTTTAATCATAAGCAAACAGTTGCCTGTTCAGGACGACTTAAAAGATTTGACATTTCTTATTATGAACCCCGGGAGGATAGGTTATTTCGCAAAGCCTTCTGTCTGTGCAATTAATATTTAAAACATCTTTATGGCAGTAAGGCTTCTTTTATTAGATTAAATATTATAATGATTTGTGCATACATATCAAAAAGTATTTTATTCAAATATAAAACTAACAAGAAGTATGATCTTCAGACAATTATATTGTTTTTACAAGATATGTAGAGTTTTTTTATAAACTTAAAAGTCTGAGAAAATCAGGCACAGATAAATTAATTTTGGTCAGGGAAATAGCAAAAAGCTCTGGGAAATTACAAAACTACGCTTTGATTAAATAAATAAAAACTTTGTGTAAAAAACACACAAAAAATATTTGGTCTTCTTCAGCTGTCACACTTATACTAACAAAGCAATAGAACTGAAAGATAAAAAAAAAAAACAAAACACAATGAGTACAGTAAAATGATTCTACTATATTTAAAAGCAAAATGACGGATAGTATAAAATCATTTAAAAACAGTTAAAAACGCATTAATGCGTTTTTAACTGTTTTTAAATGATTCTACTTTATTTATTGCCTTTCTTTTCCACTAAAAGTCTCTTAACCATCAACGATTGGACTTTTCAGATAATACATGTATGTTAGGTTTTGTTAGATTATTTCTAGGAATTACACTATGAACTGTCAATCACTAGTAATTAATTGAAAGAAATTAATATCATTGAGCAGCATTAAACTCATTGAGCTGAGGGAACTGAAAAAGATTCTTTTTCAGTTCCCTCTGCTCAATGAGTCAAAGGGGTTGTCTGACGAAGACCGAAAGAATTTATTGGTCGAAATGATCAACATCTTATAAGTAACATTTCATGTGTGCTTTTTGAATTTATCATTTTTTATTTATTTTATCATTTAGCACCAGTATTTTGAGTGTTCTTTTTTCATAATACACATGTTAAAATAAATTCCTATTTTTCATACAGAAATTAAATTTTGAATGGTGAAATTTTTTAGTTTTTCAATGGTAGTAAAATCTTGTTATAACAGACTAACTTTTTACAAATATTTCATATAATTAGATAATTTTTCTATGAAAGGAAAGCCATATTAGTACAAATTCAATGGCAGTGAAATTAATTTTAACAAACTTTTTGGAATTACGAATTTGATCTTCAGTCCCTTTTGTTATACCAAAATTTTATTGTATTGACAAGAAGTGCTTGAATGATTTGTATTATAAATGTATTCTCTAAATTCACTTTTCTGATCGCTACATTGTAAATTAAGATTTACAGCCTTATTTACAATGTAGATTTACTATCTTTTTACAGTGTAGATATAGTGTGGTAAAATGTGTCATCTCTGTATATTTATTTTTAAAAATCAAATGTATTGAAATTTATAATTGGGTTTGTACACTTCTCGTGAGTACAAGGCATTTCAAAAATATTTTTCTAAACTTGAAATTTAATTATTTCTTAAAATATTAGGCATGAAATATTTTATAAATAAATTAAAATTCTAATTGTAAGAGTTTTTCTTTCTCTAAATTGTATTATAATGTAATTGAATAATTTTTTTTTTACAATCCAAATAGTGAAATTTATAGCAATTTGTTTTTATTAGTTTACTTGAGATTGTTTCATGAAGGGGAGGGGGGGGGTCCATTTAGTGCTGTCTTGCATGAAAATGTTGCCAAAATACTTAAAACATGAAAATGTTAAGTAAAATTAGCAGGAGTATTTTGAAAGAAGGATTACATTGCTAAGTAACATTTTATCCAATATTAAAAAAATAAGTTGCTTTTGTCAGCTTTACATTTTGTTGAAAACAATTTAAGTAAAAGATAAACAAGGTCATCTGTAGATAGATTTCAATGAATTTTGTGTGATAAAAAAGCATTATAATTTTATTTTGGAAATTTTATCAATGATATAGTTCCTGAAAAAATGCCGAGCTTTTGTTTATTGTTGAGAAAGATATATGTAGCTTTACACATTTGCCACAGTATTTTTAGAATTTTTGCTTCTATTTATTGTTAAAAATGCATATTCTTTTGAGTGTACAAACCCCAGCCGATTATAAAATGTACATTTTTAATTTATATTTTCAATATTTGTCAGGGATTTATTTTATTGCAAGTACCAAAGCTTAGTTTCGATGGACTGATGTTTCATATAGCTGTTTCTTTTTTTTTCAGTGTGAACTGTTGTTGATTTAAATAATCTTACTTGCTTTTAAATAAAGGTTATTGTGTATTATTATTATTTTTTTTTTTTACATGTTAAAATTATTAATACAAATTCAAATTCTGTTTATATTGATTGATACAAAATTATATGCTTTTCTGTTGACTAAAATCCATTTCTAGAGGTGTTAATGAGGGGGAGAAAAAAAAAAAAAACTTCTTTTCTCATTTATTATAGAATACTAGGTGTTTTGTGTATTAAGGCAGGGGTTCCTAACATTTTTCTCCTTGCAAAAACCCTATCTGAAATACAAAAGAAGTTGGCAGACTTCTTGCAAAGTCGTTGGTAACATTCTCAGGGGTGCTACGACTGTGCCAAATGGAATCTCTTGATACATCCTGATAGTAAAATAAAAACAATTAACAAAAAAGAGGATGGTTTTTAAAAAATTTTCCTGTGCAAAGCACTTTATTTAATAGATTCATGTAAATAAGGTACCAAAGGTCTTTAAAACCATGGTCAAAATATCCTGCCTCTTTACTCTGTTTGGTAAATGATATGCATTTAAAATGAGGCAGATGCCATCAAAAGAATAAACAGAGAAAACTTATCCCATATGTTAAAGTAAACATAGTTTAGAGCTGATATAAATCAAATAAGACAATAATAATGAAACGGCTAAAGTACCTAAACACTCCTCCTATGTCTACCAAATTTTTGAAAGTCAATTTCCTGACTTTTGGGAGGTCCCGTGAAAAAAATTCCTGACCAATGAATTTCACTTAGGGAAATTGCACAATGCCCCCTCCCTTGTCTTTATGTTTGCATATTTTGTACAACTTCTTGAAATCCATTTTAACTAAAGTATACAGGATTAAGCTTTCATCCATTGAGAAACAGAAGTAGTCGCACACTTTCTGATAGAATTAACTAACTGTTCTTGGAAATACGGTCCTAAGGTATAAGTTACCAAGTAAGCTAATTTGTCTTTTACCCTCCCGTCACAATGGATGAGCCCCCCCCACCCATTTTTTCCTCCTAACACATCGCTTGATGCTTTCGAGGTCCGAAAAATGCATTGCAGTTGCTTTAGGTTTCCAGTCTGACAATTAGAGAGAAAAGGTTAAAAAAAAAAAAAAAAAAAGGACACGAAAAAAAAAATTAATTCCTTTGGTGAATTTTCCGGACCCATTATCCAATTTCCCGGTTTTTTCCAGACTTTCCGGACCCATTTTCCAATTTCCCGGCTTTTTCCAGACTTTCCGGAGCGGTAGACACCCTGGAATAGCTCTAAATGCTATGTATGCTTTTAAAAATAAGCTTAGTGCAAAAAAGAAAATTGGGAGGGGGTGGCTAGATAGTATATCTAAGAGCTAAATTGGAATTTTTTTTTCAAGGCTTAAAAGAAAATTTTAAATGAATGGTTTTCAAAATCAATTTCTCCTTTTAAAACCAAGAAAGAAGTAATTTTTTTCTCTTTCCTTGTATTTTGAATAACTTTGAAAAATAATCCATTATATGCAAAATGGAAACTAAATGAAAGCTCTAATAAGAAAAAAAAACCTCCATTAAATGAACCATTTTAAACCAATAAAATCACTCAAAATAACAGGTGTTTAAACATAAATTAATAAAAAAAACTTATGGTCAAAACACCATAAAGTTTACTACAACAGCCATACAGCTGTTTGTGCTAAAACTTTTAGACCTTTCTTCAGTGACAATCCTAACTATTGTCACTGAGGAAGGGCAAAAAGTTTTTGCTCAAAAGAGCTGTATAGCCATTTTTTTATATTTTAAAACAAGTTACGAATTTGAAGTTTTTGTTTCAACGCCTTTGATATGATACTGAAAAACCCAGTTACTACCACGAAAAAACTTTCTACAGTTAATCAACTGAAAGGGGAAAAAAAAAATGATCTAAACAATGAACAAAATACTCAAACTAATGTAATTTTCTTTTCTTTAAGTTCAGCATATGAATATACAGAAAGCTCAGTGAAAGAAATTTTTCTTCGCTTATGCCGTTAAATAAGAAAAGATTTCAACAGCTATTGAAAAACCGGCAATTCCCATAAACTTAAATTAATCCAGTGATAGCAAACCTATGACGTGCATTTGCAATCTCCATGTTCGTTATGACACGTGTTCAGAGCCTTCAAAGCAAATAAAAATTTGCATAGTTAAATAATATTTTTCCTTGTCAAAATTTAAAATACTTGATATGGATTCAGTGTGACATTGTAGAAGAATGGTTGGGCAGATTTTCGATGCATGACATTTTAAGCCATATTTAAGCATTGCATCGAAAAACTTACGACTTTAAAAAGTTAATATTAAAATTCAATATTAACATTTAATATGTTAAAATCATTCTAACATTCTGTTAAAATCATACTAACTCGAAGACTAGATTATGATATTGAATAGTCCATAATGACATTCACATGCTACTACACAATTTAAAAAGGGCTTGAATAGGATTTTTCTTTTTTAAGGACTTTACCATTTGCTAATTTTGGATGTAGAGTTTGTAGAAAATACTTATTTTGTTTCTATGTGTTCAAAATCTCATTTAATTTATCATATCGTATATCACCAGGGTGTCTACCATCATGCAAAGGTCACGAAAGTCACGGAATGGGAAAAAGGTCACGAAAGTCAAGAAAAGGTCAAGAAATGAAGCACTAGGTCACGATTTGCGACTCAACTACGTTTTTTCCATTTCATTCAAATTCTTAGTTTCTAATTTTTTCTGCTAAGTTCAGTCAGAGAAATTATTTTATGTATCTTTTCTTAACTTCCTTAATTTGTATTTTGATTTCACGAGTGATTTCCTCGGAGAAAGGAAGTTGATTTGTTTATCCTCTTATCAATGGTGTGTGTGTGGAGGGGGGCATCTGCTGAGTGTCCACTCTTCTCAGTCCCGACCTGAGGCGAGGATTAAAACCGTTCGCTGTAGCTTCTTTTTTTCTTTTTTGTTTAAGAAATATATTAAGTGTGTTATGTAAATTTTATTATTTTATACTATTTAAACTTTGCAAACAGACAAACTTAACAGTTTTTCACGTGTTTATTTCATAAGAAAACTTTAAAATACTGTTCGTTTGCTATTTATAAAATTCATTTAAAATGTCATTTACATGTTATTTAGCAGAAATCATCAAAAATGATGTCTGCCAAATAGTTGTATAGTGAACTGACAATAGTTCAATATGTCAACTGCGTGTTGTTTTACACCTTGGGAATTTCAAAAGTTGGCAAGTATGTATCTTCAAACCTTGAGAAAAGTATATCAGTTATCCACCTTCCCTCCTCAAAAAAAGGTTAAGATTGTTGGATTTAAGAGTAATTTTTTTTCTCCCTTCATTCCCTGTTAAATTCAGTGTTTTGATTATTTTCCACATTTTCATTTTAAAAAACAATAACTTGGATTCCAATTATAATTATCACTGATCCCCATGTTTTCATAGCTAATAACTTCAATTTCCCAAAGTTTTATGATATATTATAGACTTCTATAAGTTCTGTGTTACCATAGATGTAAAAAGATTTGCAATGTACAAGCTACATTGCAAATCTTTTTACGGCGATCAATGGTAAATCTTCTTTTTTTTAAATAGCAATTGGTCCAAGTTAACTGAAAGCAAACGGCTGATCAGTGAAAAAGTTGAAAAAAAAAATCGCTTTAAAAATGGGCAGGGAAAAGAAAAACTCGAAGAATTTTTTAATTCATTGTTAAAATTAAAATCAGTTGTATATTTTTCTGCAAAACTTCCCCAGATGGCTAAAATTTCCTCCAATCGCAGATCGCCGGATAGAAAATATTCTGCATCCCTGGCACGATGTATTTTTTATATTAGTTTCGTATTTGTTATGGTCAAGAAATCAAGCTTACTTTTTGTGGTAGACACCCTGATCACTTCTGTGTCTTTTGAAATAGCCCAATACCTCTAAAATATGATTTAATGAATTTCGGCCCATAGAGCGTAATGTATTTAGAATCTTTCGGGCCGCCCTGTAGATAAACTATGCAGTCGAATGGAACCGAAAGGGGAGCTGCACAAGTAGATGTTACAATATTCCTAAATATAAAGTTTCAACATTCTAAGCCTAATAGTTTCTGAGATATGAGACAGTGGCGGCTCGTGGGATGCAGCAAGTACAGCCGGGCTGCACTTGAAATTATCAGCACATACTTTAAAATAATTTATTCTACTAATTTTCCTACATTCAGATTAGAATTGTGGAATTCCTACGGTAAATTAAAAAAATCTCCGAAAAAAATCCAAACAAAAAGAAACGTATTGTGGCCGGATCGCTCATTCAGAAAAAAAGCACTTTAATCTTCCCGCAATTCAATTGGGGAAATCTTTGGTTCAGTCCAGAGCGCTGAAAAGAAAATTGGCAGCACCGTTGCCATGACAACGACTACGCAAGCAGCCTCTCCGGCATAGGGAGTATGCAGCTGATACAGCCCATGAAAGATTTTCTAACGGCGGCTGAACTTGAGAACTCTACTAACTGATTGGCTCGGACCAGAAGTGAGGGAGGAGGTAAGGAGAATATATGTTTGGAAAACTCTCGACTTTATATTGCAGGATTTATCAAGAAGGTAAGCTTGAATAGACGCTTATGAATGGACAATTACTCATCAAAGCAGTATTGTTTTTAAGTAAGCAAGAACTGGCATTTAGAGGATATGGCGAGCGAGAAAATTTAGATAGCTTTTAAAATTATTGATATCTGAATCGCCTTTTTATGGGGACATCACTGACCGATTCGCATGTTTAAAAGAAAGGAGGATTGATTTGACTTATAAAAAGTAAGTTAAGTTTTCTTTTTTGTTTTTCTTTTCTTCTCAAGTTATTTTTACAAAAGAAAATTCTAAGGAAACTTCGAATCAGACACGGATTAATGCAATTTTGAGGATAAGAGCGGCTGGTTGAAATTTATGTCCATTTTGTGGAAGTAAAATAGGATCTCTTACATTTTTTATGTAATTTCTTTTTTCTTTTTCCTCGGTGAGGGCTTAATCCGCCAGCTTTCGAATTCAGTAACAAAGATTTTCCAATCCTGTCCGGAGGAAAGGGGGGCTTCAAATCTTTTGGGCAGTCCTTTAGATAAACTAGAGAGTCGAATGGAAATGAAAGGGGAGGTGCACAACTAGATGTTACAACAATCTTAAAATTTCAATATTCTACACCTAATAGTTTTTGAGATATGCAAGTTTATTGAATTTTGGCCCGTAGAGCATAATGCATTTCGAATCATTTGGGCGGTCATGTATATAAACTATCCAATCGATTGAGACCAAAAGGGGAGGTGCACAACTAGATGTTAGAACAATCCTAAGTATAAAATTTCAACATTCACCAACCAATAGTTTTTGAGATATGCGAGTTACATACATAGGTCCATATGTACGTATGTACAGACAGCATGGAAAAAAAGGCCAATATAGACTAGCCGTTGGTCAAAATGAGTTGCAGACGCGTTTATATGATCGTGTATGCTAGCTTAAGATGAAATGCATCAAAAAAAATTCTTGAAAGTAAATTTACAGGTAGTCAAAATCATTTTTTTCATTGAAATTTGGCCCCCGAAATTTTTCAGGATCACATTTCTTCCTTATAATCCTTACAAGGAAGTAATAAAAAATGATAATATAAGTAATCTTGGTGAAAATCACATTACAGAGGCTCTATTTCGTGGATCTGCTACCTAATGTCGAAAATGGGACTGCTGCTTTACCTAAAGCTTAGTTTTAAAAAAGCTTTAAGCTGAAAGAGAAAAACTTGCTGTCGAAAAGGTGAAGAAATCCAAATTTGATGGGGCAAATAACACCTTTATTTTTCTTTAAAATACATTCAAATGTCAGCATTACATAAGTTCTTCAAACAAACAGGATCACAAGATCCAACAGAGTTAACGTCAAAATTTTAAGTTGAAAAAGTCCTTTGCTAATTTTGACGTTTTAAGCATTAAAGAACATTTAGTTCAAAAAACATTTAACGAATAGCATATTTTGCGACCTTTTATTTAAAGTTAAATTTGAACTCTACTTGAGAAAAGATTTAAAAATTATATTACATAAGTTAAATTTTGATAACATTTCTATAAGAAAAAAAATCTGATGTGTCCAACACATGACTTCCTTGCACGTCTATTAATTCAAAAATGTTTTTTACGCACTTCCTCTAAACTTATTTGTTTGAAAGAGATAAAATATCAATAATAGTAAGGTTTAGCGATTTCTAGCCAAATATTTCGATATCGCCAAGCTGAGTTCAATTTGATAGACTTCCTTCTGACACTTTATTTGGCGATATTTCACCAAAAGCCGACAAACTTGAGATAGTTTGCGAGATTTTGGGGATAGTCAAAGTAGTCATTGACCACAGACTTTCAATGAATTGAATGCATCCATACACCTTAATGTATTTAAAGTCATTTGGCTCACCCTGTAAATAAATTCCCAGTCGATTGCTGTCAAAAAAGATATTGAAAACAGTTAGATATTATAATACAGTGCTAAATACAAAAGTTCAAAATTCTACGGGTTAAAGTTTTAGAGTTATACAAAATACGAAATAATTTTTGGCGCCAAATTTGGCGATATATCGGCGAAACTCGTCAATGTCGACGGCATTTGGCGAGATTTTAAGCATGGACCAACAATGACAGATTATCGCCGAATTTGGCGATAATTCGCCAAAACTCGCCAAGAACGATGACAAATGGTGATACTTTGGGCATGGACCAAATGACTGACTATCGCCAAATTTGGCGACATTTCGGCAAAACTCGCCAAGGTCGAGGACAGACGGCGAGATTTTGGGCATGTACCAAACAATGACTGACTACAATTGTATTATATTGAAGATGTCCACAGACATTAAAGTACTGAAATTCTTTTCGGTGGTCCTGTAAAGAAACTCCAGTAGATTGGAACCAAAAATCGAGATGCACAACTAGATTTTACAACAATCTTATATATGAAATTTCATAATAGTTTTTGAGATTTGAGAGTTAAATATGCACACACGTACACCAAAAGTCGCCAAGCTTGGCGACTTTTGGCATAGTTCTTGAGGGAGGCACGTGACCGTGGTCGGACCATTACCTATAGTTATGTGGTAGGACGGTACTGTGCTTGAAATGGATGAATGCCCCTAAAATTGCCATTGACCGTAATGTATTGGAAATCTTTTGAGTGTTCCTGTAGCAGAACTGTAAATGATAAAGACACTTTTTTTAATGGAGAAATTCATTTTCTAACTCTTTGCAGCATATATCACTTCTGAGTCCGTTTGAAACAGCCCAATACCTCTAAAAAACGCTTTGATGAATTTCGGCCCATAGAGCGTAATGTATTTCGAACCTTTTAGGCGGTTCTGTAGATAAACTATCCAGTCGAATGGAACCGAAAGGGGAGGTGCACAACTAGATGTCACAACAATCCTAAATATAAAGTTTCAACATTCTACGCCTAATAGTTTTTGAGATATGCGAGTTTAATGAATTTCGGCCCATTGAGCGTAATGTATTTCGAATCTTTTGGGCGGTCCTGTACATAAACTATACATTCGATTGCGACCAAAAGGGGAGGTGCACAACTAGATCATAGAACAATCCTAAATATCAAATCTCAACATTCTACGACCAATAGTTTTTGAGATATGCGAGTTACATACATACGTACGTACGTACAGACGGCATGGAAAAACTGACCACAATAGACTCGCCGCTGGTCAAAATGAGTTGCAGACGCGTTAATATGATCGTGCATGCTAGCCTACGATGAGATGCATCGAAAAAATTCTTAAAATTAAATTTAGAGGTAGTCAAAATCGGTTTCTTTGTCGAAATTTGGCCCCCAAAATTTTTCGGGATCACATTACTTCCTTATACTACGTACAAGGAAGTAATTAGCTAGCCTCATTCCCAGACAGCACAGCAAGCTTGATTTATCAAGTCAATAAGCTTGAAAATTCCAGTCGTGTAAGCTTGATGCAAGCTTGAATCAAGTGTCCTAGTTTACACTTGCCCAGCTTGCATTAAGCTTGACATTTCAAGCTTGAATCAAGCTTAAAAAATTTTCTAAATACACGGGGCGCCTGCTGGCGTACACGCCCCACATACTTTATTTTTCCGTGCATTTTCCCCCTTCATGCTGTAATTTTAAGTTATTTTAATCTGTTTCCATCAAATGTCGACGGCTGGGTTCGATCCCGGGACCTTTCGATTAGTAGCCGAGCGCGTTATCCATTCACCCACCAGAGCCTTGTGCAGCTATGACTAAAGTTTGAAGTGAATTATTAAGCGGTTTTCTGGCCAGATTGATAAGTGGGCGACATGTTATTTATTTATTTATTTATTTTTCCATGGGATGCATCAAAATTAAAATAATTTTCTGTGTGATTTAGAGACTCTACTAATAGGGAAATAAACATAATATAAACTTAAGAGCAGCACACGTTTTAAAACTTTTGCAACACTCATGAGCAATACTGCCGCTGGCCAAAATCGAGACAAACGACTGATTTTAAAATCAATTTCGTAGTATAATTGCATTTTATTTTGAAGAATTTCCATATTTGGAAATATAGAATGGGTTTACTTACTTAACACAAATTTTGTGTTAAGTAATCTGAAATCAAAGAAACAGATAGTTAAAAGTTACTTCGAAATGCTATATCACAGCTGCTAACATAACATGTATGGAATACAAACACTTTAGTCATTTTTGTAAATATTTCTTATAATAACAAATAATTGAAAAATTTTGCTATTTTTTAACGCTAAATATTCTCTTTACAAATGTGGTTAGTTATTTTCCTACATATATTGGTATGCTATATAGATATAGAGCATTTCGAAGAATTAAAAATAAGTTTAAATTAATTTATACAAATGTAAATTTGAATTATTTTCATTGTACATACTTTATAATTAAAAAAATTATTTAACTTCTGATTTTTTTTTATCCTTTATAATTTTATTTTAAAATTACAAAAGTGTAAGATGTAAGATTTTTGGGCCCTAAAATCTGTAGGCCCTGGGCAGTTGCCCCGTTTGCCCTGCCGGTAATATGGCACTGGTAATAAAAAACCTATCCCCGTTAAAGCACATATTTTACGAACTTTCAACAAATTTGACGACGCTAGACAATTAATGTCCATTCTCTTTCACAGATGGCGCCATCACCACACTTTGCAAGTCAAAATCCAGCTTAAGCCAACCTTGCATTGCCAAGCCAAATCTCGAGCTTGATTTAAGCTTATGTGCTGTCTGGGTTAAGAGGAAAGAATACTAGCTTAAACGAATAAAAGCCATCGCATTCCGCGAGGCAAAAACCCATCCCACTATTAAGCTGACTGGCTGGCCTGCTTGCTAAACTTTAACACGAGACATCCTGCTTAAATGCATGCCTGTCAGGTGCAGTTTTGCACAAGAGAACCAGACACCTTGACTCCCATTGGCCAAGACAAAGACGTCACCGCCGACGAGATTCAAAGGCCACGCCCACAGGCAGAAAATTTGTTTATTGACACGGCAACTTTACCTAGTGAAAGAAAGATTTGAATATCACAACTAGCAGCGAAAAACGTAAAGAATCGTTCCGGAAAACAGAACAAGCAAACTTTCTTACGCATAAGGAAGACAACTAAACTTGTTGTTTTAGTTTACACACACGCTATGCTGCTCGTTTCACAGAATACGTACGATTTGAATGTTTAGAACTTAAATAAGTCTTTGGGGGAGGGAGAAAAACTGGGAGTTTAAAATTTTGGTTCACGGTAGGATTTAATTTACTTTAATGAATGTATAAAGAAAAAGGCCAAAAGTTTTTAAAACTTCCAACAAGTAAATCAGTACGAGTGTGGTATTTGACCACGGCTGTGAAAATAATTTAGATTTTTAAAGTGAAACAACCTCAAAGAAGTTAACCATGCATTGTGATTGCAAATAAAATAAAGATAACCCAAAGTTCTCTCCCTTGCCGGGTATGTGTGGATGTGGAGTAGTGAAATAAACACAGAGACATATAGATTGATCACCAAATAATGTTTATTTTAACAACAAAGCAATAGAAATCAGATAGCAGCTATGCGTCAATCTAGTTACAGTTGCACGATACAAAACGTTGCATTATGGCATTAAGCATGTAAAATCCATAAATATATATATATAAATTTTGGATTCTGACATTTTGCCCTTTGCAAAAAGGTGGATATTTTAATTATTTAATAGCATGAACAACCTGATAACAAAAATTTGGGTACCCAATTTTAAGTAAACGTAAAAAAAAAAAAAAAAAAAAGAAAATCATTACTCAAAAAATAAACTGAAATAGACAGGCCTAACAAGTCCCCCCTCCAGTCCTAGTGCCGTGCCTACACAGGGCATCTATCCAAAATCCCATTCAAACACCATTAAGCTGAAAAAGTTTGATATCAAACATATTTAACGAACCAAAAAAAATTCACAAATTAAAAATAAGAGCATCAGTTGCATATAAAAATGGTAATCTGAACATGAATTACACAAAATTTACCCACTATGGAAAGGTTAACACGTAAATTTCTGGCATCACAAATTAAGCTTTAGTTGTTTACAAAAGAAAAGGTGAAAAAAACAAGACGGTGGCAAAAAAATGGCAGTCGGGAAGAAGCTACCTGAAGGAAGAAAGAAAAAAAAAAAGAGAAAACCGAAGCAAGGCGGCCATTTTGAATGAGAAAAATTACTTAACGACAACAAAGTGCCTTAAAATCATTATGAAATTTCCTAAAATTTTAGCGGAAGATAGCTAATTGTCCGAGACAACCCTGGGTAAAATTAGGAGCTAAAATTTAAATCGGAAGTGGGTAAAAATAATTAAAAACCTGACTTAACCCTTTCACTCTCAATCCGCCCGTACCGGCTTTAGATGCACGCTCCCAGTTCCGGCCTTACGCCAGGACGAAGCTTCGTCCCCCCGTGCTTTGCAACATCCATTTAAGAGTGTCAAGTGTGAAAAACCCGTTTCTCGTGTTTACTATTGTAACCCCCTTCCCCCTTTGGGTGAAAAGCTGCATTTACGAACGGGTGCTTTTGAAATGCTTCGGGGAGGCACGCCCACGGATTCTTTGCACCCCTGTTTTGACAGAGATATATCTACACAGGTACAAAAGAAACGTGTTTCGTGGGGGAAAGCATTCATAAACATTTCTCGGGCGTTTCCGGGGATTTTGAGCAAGCATTCCAAATCAAAGCTTGGGAGCGAAAGGGTTAAACAAAAGGTGGAAAGTATTACTTCAGAAAGGAAGCTAGGCTATTGAGAAAAACGTAATAGCAGAAAAAATCGGCAGAAGTTACAAGAAAAATTAAATATACACATCTGGAGATAGGGAAAACAAAGCCAGAATTAATTTAAAGTAAAGAGGTAATTATTTAGGAAAACCAAAAATAAAAGGGGTAATTAGTAGTAATTAAAGAATAAAGCTATTAGCATATAAAAAAAAGAAGAGCCACCCAGATCATTATATCTCCTGACATAAGGTTACTTAAATTAAACTACAATATTAATTACTAACATTAGACCATAAACAATTGTCAGTTGAATCAATTAAAAAAAAGATTAAAAAAATTATAGCATTGAATTATTAAAACATAATCCCCCAAAAAACAATACAACATGAGTAAAATTACCCAAATTAAGTGTACCAAGCTTTGGCACAAATATTAATGAATGGCTCTCATTTTGGACCCGCTTTGAGTCGGCTATTCATAATAATAGTACATTAAGTAAAGTGAATAAATTCAATTACTTATGATCTCAATTGCATTCTAGAACTTTAAGAAGAGTTGAGGGTTTCCCGATTTTGGAAAACAATTATGACGCTGCAATTGAGCTTCTTAAAAACCGATTTGGGAATACATATATGTTGATTCATAATCACGAGTAACCTTTTAGAAATTAAGCCACTCAGAAACTCGTCAGATATTTATGCTTTTCGGAAATATTTCGACAAAATATCTGTTGAGATTAGAAGTTTGGAAAGTCTTGGACAGATATTGAACAAATATCTGCTGTTCTTTGTACTACTGTTTTGAAAACGATTCCGCAAAATCTCTTGATAGAATTAAATAAATCTGAAGATGAAAAGGGTTATATTAATATTAGAGAACTAATTAATTTTTTGTCTAACTGTTTAAAAGCAAGAGAGAGCTTCATTAGTGACAAACACAGTCAGTGAAAGCGGTAGAAAAAATCATGCTCCATTTGATAAGAAAAATAGCGGTTTTGACTTGGGTAAGAAGAAGTATCTTTTTATGGGCAATGATCTTGTATCAACAAACACTAAAGAAGATCCAAAGATACTGAAATGTCAGTTCTGCGATTCACAAAAACATTCGGCAGTAAATTGTGAGCATGTGTTAAGTTTATCTCTGGAAGAAAGAAAAAATAGATTAATGCAGAAGGGGCTTGCTTTAAATGTCTAGAAATAGGAAAACATACATCAAGATTGCATTCTATTTTGTTTTAAGATAAATCCTGGTGAGGGGTAAAAGAAAGAAAGGACCGAAATGTTGGAAGCTATCCTTTTTTTGAACGAGCTCTTGTCGAACACAATTTATTTACAAACTTTGTGCGTTTATATACGAGATAACAGTTTTGAATAGTGCTCACTATTTTAGATACTGCGTCTTCAACAGGGTGTCTACCATCATGCGAAAGTCACGGAAAAGTCAAAAATTAGAAAAATGGTCGTGAAAGTCAAGAAAAGGTCAAGAAATGAAGTACTAGGTCACGATTAGCGCCTCAACTCCCTTTTACGTTTCATTCAAATTCTTAGTTGATGATTTTCGTAACTAAATTTTCTAAACTTTTGTGCACCATTTTTACAGTTTTGCTAATAAACGTACAGTTAACCGCATAATTCTGTCGATCTTTGTTGTAGAGATATTTAATTTTGAAATCGGGGCTTATTCGCTGATCACCCTGTATATTAATAGTGTTAAATTTAAAAGTATAATTTTTCTTCATTCTATCAGTATGATGCAGGGGTGCAGAAACTGTTTTTACTCTCAACATTTCCCTCATTCCATATGCAAATTTCCACCAAATTTTATGATATGTTTTTAGACTTGCATAAGTTCTGTATTACCATAAGTGCAAAAATATTTGCAATGTACAAGCTACATACATGTTTACTAAATAGCAATTGGTCCAAGTTAAGAGAAAGCAAACTGCTGATCGGTGAAAAAGTTGAAAAAAAAAAATCGCTTTAAAAATAGGAATGGGAAAGAATAACTCGAAGAATTTTGTAATTCATTGTTAAAATCGAAATCAGTTGTATATTTTCTGCAAAATTTCCCCCTATCCTAGATTGCCGGATCATACATATTCTGCATCCCTGGCACGAATGTATTTCTGATATTAGTGTTTCGTATTTGTTATGGTCAAGAAAAGGTCAAGAAATCAAGCTTACTTTATATGGTAGACACCCTGTTCAAAATCTTTCTTCGCATTTCAAAATTCTTAGCTAATAAGATTGGCTTAGAAAATTTTGGAAAAGTTCAAATTACACATGGGCTTTTTCGGGGTACTGAAACAAGAGTGGATCATAATTGTTTTTGGATCTGTTTAAGGGGTTCAAAGGAAAATGAAAACGTTAAAATTGAGGTCATGGAGCAAGAGAAAATTTATGCTAGTGTTCCTAAGATTAAAGATATTAAATGTATCAGGGAGTTGAGAGAAAAATATTTTTTGAGAGATATCTGTTCTGAAAGTAGAAAATATTTCTACGAATGAGATTCAAACGAAATCATCTTTTGTTGGGAGCGAATATTGCGGGTTGTTTGCTTATGGGCAAAAAGGAAAATCTTAACTGCGGTTTAGTTGCACTGCAACCAACACTAGGTTGGACTACTATTGGTAAGATTGATGATGATGAAAGGGATAGTTCTCTTTTGGTCCTTTCATTATACGTTAATGAAGCAAAAATCACGGATTTATAGCAGTTGGATTCTTTAGGCATTAAGGACCCTGCTGAAAAGTAAACTAAAGAAGAAATACACGAATCAACTGTAAAACATTTTACAGAAACTATAAGTAGAGAAGACGATGGCAGATACAAAGTTTGCATTCCTTGGTTAAATGGAACATCCTCCTATCCCAGATAATAGATTTAGCTGACATTTCAAAAATAATGTTAATAATCTTAAATTTCATGAGGTTTATCTCAAGGTTTAGTGAAAGACTATGAACAAGTTTTTAATGAAGGGGAAGAAGAAGGTACTATAGAAAAGGTGAAATGGGAAGAAAAGCCGTTGCTTAGCACTAATGTCCATTATCTCCCACACAGAGCGGTAATAAAACCTAACTCTATGACCAAAATTAGACCAGTATTTGATGGTTCAGCTCATACTAAAAATTCTGTTTCCTTAAATGATTGTATCGAGAAAAGGGCCAAATTTAATTTAATTAATTCCTTCAGTTTTAAATTGGTTTAGGATGAGTTAAACAGGTGTCGTAGCAGACATTCCCAAGGCTTTTTTGCAGTTATCTCTAAATGAAGAAGATTAGATTATTTTTTTCTCTGGTGGAAAGATGGTGATCCCGAGAACCTTGAAACGTATAAACATTGTCGAGTGGTTTTTTGGTATTAGTTGCAGTCCTTTCCTTTGTGCTGCCACCCTTGTGCATCATTTAGATCAAACACCTTAAAATCTTAAAGCTGATGCTCTAAAACTCAAAGTATCCTTTTATGTCGATAATTGCATAACTAGTGTAGAGTAGTTTGATGAGTTAGAATATTTTCGTACTGAATTGCAAAAACTTTTGGCATCAGCAAAATTTGTTTTACAGGGTTGGTGTTATAATTGTGAAAAAATGGAATTAGATAATGATGAGAAAGGTAATTTCAATGATGAGAATGGGAATAAAATTCCGGAACCTGGCCTATAATGGAATACCATAAAGGACACACTATTGTGTGATTTTCAGAATTTTAAGGTTGAGAATGAGGCCAATCACAAAAAGAGCAATTTTGTCCTTAACACATAAAATATTCGATCCCATAGGTTTTATCTGCCCCGTAACTTTAATTCCAAAATTGCTTTTGCAAAAATGTAGGAAAATCAAAGGGTCTTGGGACTCCAAACTACCTGATGAGATACTTAAGGACTTTAAAAAATGGAGTAACCAAATTAATGATTCAGAAAATCTTGACATTCCTCGAAGATTGTCTAGCATTCCATTAAGTATAGGAAAGTTATTTCTACACTCATTCTGTGACACGAGTAAAATTACCTACGCTACCTGTGTTTTCTTAAGAAAGGAATTGCCGAATCGGGTCACTTGTCAACTAATTCAGGCCCATTCTAGAGTAGCCCCTCTTAAAGACATTTCTATTCTGTGCCTTGAGCTTTTGGCATGTTGTATTGGAGCTAGACTAACCAATAGTATTATGAGAGATTTAAAATTAGAAAATATTGATATGTACTATTGGTCCGATTCAATGGATGCATTGTATTGTGTAAAACGAGAAGGACCTTGGGCAATCTTTGTTGAAAATTGGGTTAAGGAAATCCAGAAACTCACATGCAACACATCTTGGAATTTCGTTCCAGGACATATAAATCCAGCGTATTTACCGTCATGCGGCTGCAGTGCTAAAGCTCTTGTTAGATCTCAATGGTGGCTAGGACCTACATGGCTTTTAGATTTCAAAGAACACTGGACTGAGACTAAACTTTCACCTAACACGGATATAGTAAATGCAGAACAAAAAAATCGATAGTAACCGCTACTAATTTAGAGAATGATATCCCCAAATTCTATAGTCGATATTCTTCACACATTCAAATATTAAGCGTTACTGGTTGGATGTTGCACTTTTGTCAAAATTTGAAAAGGGGTAGTGATGCCAGAATATTCGGTCAGTTAATCAATGATGAACTGAAGAAAGCAGAAACTGTCATTATGAAACTAGTTCAAAAGGAATTATTTGAGAATGCTAATGATAAATGATTAAAATGCCTACGTACCTTTACAGATTCAAAAGGTATCATTAGAATAAAAACTAAAATTTTCAATAGAGATGATAAATTCAATTTTAGATTACCAATCTTTTTGCTTTCTAATCACCATGTTGTGCAGCAATTCATATATTCTAAACACATAGAATTCGGTCATTGTGGCACCATTTGTAAAAAATTTTCTTCGAAACCGCCTGAAGTGGAAGAAAGTGATTTACCTTTCAACAAAGTTAGAAATGCAGCCATTTTTGAAATTGTAGGTGTGGACCTTGCCAGCCCTTTGTATTTAAAAGATCAATCCAAGGTCTGGATTCTATTAATCACTTGTGCAGTTTTTCGAGCAGTTCATTTAGAACTTTTAACTTCCATGTTGACAGACAGTTTCATTCTTGGACTAACTTAGTTGGTAAAATAATCAGCCTAAACACTCCAACCTGCCTAATATACTTGAAAGTTTGATACAATCACTTTCTAAAAAATGTTCCATTACTTATTTATTTATTTTGGGCTGGCAATTAATGTAATAATTAACTGGTTTCAAATTATTTAACTGGTGTATTTATCACTAATTTGATCATTTTAGTTTTCATCTAGTTCTTTTGGGAGCGTTGAAACTTGTGCATAAATTTTAGAGACCTATGACTGCAAAGCTCGTCAAAGTGTGGCAATTTTTTTAGGTTGGTGAGAGTGAGGGCGTTAAAATCGGAATCAACTCTTTCTTGTTCCCTAAAACACATCTTTAGAATCAAAATCTATCTTAAAATCGCCTACTGAAACTGTTTTACAATCTTTGCCAAGCATATTCCAACTATACGTCAAAATTTTAAATACTGTTTGGAATGGGCATCATAATCCATAAGTGTGCCGTGTTTTTCTTGTTAATTAAAACACATATGTTACCTTGTATGACTTTCAACATTTTATTCCCCCCTCCCCTACTTTATCTGGCAAACACATTTGAAAAGATCTTCACCATTACAGTTCATGCCTAGAAAACCTGTCTACAAATCATGTCTACACACTCAAGGTGTCCAGACTGAAAAGGCAACTTTTGCTACTAATTTAAAGATAAGGTGACTTGGGCAACTTTTTTGAATAAAAAATGCCATTTTCATACTATTTACAAGCTTTTGGCTACTTGTACCTTACTCCAGGCGTCTAATTTGAAACTCCCCTTTCTTTTCAAAGTTGAGACTGGTCATTCCTCAAACATTCTAATGCTTTCCTTATCGCTTTATAAAAAAGTGTACTATATGCTCTGTTATATAATACATGAAGCCAAATTATATATGTTTATTTCTTAACTACAAGACATGCAAAAATGCTCTATTTTGGCAACTAAAATTAAGAAAATGGCTATTAAACTGGTAACTTTTTTATGTCAGTAAGGCTACTAATGATACTATTTTTGCCTTCTGACATTGGTGGACACCCTGTCCACAGAATCGCATAGACAAAAATCTGGGCTTGAATGAAATAGCCCAGCTATTTCTATTGCTAGAAAAAACAAAAACAAAAAACCAATGCATTGTAAGTCAGAATACATGTCACGACCCTACACGTTAAAGGTTTGGGGATAAGCCCTAGTTGGTTTGAGATTGTTTCAAACCAGTTTTTATATTATGTTATGTACCTATATTTTCTCGTGGAACTCAAAAGTGCCCTTTTTTAGAACAGGCTGCCCTTTTTTACTGGAGTCAACACTTTAACAACAGTGATTAAAAATTACTGGTTTTATGTATGAATTAATCTGCTATAATTACACGCAAAATTTTGCAGACTGATTATAAAAAATTCTAAAAGCTTGTTGCAGACAGCTACAAAACTTTCTGCTACTGGACAAAGCCATACAGTGTTCAAATATTATAGCTACTAAGACAGTACTCGAAACAAT
This sequence comes from Cheiracanthium punctorium, assembly GCA_038373885.1. Classification (NCBI taxonomy): domain Eukaryota; kingdom Metazoa; phylum Arthropoda; class Arachnida; order Araneae; family Cheiracanthiidae; genus Cheiracanthium; species Cheiracanthium punctorium. The sequence goes on along the minus strand of JAWZYV010012842.1, from coordinate 603,227 downwards.
TTAGTGCAATACAGGGATGGGGGGTTCCAAAAAATTATCAGAATTATAATTTTAACAAAGCTGAATAAAAAGAATCTCAAATTTTGATATGAAAGTGATCTAATTAAATATATCAGGAAGCGAAATAAGATTGTTAAGCTGGCAGCACAAAAAATGCTGCGAGTTTTTATAAACTGGCAGCAAAAATTATTTAGCTCACGACAAAATTTTAAAATTTCACAATAACAATAGCGGCAGTTAGTTTTTTAAAAGTTAAGTAAAAAAAAAAGAATCAATTCAAGAAAAGTACAAAATTAAAAACATTCTCCACTTTCCTAGGAAGCATTCTGCAATTTCATATGTAACCTTAAAATACAATAGAAACACTCAACTAATAAAGTTTTAAATACTCACTGCTAAATTTGCCACAAGAACTGTTGATTATTGTGGAGAAAGATTGGTTGGCCAGTTTTGATGTTTGAAACTATGTGAATTTAAGAAATGTTTCTTAAAAACTGCTTTTAAATTTAAAATTTCTTGGTCAAAGCAAATGAACTACATGAAACAACAAGGTTGAAAACTTTCCATGTTTGGTTAGAGACCAATCCTCTTGCCACTGCATTTTTACATTCAGCTTATACCCAGAAAATAGTAGATTATAGTAGGAAATTATGAATTTCGATGACCAAGATGAAATGCCTGTGAATAAAATAATATCTGCCTATGTTTCTGAAACAAACTGACTATATTTGAATGTACCATTTTCTATTTAGGAGTGCAAAAGTAGGAAGGTACAAACTTATGTTAAAACTTCGTTCGTTCAATTTGCAATCTTCCTTTGAAACCTGACCCTAGTTACAGAATGAGAAATGTGTACATGCATAGGTGCGAAGTATTACGGAATATAATTAACCACTTTTTGTGAACGGTAATTTTCTGTTTAAAACATAGCAAAATTTCTGAGTCCTGGTAAATATTTTGGAAAATTATTAAAAAAAATTACTGTTTACAAAATGTGGTTAGCTATATTCCGTAATACTTGGCACCTCTGTATATATGTATATTTATTTCAAAGGGATGTTTTGTAACTTGCTCTTTTGTCTAGAAACAAAGAATTTCTATTCTCAATACTTAAAATCGTTAGGTAATGTTGAACTATGAACTGAGATTAATTTAAAATTTCACCAGCAGGGGACGAATAGTATCCCACGCAGGGATATTACATTCTTCAGCTGGGGACAATCTCTGGCATCCACCCCGTCAATTCGCACCATGCCTATGCCTCTGCATGGTGGGAGAACTTGTGTATCAGTGACTATAACACTTTAAAATGTCACCTGTTGTTGATATTTTGAACTAATTTTATTCCTCTCAATTTTTTCTATGATGGTCTCATAAAGATTTCCAACAAATGTGATAGAATTCTGACCAGTAATTTTCAGTAGTGGATCCAGAAGAGAGGCTAGGGGGCTTCAGTCACAGTTCAAGAGATTGCAGGGATGTTAATTCTGCGCCGAAACACAAATTCTTGCGCCGAACTGCGCTTTTAGCCGATTTTTGCGTCGGTTTGCGCCGAATACGTCATTTTGACTCTTTGTTAAATTTTTGCCACGCTCATTTATCTTTTAAAGCGTGTATGGAAAGCTAGTTAGCAGTAAAGCAAGATTCAAACTGCGTACGAAAGCTGCATTCCAAAGCCATTCTACCCGCCCCGGATTGGACCAGTCGGGCTTTGTTAGTCACCTCAATCAGGGCCGGCCAGATAGGCAAACAAGTACCGTAATTTATGGAAGAAACGCCGCACCCGGCGTAAACGACGTACCCACGAAAATGAGCTTAGTTAGCTAGAAAATGGGATCGTGGTCAGAAGAAGTTAATGCCAGATAAAATTAAATGTTTTCTAAAATAATTTTTTAATTAACAAAAAATAAATAAATAAAAAATATGTTGCATTACTTATTAGACCTAATTTATTAAAAAAGCTATTAAGTTGATCGGATATATTTCGGGAGTAATTGGATAAACGGTAAAAAAATCTCCTTTTTCTCCCCCTTCCCATAGAATGTTTTAAAGTATTTGCCACTATTTTACGAAGCTTACGATTTCTATTTTCAAATAATCAGATATCAATGTTTATATTCACAAAGGCGAATTTATAGAAATAAAAAAATAACTTCTAAAAACCTTCTTGCATCCGCACAAAGTTCGGACAGACTACCAGACACCATTAAAATGAAAACAGCAATGGATGTGCGAGAAGAGTCTCCAGTTAAAAGTAAACATCCCCCCCCCCCGGCGGATGGCCAGCTGTTGATTACGTAATGAGCTTGCTTCAGCAAATTGTTGTTTTAAACTGAATGTTGTGTAACAACTCTTGATGGTATTTATTTATTATTTTTGATATTTATAACATTGGGATTTATTTTAAAAGCACTCAGCATTTCTTGAGCTTACCAATTAGTTGGCAGTGTTTATTTGATAGAGTGCACAGGGCGCAAAGCCGCACGGCGAAAAAAAAAAAAAAAAAAAACTGCACCGTGCGCAACATAGACTAATTTTGGGTGAAATTCAGTATTTTAAAAACAATAGAGGTTCATGTGAAAAACGGGTGCATTTAATAGAGGGTAGTGCACTCCATCCACTTCAGAGCACGGGACATGAACCCATCTCAGGGTGCTCTGACTTTCTCCAAACCTCTTTTCTATGGGGGTAGGTTCGCATTCTGATTCGCTACGCTGTGATCTGTGCACGCTAAAGAGTACGTGTCGGTGGTGGCGCCATCTTTTGAGAAAATTATCACTAAATGAATTTTTCGATTTTTCGTTGAAGATCGGCTAAAAAAAAAAAAAAAAAAAAAAAAATATTGTAAACACCGCACTTACTATTTTTTAAATTTTAAACTCGTAAACGCCACAGCGTTTCTTCAATTAATTACGGTAATCATCGCAACGGGCACCGTTTTTTGTTTATGAAGGGGCACGATTTGCTATTTGGAGATGAAACATTATGGACCAATTCGTTTTTCAACATGTACACATGCAATTGTTGAATTTAATATTGTATTCAAGAAAATCATACTTTTTTGATATTGTTTTTTAAATTGCTATTGTACCTTTTTGAGAAAGAAAAATGGAGGAAAATGTTTTTTTGGTGCAAAATAAATCTGCTGTCTTTAAATGAAAACTTAAAGGAAAAATCAATACGCCTTTCATAACTTGTTATTCGAAAAGTTTTTATGTATTCACACT